>OW804094.1:158587576-159085585 GCA_942159475.1 Sthenelais limicola | reverse complement strand
ATAGAGAAGAAGGGAGAGAGACAGAGAAAAAGAGAGAAAGGCACTTTTATGGTCTTACCCAGGAAATAGAGATGGAGAAGAAGGGAGAGAGAGACAGAGAAAAGAGACAGAAAGGCACTTCATGGTCTCACCCCAGGACCACTATAAACGATTGTTTAATTCCATTCAATGCTACTAGAATGTCTTCCCGGATATTAACTGTTATCATAGATATGTTAGATCTATTGTATTGTTTAACTTACGAGTAGATCTAGTGAAACTTTAGACAACTTGCATCATAACTTGTTGTGTATGTGTATGACACAGTTGAGAACATATTTTGTAATATCGCGTCAATAAAATCAACATAAACAAAACATTGTGACTTTAGATCCTCAATAGCATCGATGGCATTATACCGATATTGTGAGTGTACAAGTGTACTTGATATATATAAAACTTTTATTCAATATCAAATTAGTACAGTTACATGGGTCAGATTTTCAGAAAATGTACAATTGGCAGCTGTACACATTTAGTAAATTATGCTAAATTATGCCGCAATTTGGTCAATACTAGGTAAATTCGGGTATATTCGGCATTGCATTGATTCTAGCAATCTGTTTGGTTAGGTTGACTGTATTTTGAACTTTATTTTCGTCTAAAATGTGGGTTATTTGAGAAGATTGGTGAAGGTGAATTGTACATTTTCTGAAAATCTGACCCACATAGTATTGAAGTATTATGTGAATAGGTATTAGCCCTCTGCTCAATTGCAGGTTTTCCTGGCTGGCCATATGATAACACCTTGTTATGAAGTCTTCATAAAATACATGATCGATACTCTATACTTAACATGTTTACAGTAGTTCTCCTTTACCAAGTTTGTAATCTATTGATTTTTTATCTTCTTTTTTTTTGTGAAGGAGGTGCGTCGTTTCGTTTACATATTGAATTTTTATCTATTTTTTTTTAGTTAACAATTATTGTTACAGCACATGATGGGCATTTTTTTGACAGTTAAAAAGTTCTATACACTATTCTACAACTCACATTAGGGTCTGATCGTTAGAAAATGTACAAACGCCAGCTCTACACATTTAGTTAATTCTTCTAATTTAGGCTGAAAAGTGATAATTACCGATAAATAAAGTAGTATCTTATCTTATCTTATCTTACCGTAGTTGCCCGTTTATAAGCCGGGACCTGTTTAAAAGTCTATCTTGAATACAGACCGGGGGGGGGGGGGGGTCATGACAAAATAAAATCCTCTAAAATTTAATTCTTGATTTAAAGCCTATCTCAATTGTAGGCCGGGGCTAGAGGGGGGTTGAGACAAATACAAGCCCAGGCTTATGAACGGACCACTACGGGATATATGGGTCAGATTTTCAGAAAATGTACAATTCAACTTCACCAATCTTCTCAAACAACCCAAATTTTAGACGAAAATAAAGGTTTAAAATACAGTTCAACCTAACTAAACAGATTGCTAGAATCAATGCAATGCCGAACATACTCGAATTTACCAAGTATTGACCACATTGCAGCTTAATTTAGCACAATTTACTCAATTTTCTGAAAATCTGACCCATATATATATATTTATGAACGGGCCACTACGGTACAAGGTCAACCTGACTACATGTGGTATGGCTTAGATTCAAATAATCTGTTTGGTTATATTAAACTGTATTTTGGACTTCATTTCTGTCTTGAATTTGGGATATTTGAGAGGTTTGGTAAAGGTGAATTGTACATTTTCAGACAATCTGACCCATTAGCAAAGTTCTACAAATAATCTTGTAAAATCCTGACACAGAGTTAGAGGATTTAAATTCTTCAATCTGATTTGCGACCGTGCAACAACCCAGCACCAGACTTATTCACTCAAGACACAATATGCCCGTCATTGTTTTACTCCTACATAGCAACTTTGTCCTGCTATATGGGTCAGATTGTCAGAAAATGTACAATGCAACTATGCAAATTCTCTCAAATAACCCAAATTTCAGACGAAAATAAAGTTCAAAATACATTTCAACCTATCCAAACAGATTGCTAGAAAATGCAATACTGAATATACCCGAATTTTCATAGTATTGACCAAATTGCAGCCTAATTTAGCAGATTTTACTAAATGTGTACAGCTGCCAATTGTACATTTTCTGCAAATCTGACCCTATTGTGAATGAGGTAATCCCCTGGCATGGCGGCCATTATGTGTGGCAGTGCTTATATATTGCAGGTAATTAGGGGGCGATGTGTTTGAACGTATTGTAACACGGGTCACATTGTCAGAAAATGTACAATTGGCAGCTCTACACATTAAGGAAATACTGCTAAATTAGGCTGAAATTCAAATACTAGGTAAATTCGAGTATATTTGGCATTGCATGGATTATAGCAATCTGTTTGGTTAGGTTGAACTGAATTTTTAACTTTATTTTCGTCTGAAATTTGGGTTATTTGAGCAGATTGGCAAAGATAGATTGTACATTTTCTGAAAATCTGACCCACACACATTGTACACCTCTTGCCTTGACCACACCACAACACTGGTAATAGGCTCAAGTCTCTAGAAATTGTACAATTGGCCTTCACCAATCCTCTCAAATAACCCGAATTTAAGAAGAAATTCAGATTCAAAATACAGTTCAACACAACCAGACAGATTTATTGAATGAATACAATACGGAATACACTCAGATATACCTAGTATTTATCAATTTTCACTCTAATTTAGCAGAATTTGGTAGATGTGTAGAACTGTAGATTGTGCATTTTCAGGAAATCTGTCCCAATAGTGCATGTAGCTTATACACAATGCCTTTACAGGCATAGACCACCATGGCGGCCATTCATTCATACTTTCACCACATTCACACACACATTAGGGACAAATTACAGTTTGGACACTAAATTAGGCTTGTTATATATCAACCTCATGTAATATTATTATACAAAGCCACTTTTATTTTAAGATATAAATCTTGAAGTAGAAGAGGGCTAAATGTGGACCCATAAAAGTAACTCGGGGTTTCTTGGAAGAGATGTGAAGGCACAGAAAGAATATTATCCATTTTCCTGTCTATTGTAACTGTTTGAGGAAATAAAAGCATTTATATATATATACACACGACGTATCATTTAGTGCTGGTCTCTACTGGTGTGTGTGCCTCTGTGGTCAGTGCGGGGCCTATGGGGGCCTACTACAGCCTGAGTACATTCTCAATGTGAATATAATAACACATGTAGGAGCTGGTCAGACTTGATACGTTGTGTAATATAGGTTCTCTATAATAATTAATGTATGACAATAACTATAAAACCGCATATTAACGGTAATAAGCATGTGGTCTGGGGAGCCTATATAGTCTGGTCTATAGTATACACTGTATACATACCTAATATACTGTATACATTCCTATACACTGTATACATACCTATACACTGTATACATACCTATACACTGTATACATACCTAATATACTGTATACATTCCTATACACTGTATACATACCTATACACTGTATACATACCTAATATAATGTATACATTCCTATACACTGTATACACACCTATACACTGTATACATTCCTATACACTGTATACATTCCTATACACTGTATACATACCTATACACTGTATACATACCTATAGACTGTATACATTCCTATACACTGTATACATACCTATACACTGTATACATACCTATACACTGTATACATACCTATACACTGTATACATTCCTATACACTGTATACACACCTATACACTGTATACATACCTATACAATATATACACACTGTATACACACCTATACACTGTATACATACCTATACACTGTATACACACCTATACACTGTATACACACCTATACACTGTATACATACCTATACACTGTATATACACACTTATAGATGCCTATACACTGTATACACACCTATACAATGTATACATTCCTATACACTGTATATATTCCTATACACTATTACACTGTATACATTCCTATACACTGTATACATACCTATATACTGTATACACACCTATACACTGTATACATACCTATACACTGTATACATCCCTATACACTGTATACATTCCTATACACTGTATACACACCTATACACTATTACACTGTATACATTCCTATACACTGTATACATTCCTATACACTGTATACATACCTATACACTGTATACATTCCTATACACTGTATACACACCTATACACTGTATACACACCTATACACTGTATACACACCTATACACTGTATACACACCTATACACTGTATACACACCTATATACTGTATACACACCTATACACTGTATACATACCTATACACTGTATACATACCTATACACTGTATACACACCTATACACTGTATACACACCTATACACTGTATACATACCTATACACTGTATACACACCTATATACTGTATACACACCTATACACTGTATACATACCTATACACTGTATACATACCTATACACTGTATACATACCTATACACTGTATACATACCTATACACTGTATACACACCTATACACTGTATACATTCCTATACACTATTACACTGTATATATTCCTGTATATAGAGCAAGAGTAACCCAAGAACATGACTGAATGGTTCACTGCTGCTACTTTATGTCTGCGGGGTTTGCCTTAGGGTTAGTCACAGCGACTCATTTAAAAGAAATTCCATCTGGTATTTGTAAACAAGTCAAAATAGTCAAATTTACAATTTTATGTCTTATCATATGTTGTACAAGTTATAAATTGGCAGAAATGTGTGGGGAATGGGAAAGTAAAACTGGAGTTTACTCAATAAACCAGTGTTGCCAAGTCAAAATAGAAATTGAAAGTATTCAGCTGCATTACCATAACATTGGTAGCTATAATTATATTGGTATGAATGAAACAACAGAATAATGACTAACGCAGAACCTTCTTCACTTAGATATTGTACTTTATACTCATAATCATATGAATGAATATAAATGTAAGTCTATTTGTCAAACTTTGCTGTACACTCCAGGTCCAAACCCTCAGATCAGATAACAATGGTATGTCAGCCTACCTCGCTAATCGGTCTCCTCGCCTAAGACTCAGCTTTTTAATGGGAATATAATGACATTTTGTGGTCTTAATGGAATCATAATGGCACTTTGTGGTTTGAGGCGAGAGGCTTTCCCTTCGTTTGAAGGGACTCTCTCATCTTTGGACCTAGACTGTGTAATTAATTTTAAGGGCAAAATGGACGGCCTACACTGTCCTATTAACTGTATTATAAACTGTAATAACAATTCAATATATAAGTCTGCATGGTTGAGTGTTCCATGAAGCGAGGCAGACCCTGAAGCATGGAGAGTATGGTGTGACCGCCACCCGGACTGGACCAACTAGTACTACTACAGGTCATGTTTGGCCCTGACCAAACATGTCTTAGCGACCACGTATGGCATTGGGCGAGTCTTTAGTCAAATCTTGAGCTAAAGAAATATTGACACCGCCTTGGACACACAGCCATAAACTAGCACAGAACTTGGTAACCAAAGTCATGGGGGCGAATTAATATCCATGGGAACCAAACTGATAAATATCTTCAAGTTTTTCTAGTAATACACTAATAGAAGCATTAATTGAGGGAGAATATGTTGTTATTATTACGTAATCCCTAGTTGTAAAGCTGAATAAAAGCACTAAATTCAGCGGTAGTATCCGTGGAATGCAGAGGCTTCAAGGAAGTAAATATAATGTGAATCGGGGGCAACCATTCTCATATTCTGGGCCAATTATACGGGGTTTGTTTACATACTAACTTGCCCTAGCCTAACACCGACAGGGCAATTCCTCGCAAGCCCCTAGAAAGAATCTAGAATCATTTAAAATAAACCGACATAAAAGTCATTGACATAATGTCACGTTTGGGTTTGGACAATTCCCGTGGTTTCTTCCTGAGTTATGTCACATATGACTAATTATTAATGGACAGGACGTCATTAAAGATGATTCAATAGCTTACGTATGTGAGAGAGTGAGGAGGAGGAGGGAGGGACCGTGGCTTGGCGTTCAGCAATATACACAGCGCTGCGCCGCCACGACCAGAAAAACAATCAACATCGGGCAGAATCAACCAAATCAAAGCAGAAAATCAGCAAATTACCGCCATAAGTATACCCCGAGCGCAAATATGTCCATGTTGGTAATCTATATAATTCCCATAATTGGTTCGGACATGTAGGTCCAAGTAAATAATGGTCATTGGCCGGAGAATGTCTGCTGTCGCCGCTCTGACAGCTCCGGCTTCATGCTAATACACATTGCCGACCGGCATTTTCTCCTCGCAAATTCACCAGGGATTTCTCCCGGTAGATCGATATATTTTAACCAATAAACAAACAAGCGCGAGTATAATATCCAAGGTATTCTCACTTACCCGTAAAGAATGGCTAGTATGTGTATAAACCATTGGAAACACCATCCGATGAATATGACTATCGCCAATCCGAGGAGAACTGTTTCAATCGCTGCCATTTTGCCCAGACGACAGATGAATGTCTCGTCCCTCGGTGCTGCCCAACAATTAGCACCTCCTTCTCGGCGTATCCGTACGTGAAACAAGATTCAATATACTCCACATCCATTCAAGATTAAGTAGACAGAAACAGAGGAATAATAATCCGTTGTGTACTATGATAAGTTAGTTTGACGTGCCATGCTAGCGGAGCGGCCTCCCGCTACACTGACATGACTCACCAGCCTTCTCTTTAACCCGGAAGCGGAAGGTAACCTTGACCCGTTGCTGGAGGCGGGCGGGAGGGAGGGGGGCGTGGCTTGTAGTGGGGTAGGGGGCGGGGCAGTGGAGGGGAACGAGGGAAAACGAAAGGAAAACGAAAGGAGGGGAAAGAGATGGTGGTTGGGGGAAGGACGAGGGGAGAAAGTGGGGAGGAGAGACTCAGAGAGTGGGAAGAGGAGGTGAAGGATCACCAGCAGCAGAACGAGTAAAATAAATTAACTCATAAGCTATTTTTATTTTCACAATCTTTTGAATAAATAACGACCGATACTGAGGACCTGCCGAAACACTGTTTGGTAGATAATCCCTCCGCTTTTTTCTCGGGGTTATCTACCAACAGTCCACCTTTTTAGTCTACCACTAAGTACCAGTAGTCTCTGCCCAAGGACAGGTGTTAAAGCATAATTGCTAGTTTGTTTGTCTTAATTAAAGAAAATCGCTTCCGTTATAATTAGGCTTTAAAAGGTTCATTAACAGATGCAAGGATAAATGCTGTATCGTTATGCTAACTTTATGAACATGTGCTAACAAGTTTTCTATGTGGCATGAAATAAATAACTATTCCAATATTCGTTTCGGCAATCATTTAGGAAGAAATAAATAAAGTTCATCGAAGATATATTCAGGCACGAGGTTGGTACAAAGTAAAGCAAGGCAAGACTGTCTTCTATATTAACGTTGATATGAGGTTTTGTAGTATAATAGCCGCTATATAAACATGAACTTTTTCTGTATCAGTTTATTACCCCTGAGGAAGACAACCAATATTTCGAAACGCACTGGGAAAAATAAATAAGAGACAAAACATACCGGATTGTCGTTTGTAGGTTTCATTCCTATATTTACATATACTGGCATAATCGTGAACAAGCCTAAATACTCAGTATCAAACATATATATACGTATGGATATGTATAATATAAATATGACTAGGTTTCTGCCTGGCGTAGATCAGAATCGATAGATGGAAGCCTCATGATATGGTACCTGATTAATGATATAGGTGTAAGCCTCACAACATAGTAAAATTGCCATTAAGCATTATTATAATCATGTAGCATAAATCATGTTCAATTAATAGAAATTGGAGCCATTATCTCTAAGCCAATTAAGGTAGCTAATCAAGTCTCTTACCTTACCTTATCTTACCTTACCTTACCTTACCTTACCTTACCTTACCTTACCTTACCTTACCTTACCTTACCTTACCTTACCTTACCTTACCTTACCTTACCTTACCTTACCTTATCTTATCTCATCTTATGTTATCGTATCTTATCGTATCTTACCTTATCTTACATTATCTTATCGTATCTTATCGTATCTTATCATATCTTATCGTATCTTATCGTATCTTATCGTATCTTATCGTATCTTATCGTATCTTATCGTATCTTACCTTATCTTACCTTATCTTATCTTATCTTATGGGTTTAACATTTGCTTTATCTACCTTGTACCAACATTCCAGAATATATCTACAGGAAGCATATCTTTACTTGTTCATTTATTTCTCCCCAAACGATCCCTGAAACGGACATTATAACTTATATATACTTATTCTAAAGCAGTCCATTGTAGGTGACTAACGGGAATGCATGTATGGGTGAAATCGCCAGAAAATGTACAATTCGCCTTCACCAATCCTCTCAAATAACCCATATGTAAGACAAAAATAAGGTTCAAAATACAGTCCAACATCACCAAACAGATTGTCTGAGTCAACATGATATCAACTATATTCAAATATACCTCGTATTGACCATTTTTCAGTTAAAATTGGGCAGAATTGACTAAATGTGTAGAGCTGCTGATTGTACATTTTCTGAAGATCTGACCCATATATGGAGTATTGTTGTACTATTGTATAGAGCGTATGAATAACAAGTGACAGTAGATATCTCTTCACGGTCATCCATACATAATCACCATACATAGAAACACGACTTGCCGTGTTCACTGCCTAATTAATATGTTGTTTACCATGAATGTTAAAATGTAAGAACTATAGCTCTTGGCAAATGTCCCATTTCTATGGCTGCGTGTAGGCTACAGTATGTTATAAGGGTCAGATTTTCAGAACATGTACAATTCGCCTTCACCAATCCTCTCATATAATAATTTAAGACAAAAATGAGCTTCAAAATGTAGTTTAACATAACAGAACTGATACTTTAAATCAATGTGATACCAAATATACTCAGATATACCCGGTATTCTTCATTTTTCAGCCTAATTTAGCAGAATTTCCTAAATGTGTAGAGCTGCCAATTGTACATTTTCTGAAAATCTGACCCATATAAGCCACCTCAGACGTTCTCCCCCCCCCCCCCTCTCCAGACCATTGATATAGTGCGGCAGTAGCAATAGTACTACACTACACCTTAATATCGGTTTATTTATTGTTTCTGGTGCATTTGTTTACATGTTATCGTTACACGTCGACGGGGAGCAGTGTTGATGTAAGAGAGTCTAACAGGAGGAATGAGGGGTGAAGAAGAGCGGGACATTGATTTAGATTTGAATACGTTTTTATTTCTTCTTTTTATACGGGAACATCTCCTGGATTACTCCATATTATCATCAGTATCCTGTGACACTACCTGTTTTGTACATAGAGAGAATAAATATTCAATTACTAGTACCGAGTTCCATTCACTATTTATTATATGCCCCTTGCATAGACAAATATTGATATATTAACCTTTATTTTTGGTTTTGAATCGTCATAAAGTATCTAAAAGCTAAAGGAAACCCCAATTCGAATTTGTATCGTACACGTGCGATAAAACATGTTTATTGCACGCCACTTATTGCACCTCTCTAATGCAATGAGAATATAATACATTGTATTTTGTTGTGATACTTAATCTAGTCCTTGATACTCTTCCCACATCTATACATATTAACACATTACTAATGATTCAGATATTAATACTTTCTTTTTCGTTTTTGATTTGTCTTGAGTTATTTTATCCTAGTAAATTGTTAACAATGATTGACATATAAACTAGAAGCAGTTATGACACAATGATGAAGATAATAAATGATAATAAGTTGAATGCATCCAGGGAATGGCTGGAAGAGTTGGGACACTCCCAGAAGCCTGCCAACCTGTTCATCAACCTGTATATTGTTTAGATGAATAAATGGTTGCTCTATCTATTTATCTATCTATCTATCTATCTATCTATCTATCTATCTACCTATCTATCTATCTATCTATCTATCTACCGACCTATATATCTATCTATCGATCTATCTGTCTGTCTGTCTACCTTTCTATCTGTCTATCGATCTATATATCTATATATCTACCTATATACCTATCTATCTATCTATCTATCTACCTATCTTTCTATCTATCTATCTATCTATCTGTCTATCTATCTACCTATCTATCTATCTATCTGTCTATCTGTCTGTCTATCTACCTATCTATATATCTATCTATCTACCTATCTTTCTATCTATCTATCTATCTGTCTATCTATCTACCTATCTATCTACCTATCTATCTATCTATCTATCTATCTACCTATATACCTATCTATCTATCTATCTCCCACCACGAATGTTACATTAGATATTATACATATCAAACGGTCCATGATAGCACTGCTCTCCAACATTGCCACATGTCACACTTATTTAGAGTGAAAAGAACGAGACAATAAGTGATGAGGGTCGGATAGCGTGGAAAGAAAGGAGGACCAATATTAGCTGTGCTACGGTCGCCATTTCTGGGTATCAGGTTAAGGGGGAGGGACAGGGGCGGATCCAGGAGGTCAACTCTGGGGGAGGGGGTGGGCCAGGGGGGCGGGGGTTCATTCAGGCATTTGTGAGGACTGATTTCGTTGGTAGGAGCGGGGGGGGGGGGGGGCATATGATGCTCAATATAAGCCTTCACTTTTCTACCCGAACGACAGTGAATATATGGTTCTGATTTTCAGAAAATGTACAATTGGCAGATCAACATATTTGGTCAATTCTGCTAAATTAGACTGAAATTTGGTCAATACCAGGTAAATTCGAGTATATTCGGCATTACATTGATTCTAGCAATCTGTTTGGTTAGGTTGAACTGAATTTTGAACTTTATTTTCGTCTGAAATTTGGGTTATTTGAGAAGAATGGCGAAATTGAATTGTGCATTTTCTGACCCATTATATAATGTTATCTGATCTAGATTACTCTTCTGTTATTACATTGTTATGTTAGTTTTGTGGACTATTCGTCCAATGACATGAATGTACATCTCTACATGAACTCTGTATCTCCGCCCGGCTCAAGGATGGGGGGGGGGGGGGGGGGGGGGAGACCACCGTTACGTCACCCCATGAGCTAACTCTTTACATTAAATGGATTAATATTGATGTAGTTAAGCTCGAACCTGAATCAAATTTAAAAATGATTTTAAAAATAAATAAATAAATAAATATATAAATAAATAAACAGAGATTTGTACATCTAAGCCTTTGCACCTGACCGTTAACTGCCTGATGGTTTAGTTTTACACATAGTTTTTACATTTTCTCCTCAGTGAATGAGTGACTTGTTGCCGGCTGGTGGGAGGAAGAGGTGCAAATGACGGCGCGCTCTGCCTCTCTCTCTTACCCGCGCCGCGCCGGGCAAGACACGTGCTGCCCGCTGGTGATTTACATTCAAACCTCTATATTGGGGAAGTACCTGGCGGGCGACGTATGGTTTGTGCATATCTCCCACAAACAGTTTTACCCATAGACATGAGATCTGGAGTCACCGATATAGTATAATACTGCCTTAGCTCGTTGAGTCAGAAATGTAAGATTATTTTTCTGTTCATTGATAATACTTGGACTAATTCTTTCTCGCTAAATTGTTTGTCTTTCAAATTGACACATGTACTATTGGTTGAATATTGCGACCCCCTGTGGTCTTTTATGATTAATACATACTAATGTTAATTAACTCTAATTAATGTAAGCTATATAAACCCATGTTTCATTCGTTACAAGTTACGTCTAAACAGGACGAATCTCTGCTACATTATAGCTAGGCTATCCCATGGCCTAGACTCTCGTTCAATTAATATGCATATGTCTCCAATACGCTACCGCTGTTCACCCTATACCTCGGAGATGTGGCAAGAAAAAATAATAGGTGTATTTCCGATTTATCTGGCTGATAACTAGGTAGGGAGGTGGTAACTTTTAAAAAAGTTAATTTCTTTTTTAGGAAACCACCTCCCAGGAACTGAAAAAAAATTCTATTTATAACAATAGTTCTTAAACATGGGAAATGTGCTTTTTGACAGTTCCGGGTTAGGAAAACCTGTTTTCTTGCTTTTATTAGCTTTTATTGTCAAAAAATCCAAAAAAAGTAAGATATGCTAAAAAAATATCAGGTATGGTAAAAAACATTTTAGGTAGGCGAAGGTTTTTCTAGGTAGGGGGGTAAGTCGGAAACACACCTATTTCTTGGGGCGGGGGCCTATCCATTCATACCACATGGTGGAAAACATCCTAGTTACTGATTGGTGGAAGCGCGTGAGCCCGGTATAGTTTGATATTCTCTCATAATTAAAGGCACACACTAATTTTCCAGACTTGAGTTGAATTAGTTTCATACCAAATAATTTACCACGTTTACAATGTGATGGTGATGATGATTTTCCAGCAATATTGATTTATTTTCAGGAGTGAGCCATAACGAAGCGGATAACAAAGTTCTACTTGGCGCTTATTTCTACCGAAGGTGGCAGCACTAATGACTAACCGCCCTCCTGCACAAGAGCTACTCTATGTGGGTCAGAATTTCCGAAAATGTACAATTGGCAGCTGTACACATTTAGTAAATTCTGCTAAACAGGCTGTAATTTAGTCAATACTGGGTAAATTCGAGTATATTCGGCATTGCATTGATTCTAGCAATCTGTTTGGTTAGGTTGAACTGTATTTTTAACTTTATTTTCGTCTGAAATTTGGATTATTTGAGAAGATTGACGAAGTTGAATTGTACATTTTCTGAAAATCTGACCCATATTCATGTACACAACCCCAATATTGGGGTAAATATATGAGAACCTTTGATAAACAGTAAATTGGAAAAAAAAAGATGACCAAATTTTTTTTTTAAAGTTGCCATAAAAAGGATTTGTGTAACTTCCTTTGTGACTAGTAATGAAATTTGGAGTCTCTCTGAGCCAGCTGATTTGGTATAAGTCTATTTTTATTTTCCCTTGAGTTGTGACCAATACCTTAAACTGGTATTCTTTTGTGTTGCCTCGGACAATTGTTAATTGGTATATCTCCCGGGGTATATCTATTCAGTGACACAGCCCCTGGTTATGGTTTTAGCGACTCAATGAGCCATATATAATTTACATTACACATATTTCGTGGGACAGATTGCCAGAAAATGAACAATCGGCAGCTCTACAGATTTGCTAACTTCTGTTAAATTAGGCAGAAATATTAAAATGAATATATCAGAGTATCTTTGGCATTATCTTGATTAAAAATATCTCTTTCACTGTGTTAAACTGCATTTTGAACGTCACTTTTCACTTAAATTTGGGTTATTTGAAAGGTTTGGTGAAGGTTAATTATCCATTTTCTGAGAATTTCACCCAGCCTCAGCATTTAGCATGGAAGCGCAAGGACCAACATTACGTACACAAGGTGGCGCCACTGCTGCCAGACGTTGGCCACCAGGGGGCAGTGTGGCGGGGAAATCCCCTGGTTTCGGGTCCAGTTTCACACGCTGACGTCGCCAGCTCACATGACATCGGACTGAAGTCGTTACTGCATCCACACCCGGGGTCCAACAACATGTAAGTTACACTTAGTTACACTTAGTTACACTTAGTTACACTTAGTTACACTTAGTTACACTTAGCTACACTTAGTTACACTTAGTTACACTTAGTTACACTTAGCTACACTTAGCTACACTTAGCACTCTTGTGTCCAGTAGATGTTTGCTTTCTACCCGCAGCTACCCGCGCTACATGAGCCATATTCACATGTAGTGAGATAAGAGCTGATGTTCTGTAGCGGAACTTCCTCCTTATAAATAGGAACAATTAAGTTATAGTAATAATAGTATCAAGTGTGTAATAGAATCCGTATCTATAGCTATCTATACCAGACAGGTTGATACGATCCCTTGCTTTGTCCCCATCTACTATTATATAGGTGTGTTTCCGATTTATCTGGCTGAAAACTAGGTAGGGGGGGGGGGGATAACTTTTTTTTTTTTTTAATATTTTTTTTTTGAAACCACCTCCCAAGAACTGAAAAAAATGTCTATTTCATAACAATAGTTGTTTTAAACATGGGAAATGTGCTTTTTGACAGTTTCGGGTTAGGAAAACCCGTTTTCCTGCTATTATAAGCTTTTTTTGTCAAAAAATCCAAAAAAAGTAAGATATGAGGGGAAAAAAATCTGATATGGTAAAAAAAAATTAGGTAGGGTAAGGTTTTTCTAGGTAGGGGGGGTAAATCGGAAACATACCTATTTTTTTTCTTGGCCTTACTACTATGTGATCCCTTTCCTTGCTTTATTAAATACGAATAAACAAAGATGATAACAGAATTGGAAAGACGTGTATTTCTGTGCTTCTTGTCTTGGCCTGGGGATTTAGATAGCAGATTAATATTTGTGAACCGTTGTCCACCGAGGTCAGCACCCATAGGGGCTCCTAGCCAAGCCAGACCCTAGTACCCCCCCCCCCCCCCCCCCATCTCTATATATGCATATATAATACACACATATAAGTTAGGTATATTTCTGTCGTGAAAGGCTGGCTACACGTCACCTTCATGTAGTTTTAGTTTCACAACAAGCGGCTTCGCCACTTGAGCCCACATAGGTCTACACCATGTAAATGCGCAGAACGAAAAAACTGACAGAAAGAGCGTTGTTTAGGCTAATGAATGCCCATGAATGTTGGTATACAACACATTAGCTTCGCTCCCTTAGCTTCCCAAATGTAACCACTGAGAGCTGGCTTGAGCTGGGTACAGGTACTTCCCGAATGCAACCACTGAGGGTTTGGTATGTTACGTAACACATGCATGCTTTGTAAACAGTCCCATCGCCTGGACCATGCGTCGACGGAAATTGACGGAAATGTACGCAAAAAAACACTCACTCAAAGGCTTAAAAGTGTGGAATTAAAGAGGGAGATATTAATACATCTTGTACATCTCAGTGGCTACACATTACAGTAAGGACCAATTGAAATGGTCTTTGAAGGTACACCGAATGATAAGCTTGCACCTGCACTAATGTGTACACTGAGTGATAGGCGCGCAGTTGCCACACTTTTTTTCACTGGAGCTGGTAGGGTATAACCTGCAGCTGCTAGAAATCTGTAATAGCCGTTTACATGAAGACAAAAAACTGTTACAACTATCAAAGTTATTGACCATTTTTTAAATATCTGGAATATATCATGTATACGTTTGATCAATATCTAATTACTACCGTTTCTATGAAGTGGTTGTAATTTTTATTGGATGCAATCGGGGAAAATGAACATTGTTAGTACAGGTTTCTTGGAACCCAAAGGTGCTGAAGTTCTCGTCTCCGTGTTTCTGCGTGTATGGGCGGCCACAGAGCTGGGGAATCCCCGGGAGCTGGGGAATCCCCGGGATTAAAGATTTAAGTAAGGAAGTCACCACAACATTCACAATATGAGTTTCTGTTTCACAACATGGTCCCTGAACAAACGTGTAGGCCTCCACACACCTACTGCTATAATGGGGTGTGACTGACGGAAAAGGGCGCGGGGTGGGGGGATGGGGTCGAAATTAGATATTGAGGGGAAAATTGGGGTAAAAAATGGACATTTTGCACTAGAAATCCAAGGGTAAAAATCATATGCAAGTAAAAAAGGGGCCAATAACTAGAGCAGCGCCCACAGACTACCTTAATCATAGAAAGTACCCCCCCCCCACACCCTTGGGGTCCCAGGCTTATCTATGCCCGATCTATGCCAGGAAAGGGTTATTAATCCTACCAAGCCTTGAGGCTTGGTAGCTTACTTTTATACAATATTACATTTCTACCCTCATCTAAGTTCCTTTTTCGATTATACCAATATATATCTAGCATCAAATCAAACATGGTTTAATCATAATATTTTAATAGAGCCTTTATGTTAGTCCTCAGGGAAAGAAGCAAGGTCACTCCTTATCACCCTCACCCCTCCTGCTGGGTGTCGGGTGCCAGTAGGCCTACATACGTCCAAGCATTCTTCTGTTAATCACTGATTTATTAGTTAATGGTCGGCGGTCTGGCAAGGGATCCAAGATATATAGATGTAAGAAATTTAAACACAAGAAACTTTGCAGAGGGGAGGAAACCATTAAGGCAAGTTGTACCTAGAAATGAACAGATAAGGAAATCTATCCTATATAGAATACCCTTTGCATGGAACTCTCTGCAGACTATGGCCCACAGGATAGGAGACAAAAAAGATTTCAAAATATTAGCAAAGAATAACCTGATCTGGGAAGACCAGAACTTTATTGACTGATTCATTTATCTTGACTGTGTATTGCTAGGCAAAAAAGCACCTTAATACTATTTAAAATGACATTATTGAGTTTCATTTGTGAATTATGAGAGAAAATTAATGGAAGATTGATCTGAGAATATTTAATATTTTATAAATTTAGCGCTAAAGAACATTATTTCCAATGTATAATAAGGGTTAATTTAAACATAACAGTGTACCCCTTTCGTCAATGACGACTGGGGAATTGTTCACTGTACATGGATTATGTAAAATATCAGAGAACATGGAGACCTCCCTTTAGTTGGGGAACCGTACTCTGTCAGCGATAATATGTCAACAATAAAAGTTTCTAAATCTAAATCTAAACCCCATGGGTTGTGTGGGCTTCACCTAGGTCTATGATGCTCATATTACAACAGACATGACATGGGACTTCCTACAATACTTTGTTTGAGCTGAATTGTGTCCTTTTTGTCCACATGAAGCTTTGCATGTGATACTGACATGTGAAACTTGCCGGTCTGCGGTCTGTGACCAGTGAAATACATGGCGGACCAATGAAACTCAAGGTACAGAGCAGAAAAACGGCTGGTATCATCATAGATTCCAAGAACATGCCTAACCAAAAATTCCCTAATATAATATGGATTTGAAGTGTAATCGCCAAGAAAAAACTGCTGCTGGTGAGCGATAATAAGTGAACTCACCATAGGAAGGGATTCGGGTGGGTCCTCCAAATACAAATGAAAACTTTTTAACAGTCCTGTAGCAAAAACAACTGGACAAATGCTCCAATATGTTGGTCAAATGACCTTTAGCTGGGTTGGAAAAGAATGGACCAAAAAGTAGAAAATATTTAGATTTTGACTGACGTTAGCTGACAGTGCAGCTTTATGAGAAGCTGGCCTCATTTTTGCTTACACTCTGTTATTCAGCACTTTTCTCTTGCAGATTACCGCAATGTCTCTGTCACGGGCGCTGAGGTTCATAGAAGGGAAGCTGAGACCTGGCCATGTCATCAGCCTACGCGACCTAGAGAAGGAGGTCTCCTACTTTGCACCAGAAGCTGTCAAAAAAATACTTGGCAAGAAACAATCTGAAATTCTAAATTTCATACAAGGCTTTCCAAACAAGTTTTCAGTTCTTGGAAACGGTGACATTGAGCTGAGGAGGGCAGACCCTAACATGCAGGCGCTGGCACATTTACTCAACCTGCTCCATGGAAAAAATGAGCCAACGTTGGTGGAAATGATCAAGATAGTGTCCTCACTGCCCGGGGAAAGTCAGAGCATCATTGGAACCAATGTTAAGTCCATCAAAACTTTTGTGGAAAAATGGCCATTTATTTTTAGATTAGTTGATGGCAAAGTTCTTCTATTGCTACACCAAGCTTTGAGCGATGTATGCGTCAATGTTTCAAAACAATCCAAAGCTAGCCTTCTCCTGCATGTTCTAAAGGTCTACGTTGTTGTGGGGATGGATTCAAAGCTTACAGTTGAACAAATATTGTCTGAGATAATTATAAACTCTGAAGCCTCTTTGAAACATGGAAGACCAACCGTGATTGATTTAAAGCTTGTCCTAAAAGAGGCTTGTAAGGTGAATATTTTGACTGAGGAACAAGGGATGTTTCATCTCAATATAGCCCCCTTGAGACAGAAAATCATGGCTGAAATGATTTTGACGGCAATTCTTGAAAACAAGGACTACCAATCTATTGAAAGAGTCAAAGATTTCTTGAGTCAATCAGGCCTGACTGTAGAAACCAACACCATCAAATACAACAGATTTAGTAGGATGACCACCAGTAATGGGTATGTTGGTTTAGCAGACAACCAAACATGGCAAGCATGCCAGTTTCTCTTAGATGTCGTGAACAAAAATAGGGATGTCGATATTGATTTTCAGACATTGACAGGGCATTTGTCAGCTGCATCGGACATCATACGCTGCACACTGGGAAGAAATCCCCAGGGATTAAGGAAATTCGCCTCTGAGCATAATACTTTATTCTTCATCAGCCATGATGACATTATTTATACCATTGTATTAATGGAATATGAAACTATCTTGTTTTTTGTTAAGAAACTAGAAGAAAAAGGACAAATACGAGTGGATAATATCCATAGCTTTTTCAGCAATGCTCCAGATATTGTAGAGGACTTGGCAACAGACAGAGGCCTGGATGAAGTAATAAAACTCCTGAAAGGGAGGAACAAACTTTTTGCCTTCAATAACTCAGTTATGACACTGAAGAAGAATTATGAAGATCACCGCCCAGAAATATCTCCTGGACAAAGCCTAGATCTTCCAGGCGTTGCCTCTTCTTCTGACAGTTCAGAGAGTTGTGTTGGAGAAGTGTGCTTCTGTGTTCAGGCATGGGGGCTTGTTACTTGTGATAAAGCTGTATTTCCCGGGCAGAAGTTGTACTTCAATGCCAGAGATTGTCTGTTTGTTGATGAAGCAAAAGATCTGACCTCTTACCTGAGACTGGGGCAGATGCTGGAATACAATATTCTTACTGAAAAAGATAGTCAAGGCTCTGTGAGGAAAACTGTTGCCAATGTGCGGTATAAACCTGTGGATCATGATGCCAGACCCATGAACAAAATGTCTTCAGTTGGGGTCACTTGTAGATCAGTAGAGGAATTAAGCCCAAAACTGGGGAAAGAAGTTATTCAAGCTCATCTCAAAATATTGAAGAGTATCTCCTTCATTTTGATTTGTGAAAAATGTGTCAGGATAAGTGAGATCATCCCATCTTTGGGACGTAAATGTCTTAGCACAGGTCTGTGTCCTCTAGACTCAGAGAGTGATCTGACAATGTTTCTAGATCTCTACAAAGAGATGTTTCGGGTGGAAGGGGATTCAGTCCATCTAAAAGAGCCTTTGAAAAAATTGCAAGTGACCAACATAATCTATGGAGGTACAGGATTTGTTGGTGAGACAGGATCAAAATATAATGCGTTCTTCACAGCAGCAAACATACAAGATATACGAGTAGAGGACATCAAAGTAGGTTCAATGGTGCAAGTAGTAAGCGTTCCAAGTGTAGGCTTTCCTCTGCTAGATGGGTCCAAGTACTCATGTAGAAGGAAAGCAGTTATTGTAATGCCTGCTGACTGGAAACCACCTTCAGCTATGAAAGCTACCCCACAAAAGAATACAAAAGCTGCAACATTAGTGAAATTGGTTGAACAACCAAACCACAAGACAGATATCCTCCAATGTGTTCCTGATGTGAAAACTCTGTTTCATCTTATATTTCTCACCAGAAGATTCTTGGAATCTAAAGTCCATTTTATGTCCTGCCACAGGGTTGCAAATACATTGCCTTACCCTGTATACAGACACATTTTCACTGACTTGAAAATGTGCAACCAATTCATTCAGGATTCCCGGGGTCTTTTCTCTTTGACTGATGAAGGCTGTGAAATCTATATGAATGGCCCTATGCCCACAACTAATGGCTTGCCTCTTGTACTAGATTTTCAGTCTCATGACGTCAGCAAAGGATGTATTCAAGGTCTGACTCACAAAGGGCAGCAAATTGAGGTGAATCCTGGCAAAATATTCTCTCTTCCATCATCTAGGCCAGGTGCTTCAGGGGAAGAACTTATTCCTGGTCAACACTTCACTGGCATTTGTATTCCAACCGTGGGAGCAACTCTGAAATGTGTAATTGCCTGGCCACAGCAAATGAACAAAGATTTGGTTGAATTTGCAATGCAAGGTCTGTATGCTGGGACAGGGTCGGGTGTATCAGTGGAATCAAGGAGCTCACAAACACTGCCGCCTTCATGTAATACTTCCACACTGGTTGCAGCAAGAAGCATGCGGTCTTCATCCTGCCAGGCCTCAGTGTCTACTATAGCTATAGCAGTACAAACTGAGGCCGAAGATGAAGTTGGGAGAGATATCGCATGTAAGATTGAATCAAAGGATGAATCAACCAATACACCAGTCCATGAAGAGGAACACAGCACTAATGGCGCTTTACCAGCTGTAAACCTGAGTCGAACACCACATCAACTACCCACTGCTATTATTGCCAACCGTATACAAGGTTATCAACCCATGCCATGTACCTCCCTTTCAGTAGCAGTGCAAACTGAGGCAGAAAATGAGGTTGGGAGAGATATCACAAGTAAGATTCAATCAAAGGATGGATCTACCAATACACCAGTCCATGAGAAGGATCACAGCACTAATGGCGCTTTACCAGCAGTAAACCTGAATCCATCATCAGTTCCCGTAACGCCCATTGGTGTGAAGGGCACCAACCAACGCACTCCACTCGGTTCTAATTCGGCCAATTATCTTAATCCAAATGCAGTTCCTTTTAAACCAGTGGCTATGAGCGTGTTTTCAAGGGCATATACTGCCTTTGCTCAAGGTATAACTGCTACTTTTACTGCAGCTACTACAACTGCCCATTCGGGCCATCATACTGGTGCTGCAGTGCCTGATATAATGCCTGCCACCAATGCACAGCACCTGGCCATCCTCATGCATGTGTGTCTCCTCTTGTCAGACAACCAAGAGCGATCCATCACTGACCTGTTCAACCAGTTGCTTACATCTGATGATATGTTTAGCAAAATACTCCAGTCTGAGGCTGGTTTGAAGGTTCTGCTGTTACGTTATGGTATCTTTGCACTGAATGAGAGAAGTGTTAAGTTGTCAGATCCACCCATTACCGGAACCGTATCAAGGACGGGCTACAGTGTGAATTCTGGTGGGTTTGGATTTATTGTCAGTCCGGAACACAGGAATGGAGTTTACTTCTCAGCTGCTCAAGTCTTCTCGCCCAAGGAACCTGGCAAAACTTGCTTTGTTGACTATTTGTTTCAGGTTATGCAGCAAGTCTTTTATATCGCGATTCCAGTTCACAAACTGCCAGAACAGATAAGTGGTAACAGAATTTCTGCAATGCGTGCTGTTCTAGTGTGGAAAAAGAGTGGAGGCCATCAGAGGTATTCAGTGTATGAACACTTCACAAGTTTGTCTAAGGATGAAAACATTGTTGAGAGGAGTTCTAGTTGTGATGACAATGAATGCCAGGACTGTCTTCCTGGTGATGATGAGTGTGCAGAGGTAGTGGATAGAGGCGACGGTACATGTGTGACCGTCCATCAACGTGGCACTCAGACATGGTGCACTGGTTCCATCCAGATGATGAGGTATACCAAACGCTGAAAGACTCCTCACTCAGACATGGTGCACTGGTTCCATCCAGATGATGAGGTATACCAAACGCTGAAAGACTCCTCACTCAGACATGGTGCACTGGTTCCATCCAGATGATGAGGTATACCAAACGCTGAAAGACTCCTCACTCAGACATGGTGCACTGGTTCCATCCACGTGATGAGGTATACCAAACGCTGAAAGACTCCTCACTCAGACATGGTGCACTGGTTCCATCCAGATGATGAGGTATACCAAACGCTGAAAGATTCCTCACTCAATAATAGTACAAAGATACATATTTGTTCCTCAAAGACGGGTTGGATGTTTTACCAAGAGCAGAAGGCAGGTGTTCTGTAGTGTGACTTATTGTTGTTTATCTGGTTAGAACATTATCTTTGTACAGAAAGTGAGGGATACAAAGGGAGGAGTAGGAAGGTACCTATCAATATATACCTCCCTGGCTGGAGGGAGAGCTGTGACTTGGGAGTGGGGCAGCTTTTGGTTCTTGCAAATAATTCTTTAAAATGCATTTCTTCAAAATTGCTATGTGACTGATCATTATGTATAGTTAAACTGCCCCTACCATAAGAAATGAAGAGACCATTTTAAATGGTTTTGTGCTTAATTTGATTGAATTTGGGACATATTCATCTGTGAATTTGATTTTATTAGTATTGTTTGTCTGTATATATATGGTTTAATATTATGCATTTTATTTATGCATTTTACTGTAACACATTCCATGGTAGAGGCGTGGAGTGTGTAGATTCATGAAGCATATTATAAAGGAAAGAAATTTAAAGTAAAGAAAGTAATGTTTGAGCGGGGAGGTGTCTTGTAATGGAGCGGGGTCGTGTAATCATTATACTTAGGTAGTCTGACCACTCCATGATTAAATTGAATTTGTAATGACCCCCGAAATGTAGTAGCCTAGAGTGAGGAATCTGGTTACAGTGATGGCCTTCCGGAATCAGTCAACCTCACTCTAGAGTACTACAAATTGAATTGAAAACATTTTTTATTTGTATCTAAGGATGTTATACAAATAGGAGCCATACATCTGAATATGAATTCAAGTATTCCAGTATGTCCCTTAACTACAGGGAGTGGGTCTGAATTAAAAGTATTTGTAGATTAGTTATAAAGTCTGGGAAAACAAATTTTCGGCTATTGTATACAGATAACATACAGTTGACACAAAGGTTGACATAAAACATAATTATATAGATAATAGTGACTATAGGATATAATTGCTGGTTGGAAGGAGGGCTGTGCAGTGAAAGCCTGGATCATGTTTAGGTTGTTGTTGAACAATGTCATGTGTGTTTATGGCTTTTGCTATTTCTTCTTTTTTCCCATCATTTATTCAAGAAATGTAATAGGGGGGTTGACTACAATCATTCTTGTGGATTTTTAGTTTGAAATTATGTAGAATGCAGTGGTGTGTGAGTTGTATCGCCCGCAGATTATCCGCGGTCATTTTATCAATTTTATATCATGAACCAGATTTTGGGGCAAGTGAGATTTTGAGTCGGGCAAGTGAGTTTTCATTGGTCCTGGACAAGTGAGTTTTGGGGCAACTCGCACACCTCTGGAATGATGAGTCAATTCTGCATTATTTTTGTTTGTTTATTTCATAACAGTATGGTCCAATTTATTCAAGAAGTTAGACAAGTTAGACATGGAGGAAGTTACAACAAGTTTCATTGTTACAACTGTATTTTTATTTGTGATCAATTATTGGTACTAAATTAATTCCAGAAAACTGGTAAGAATTTATCATCCTTGAAGAGAAAAAGTCTAGATTATTTGACCCAAGTAATTTAGTATCATGCTTAAAAAAGATGACTGTTTATACACTTAAACTACTAGTGTACGTAGGAATGTGTATATGAATTCCTGCCGTGTAGAATCCAAATTCAGTGCCAATATGTGATGTGTTCCAGGGAAATGAGTCATAAGTCGCAAAATTGATATTTTTCAAAGTGTTTTATTCACAAGATGTATCTGTGGGAATGTTTCCATTTTGGGGTTGCTTAGTGCTTTGTAACCTAAATACATGTACCAAATTTCAGGACAGTCTAATAAATATATCCATGTATTTCTAAGGTCATCTTATACAGCATATTTAGATTCTTTACTACTTAATGTCCGCCCAG
Organism: Sthenelais limicola; assembly: GCA_942159475.1. Taxonomy (NCBI): domain Eukaryota; kingdom Metazoa; phylum Annelida; class Polychaeta; order Phyllodocida; family Sigalionidae; genus Sthenelais; species Sthenelais limicola. The sequence continues at coordinate 159,061,938 of OW804094.1, read as the reverse complement.
AGATATTTCCAACTTTTTTTCACAAATAAAAATATCAAACTTTAAATATGAAAATACTTATTTTTATGTCCTACTGTTTACTATCATTGGAATCGGCTTGATGTCATCTTTTCGAATATGATGATATCTCAAAAATCCATTTTTTGCGACTTGTGACTCATTTTCCTGTAACACATCACACATGTCTTCAGGAATCTTTCATTAATTATCTGTTGATGATCTGATCTGTGCATATAGTGTACAACAACGTATATTTCTCTTCTAAATTTCGTACCTTTAACCAGAGCTGTACCTAGTATGTATAGCCATACATATTATGTATAGTTCTGCTTTAACACAAATTCTCTCACGAATTCAGAGCAAATGATATTTGTGATATTTATTTTATATATATTTTGACACACTTATAATTATATATTGTTTGTATTTGTATATGACCAGTTGTATTTGCGGGAATAAATCATGTCTGTTATATTGTTTGTCAGTGTACCAGTTTCATGCCTCAAAAGTATGACTTAATATCAATTATGCAAACTTCCCTTACATGCTATATGCAAGGACCAAAAAAAATTGGTAATTAAAGAATAATTAGATAACAAATCACAAGTATGTGCTTATCTTAAAAAAATATATATAATGAAATTCATTTGAACGATTCCCAAATATTTCCTAATAAAAAATGAATAATTAATCCAATTTAAGATATAACGTCAGTTTCCTTAGTTATTTACATGGGCTGGTGAGTCCGCTTGTGGCGCCATCTATGTGTAATACCCACAACCACCAACATTAGGTACTTCCGGTGGTGGAGCTTTGTTTACTTGTGGCGAGTGAGGGGAGCCAGTGCAACAACTAGTGTGTCAGTGAGGGGTGTAGGGTGGTTCTAGAGACATGGAATGAGCAGAAACTCGGCATTTATTCACTGTATTTCCCCTCGTTGTGTGCGTTCCTGTTGTCATAGACTGAGAGGTAAGTGTGGATCTCTAACTTCTGAAGTTCTGTTTCTTAACTTGGAAGTTTTGCAACTTTTGGCAAAGACTTTGTCAGAGTTTGTTCATTCAATTACTGTCTTTATTTTTATGTAATATCTATCGTTGGCCCAAGCCAGCTCGGCCCATTTGTATGCCAGCTCGGCCCACCCCCAAAACCAAGTCGGCCCACACCCTCTGCCAGCTCGGCCCACAGTCAGACTCAGCTAGACTCCTCTACCCGTTTCTCTGACTTAGTCTTAGCCTCTTAGGACAACCAATTTTAGGGTTAAGTTTAGGGTTAGTTGCGTTTTATTATAAAATAGGGTTAGTGTAATTTTAGGCTATTTAGTTCATAAATATTTGTATTTCTTGGTCATATAGGGCCTAAGTTCTGGGCCGAGTTGTACTCCTTAGGCCGACTTGGCTCAACACCCTGGGCCGATTGTGCGATCGAAGCGCCCCGGGATCGAGGCGCCCTGAGACCGAGGCGCCCTGGCTGAGACCCAAGCGCCCCGACCTAAGATCGAAGCGCCCACCGCATACATCGAAGTGCCCCATTAGAAGCAGAGATATGCCAGTTTACAGATTTGACATGTTCGGTGGCGGCCATCTTTAAATATCTCAAATTGCTCAAGGTCAGGAACTTCACATCACACAGGAATGTGATATAGGGACCCCATAGATGATGAATCAAGAGAGAAAAAAACTTTATCCGGGATTTCCGGGTTAAGCTCTCCCACTGCCGGACTACTGGCATACAGCCACAAATCATGTTGTCCGGCGATCATTTAAAGAGGCTACCAGTACTCATTGAAATGAAATCATATTACATGGTCATAATTACCAGTCAAACCTACACCTCTTATTTTCTTTCTAAGACTGACATCTAAGAATTGAGATCTGTCATGCATTCAAACCTCTGTTTTCATGTTATTTGTTATGTCTTATGAGCTAGGGGAGGGCCGACTGACAGCCATATGTAGACCGTGGGCGCTTCGATCTAACACCGGCAGGGCACTTCGATGTAAGCGGTGGGCGCCTCGATCTTAGGCCGGGGCTCTTGGGTCCGGGCGCTTGACGCTTCGATCCGGGCGCCTCGATCTTGGGGCGCTTGGGGTCTCAGCACCCCTGGGCCGATTTGGCATTGGGTCGACTTGTCTATGAAATATCAACTATTTCCTTACACAACATATACGATTTTGAATTGTATAAAGATTATATAAAATAACATATTTTGACCCGCCCCCACCCCACACATATTTTTGGAGAACGGAGGTGTACAAAAAGGAGACACTCATCTGAAAGTAAATTTCAGTTCTTCCAGTGAGTTCCTATCTACTTGGGTATGAAAAAGAAATTTTCATTTAAATTTTATAGGCCGAAAGGAATTTTGAAGCACATTGTTAGTTACCCTGTATATCATTCTGTATGTCATTATACTATGATTTAAAAGGGATTCAGATTTTTTTTTTAAAGAAATTTTATTGCGTGACAGTTTCAGCGAGCTGATAATCTCATGTGAGGATCGAAGACCTCATTGTATGTAATACTTTGAGAGGGACCATTCCTTTTTGATACTGCATTAAAACAGAAATGTTTATTGAATACAAGTTTTTATATATATATTTGGCCTCCTGCACCCGTCCGGGTGTTACAGTATTTACTGGATGAGTAACTGATGATGACTTGTTCTCCTGTTCAGGCAATATACCTGGGATGAAGATGGCGGCTGCGTGTCTTGTGTTCACAGGTCTCCTGTGTATGATCACCTGTAACTCTGTGCAAGCGCAGGATCACAAGTCTAACCACATTGATGAGGTCCGACTGCACACACCCTACAGGAAACAGAAGGGGGATATCCCAGCATCATGCAATTTCCCTCCATCTGTGTGGTGCAGCTCTAGGAAAATTGCCAAAATATGTCAGGTAGAATTTAAGGAAAAATATCATGATTATATTTATGAATAAGCATTATTTTTATGTGAACAAACCATGAAACAAACCGGTTTTGTAATGTATTGACTGAAATTTATTTGTGATTTTTATAGACCTATAATATGATTGTAGTGATTCGCACAACTTAACACGAATAAACAAAGAGACAACAAAGAGTGTTTGCTCCCCTTCTGGTTTATTAGTCCAATTCCATGGTCAAGGCTTGACCCTGATCCGGATCCACTACCACAGGGTAGGGCATACGGATCTGCACACACGACTGGTGTGAGACTCTCAAGGGATCCAAAGGATCAGCACATAATAGTGGGGTAAAACATAAGGTATAAAACAGCAGTGAAACTGAAGTAAATGTAAGAGATACAAACGAAATACATCACGAGTCCGGTTTGTAACAGAACATAACATAAAGGGTAGATAATAGAGGTTTAGAGATAAATGACATGTAATGCAAGCCTTACAGACTGCAACACCTCTAGAGTTAATGAAGTGCACTAATCCCTTCTGTATAAGCTGCACTGTGGAGGATTGCAGAACTACTACAATACCCCCCCCCCTTTTTTCAGATTTTTAAAAACCCCATTGAAAAATCGGCAAGTAAGAGCAAAATGGATATATATAAGAACAAGAGAATTATCATTGCGGACCTGTAACCAAATAGTTAAATAAAGCTTTAGTAAAAGTACACAAAGGAGCATATTGTGTCCTAGCTACAAAGTTAACAAGTACAGGTCGCTACATCTCTAAGTAAAACATCCAAAAACACAAGTCACGGCAGTATAAAGTTCAAAAATGGTACAAGCAGGAGCATAAGGTGTCCTCACGACTGTAGGATAACAACATTTCTTTAAGAAATAAAAATATAAATCCCAATCGACAAAAAGGAGCTTCAGAGACCTGCGCACGTAAGAACAATATCTGAACAGTGTAATATCAAAATACAAAAATATAAACGAATCCTTAGATACGTTAAAAAGTTTTATCTCGAGAAAAACGATTCAGGAGAAAAAATGTCTTTCAAATGGAACACAACTGGTTATAACTATGGCAGCAAAAGCAAAACGGCTCAGCAACAAAAACCTTTACAGGCGGGTGGACTCAGTTCCGTCCGTCATATGGGCGTCCGGATCCGCACGACCAGCAGTTCCCTGTGGAGGAACTTCCGTCTCAGGTGCTGGGGCTGTTTGGTTCGCCTGAGGTAGAGTATACAGCCAATGGGGGATCAACGGATCCGCAGATGGTTGAGGAGGAACCACTGGAGGTTGAGGAACAACCAATCCCGCCTGGGCAGAAAGTTGTTGGATCCACCGACTCATTTGCTGCAGCTGAGGGAGAATGGCCGGACCAGCGACGGGCACGGTAGCTGCTGCTGGAGGCTGCTGGGCAGGGTCCGGAAGGGCGGACGTCTGGGCCGGATTAGAGACAAGCACTTCTGTTGGGGTAGCCGACCTAGTGTCATCATCCAGGCTGGCTCTGAGGCGACAGTTGGCCTCTCTCAGTGTCTGAATGGTGGCGTCCTTCTCAGCAGCGGACTGCTTCATTTCCTCCACCAACTTCTCCAACCCACGATTGGCGTCCCTGAGGTCCCCAAGCTCAGCCACGGATTGGCGGACGCTGTCCACGGACTGCAAAGGTCCAACCATCTCCTGCAGGATACCATGAAGCTGAACCCGAGCTTCATCGGCCGCAACACAAACTTGGGTGAGGGCATCACTCACCACAGTCTCCACCCGAGTGACCAGCTCAGAAGCAGCTCCGGATGAAGGGAGACCTTCCAACAAGCCCTCCATCCACTTCTGAGTTCTTCGCGACACTCGCTTCGCTGGAGGAGCACACTGTTCAAGCCTTTCCTCGGAAGCCACTGAACGTCCACGCTTCCTATGATCGGGAAGGTTCCTCGATCCGGATTCGGAAGCAACAGGGGACTCACAAGCAGATTTGGCACTTCCAGCAGCCGAAGAAGGCTTGGTGTAATGGCCTCCGTCCTGCCTACCAGGCTTCCTGACGCTCTCCGTAGATCCGGCTTTGGATCCACCTAGCCCTCTCTTCCCTCGAGTGCTCTTCCTCATGACTCGAAGATGTTGCTCAGCCATATACGTCATGCGCTGGAACGAGCCATGAGGTCGAACCGAAGGCATCACGGTCACAACTTTATCAAGGGCCTCTTTCCGGGTGAGGTGATGCTGAAGAACTTCCCCATTCACTAGGTGCTGGACCAGTTCCACACGCCTGTCCAGGACTTGTTGGCAGCGCGGGAACGGACAGATCCAGACCTCGATGAACGGGGAGTGTTCCTCACACAAATGGCGGAATAGGCGTTCCCTAGTCCGGTACACTCTAACACCTTCCGGATTCAGCACCAAGTACCTGCAGACCAGGAACGGGCACCTGAATCCGGGTTCCCAGAGACAGTGTGAGCTGGCGATCTTCTGGTAAGTTCCAGAATCCATGGCGTCTGCACGAACATGCTCAGGCCAGATATGGCTCTCATATCGGGACATCTGAGAGTCATTGAACTCCTTTTCCTCGGAATCAGACTCAGGGCAAGTAAATACCACTGATCCGGGTTGGTCTGCATCCGGGTTCATGGGAACCACTTCACTAGACGAATCTAGCTCCAGTCTGAAGTCCTCCACAGATCCCCTTCTGCCAACCTGAGCAGTCCGTCTCTCAGCGCGATGGATGTGACGCTTCTTGATCACAGATTTCTTTTTCTGGGTGGTCTTAGGCTCTGCCGAAGACCCTGTGCCTGTGGCACGCTTTACTGGACTCAGCCTAGCCGACCTCCTGGAGCTGGAACCAGATGTCTTGCTAGTGGATGGCTGGTCCTCATCTTTGTCTTTCCTCGACTGGTCTTTCTTGGGTTGGTCCTTCTTGGCTGACCTTCCCTCATCAGTTCTCTTTTCAGGAATTGTCTCTTTCCGGGTAACACTGGTCTTAGAGGGAGCACCTTTCGACCTTGAAGGTCGACGGACCACAGACTCAGGCTGAGTCTCAATCCTCATACGTCCACTGGCAGTTTGGCGGACGCTAGGGCTCCTACCTCTAGTGCTGCGGTGATTAGGGTAAGGAGAGACAGAACGGCTCCTGTCTGGCAAACCGGTCTCACCCGACCTAAGCAGCTTCCGGGGGGAAGCGGATTTCCATCCGGACCGTCTCGGCGACGTCCGCTCATGCCTAACAGAGCCGGAGCTCTGGCTGCCCGAAGGCCTGGGTCCATTCCGGTCCGGATCGTCCGGCTCCGCTTGGGTCACGTCCATGTCCTCTTCGTCACTGCGTAGGGGTTGGATCTCTGTACCCAGAGGCTTGGGTCCCTCCGGATCGGAGTCCAGCGCATCGATGATGGCCTGGTTGACCGGGTCGAGGTAGAGGAGGTCCGTAACACCCTCACGTAAGAGCTCACGCTCCTGCTCGGGAGAAATGTCCTCGTCACCCTCCGACTTCTTGTCCAACCCCAAGGGATCCTTCTGGTTAGGAAGCCCTTCCTTGGTTCGGTCCGCCATCTTTTCTGGTTACTGAAACCCAGGGAAATTACAATGTAGAAACAATAGTAAAATCCGCCCTACTACACACACACATAGTACATACAATAAATACAATACCTGAAACTATCTCAACTCATTCTCATTACATGAGGCAAAGAGGAGTAGTTTCACGGTCAAAAACATCACAACTTACAAGTAAATTAAGTCCAAGGGAACATGGCTAGCACAGGTGTACTCCTTTTGAGAGTAGTAGAGGTTGTATTGAACTAAACTATGTTTAGTTATGGTGTAAAGAGCCACGTATTACCAAAACCTTCACTCCATTCATACGGTACGAGCACCGGTGTCATGGCCGACAAGCATGACTTTCATTCTATACCGGCGTGCTAACACCCGCTCAAACTCACAAACAAAACAATTCAAAACTGAAAACTCAGCGTGTCTAGTACAAGACAACTTCCCACTAGTGAACTAGTGGTATCTCAGTACCTGTCAAGAAAGTCTTAACCCATTTCAACTCACTTCTTTCTGAGGCTAAATCTATCGTTGGTATGTTGTTTTGGCCGGAGCAGGAAGTGTACTGAGAAAGGGTGCAACACCACAGCACTCACGCCAGCGTGGTAACTGTAGTTCTCAAAACCGCCACCGCATTCACCAGCGCCATTTCCCGCTCTAGGCCTCCAAACCAACCCAACCAGTCACACTCTTCTAATAGGTCGTACAGTGATGTAATTTCTGCAGCCTATTCTGGTCTTCCACTTGAGACAAAAGTGGATACCTTGTCCATAAAGCCCAGTATCCACTGCACCGACTTAATAGCAATTTCAACCCAATCTCTGAGTTGATTCAAGCTTCCCGGGGAGGTCCAGTTCAGCTCGAACACAGGATTCCTCCCAAGCTAAGCCATTCTCAGTTCAGTTTCAATCAAGCCAAACGGACAGTTTGGTTCTTTCCTGGTCATTTAATTCACATGACAAATTCCTCAAATGCCGTAAAAGGGTGGCCGGACTCCATCCGATCAGTCAACCACCGACTTCTCGTTGTGTAATTTTAATGTAGGCCCATCTGGAAAGCCCTACCTGTACTTTAATTTAAGTCCCATACTGCAATCTAGATGGGGCTTTGCGCGTGCGCTTAACCCTTGCAGCCACTGGTGGAGCACTGTCCGTTTTCTTCTGAGGAGAAATAGGAACATTTGGAGCCACACTCAAAATTTTCCTAGGCCTCCCCCTCCCTCTTTTCGAAGGCTTAGCAGGATCCGTCACAGCAACAGGGACTGGTTGCTTATTAACTACCAAGTCCGTCTTTGCCTTTGACGGCCTACCAACACGTCTCCTAGAAGGGACAACTACTGGAGGAATACTGGGTTTCTTTTCCTTCTTCTTAGCCTTTCTCTTTGACTTAGACTTCCCCTTCTGACCAGTCCGGGCCACAGCAGGATCAGCATCGACTGCTCGGTCCGGGCGGACGGGAGGGACGTCTATACCAGAATTCTTCTTGGGTCTGCCTCTAGGCTTAACCCCAACAGTAATCTTGTCTTTTTCTTTCATTTTCGGACACTCAGCACCAGCTAGGACTTTTCCATTCTCCCACCTCAGGATATCTCGCCCAGCCTTCTCTAATTTACGGAATTCCGGGGCTTTTTCCAAGTTGACTGCCTGGATAGGCCCTGTCTCGTCGAAAGCAGACTTCAGGTAATCAACGTGATACCTGACCAATCCCTCAGTGGTTTCCAATTCATAGGTAGTACCCCCTATGAATCGGTGCACTTTGAATGGCCCGTCCCATTTGGGACCGAATTTCTTCCCAGCCTTAGGGGGACAGTACCTGTATACCACAGACCCCACTTCAAAGCGCCTAGGGCACGCCCGCCTGTCAAAATCCTTCTTTTGGTGCACTGCGGCAACGCCAAGGTTATCTCTGACAAACTGATGTCCCTCTCTCATCCACTGTCTTACATTTTCCACGTACGCCAAGTGACAAGGAAAATCCAGTCCTCCTGGTTCTACTCCATGGACTAAATCCACAGGAGTCACAAGCTCTGAGCCAAAGACTACCGAATTAGGCGTACACAACTATTTCCGGAGCGAGAAGCTCATCATCCGCCACTGGTGAATCCATCACCTGAACGGAATTGATGATAGCAGTTCTCACTCTTTCATCATCTTCCCCATCAGGCAGAGAAGCATCAGACAATAAAGTCACAATACTAACTCTCCCAACCACCATATCTTCATTCAATCTCACTGAGGAGTCGGACGGATTGGAGAAAGCTACCACGGCCGAATTAACGTTGCCCGACACATATGTGTTCAGGCTTCCCAAGGCAAACTCTTTCAACAATCCCTGATCAGGCTCGAACATCAGACCTTCTGATGTGTCAGAACCTCTACCCAGATCTATTTTGGCGAGAGTCACGGACCGAGGTTTGAGGACTACAGGTTCCTTCAACCTGACTTCACCTCCATCAATGAACTCTGACACCTCCACAGCCTGAATAGTGGACTGTCTCAGACTTTTCTTCATGTGCTTCCATTGCTTGCACATAACAGAAACTGTCTGATTCTCTAGGAATAGCAATCCAGACCAGTCAAGATTACATTTGTGGACGTAATAAAAATCCGCCCCCAAAAGTCCGTCTTCTGGTCCCTTCAGGCCAGAAACCACCAGACATGTAATCATGTATGTCCGTCCTCCTATCACCATAGGACACAACGCGCTCCCATGAGTGGTTATAGGCAAGCCATTCCCCATTGCACACACCATCTGGACCGGAACCAGAGGTGGTGACTGGGAAAGAGAATCAAAGAACTTCTTAGTAACCAGGCTAGTTGTAGCTCCCGGATCTACCAAAAAGTCTCCTTTTCCCCCACCTAACCCCACTGGGGCGTACCATCTCTCACGGATAATCAAATTATCCGTGATCCTCAGCGTTTTCGACTGTTGTACAGAAACTTTCTGTATCCGGGCAGTCTTGTTGGGGTTCTGTCCCACAACCACGATCTGTCCTTCAACAGCTTGGTACCCGAATTGGCCCCATCTCACATCTGAGACAAGATCCGGGCTATCCAGGGGAACCTTTCCACCTGGAAGGGTGTCCTTTTCCGGCAGGAGACTAGTATTATCCGTCTTCAGAAGCGCCTGTTCACTTGGGAAGGCTAACTTCTTACCAACGCCCGCCTGAGCAACACCCCCAGTTCCTATACTACTAGCAGAATCCGTCTGAGCTGTAGTACTATGAAGCGGTGTCCTATCATCGACCCCCATCTCGCTTCTTACAAGGGTCGGCTGGGGTTTTCCGAATCCGGCTTAGAGGCGGGAACCTCAGCGGATCTCAGAAGCCCCTGGAAGACCTTGCTCTTAGGACAGCCAGCTGCCAAATGACCTTCAAGTCCACAGAGCCAACACTTGTCATTTCCAGTCCTCCATACTCTACGAGAACCAAATTTCCCGGAGTATCTCCTCCTATCATCTCCAGCTCCTTCCTTGCTGTAGTCCGACTTAGCTCTCCGGTCTTTCCAGGCCTGCAGAGCCTGCACAATCACGGTAGAGACGTCTTCACAAGAGTCAGGGGAAGACACACCAGCATCTTCCAAAGCCTCTGTTAGCTGAGCTACTGCTGAGCCGGATTTCCGTCGGGATCTAGAAGGCTTCTTCCCCGTGGCATGCTCCACTTTCGGTACCGGAGGAGGAAGCAGAGCAGGAACAGGTGTGGCTTCAATTTCTTGAATCACCACCCATGAACTTGAATCCATCATACAACCCTCGTATACTTCAGCCCAATGCAAGGCTTCCTGCAAATCGAGAGGTTCTTTGAAACGGACCCATGTAGCCATTTCCGGATCGCTCAACCCTTTGAGGAAAATTCAGGGCCGTGTCTCTCAAAGTACTGTCCGTTTTAACTCCATGAGCATAACGGCCCCTCTTCGCTACCTCATTCGCAAAATGACGGGGAGTTTCTTGCATTTGCTGCCTGCAGTTCCAAAATTCGGCCTGCTTTTTGCTGCGAGAGCGTTCCCCAAAGTTTGTGTCCATATGGGCAACAAACTTCTTCAGCGTCAAATCGTCGGGTAAGTCCCCCATGTCGGCTAGCTGCCTCTTGCACCCACACTGCAACTGAATCAAAAATTCCTCTGCAGACCAATTGTAGGCGCCCGCTACTACCTTCATCTCGGCAAGATAAACTCGCCACGGATCCTTCTGCTCCCACGGTTTGATGATTGGCAACCTTCCTGCTTGATGTAGTCTACCCGCTCTTGGAGAGTAATCAAACATATCATCCGAGTCCTCAGACCCGTCAAAACTCATTCCCTGCACAAGAGAATGATCCCTACGTGTGATATCGACACGTCTTGCCTTTCTTGCTTTTTTCTTTTTCCTTCTTTTAGACAGTTGGCCATATGGGATATTGATGCATTTTTTTGAGTTTTCGTGACCACCTCTTGGGGGTAAGTTTTTTTTTGCATACTAAAGCAGTATGACCCTAGAAATAACATACTATTTTTCACAAGCTCAACTCTTGCACGTTTTTCGGAAAATTGGCCTGCAATAAGACCATTGCTATATATTAAAAACACCCTCAGAGGCACACAGATTGATGTGAAAATGGGGGGAACAATTCTTTACTTGGGGAGGAAATCCTTCAATTTACTGGAAATTGTGCACTTGGTTGTAGATTTTTGAAATTTAGCATGGTGTTAGAGCAGGCCATGGGATTGTCAAAAACGCTCGCTACAAGTTGGCTGACCCCCCTGGTGGCCGGTAGCTGCAAAATTCAAAATGGCCGCCACAAAACACAAAATGTGCTATATCTTTGCTTCTACTGACTAGATTTTCAAGTATAATACCTATTATTGGATGTTTTTGAGTATGAGGAATTCATTTTTTTAGTTCTTTTCATGTTTAAAGCTCATTTCAAGGTCATTTCAAGGTCAAATTTAAATATGGCCTCTGCCATGAACAGGCAATGTCTTATCTAGGCTCCTACTAGCACCATATGTTCATATGTCCAAGTCCCCATGTACAAAGATTTTTAGTTGGACATCTATGTTAGAAGTCATTTTTCTATTTGAAGTCAGTTTCAAGGTACAATCCTGCATATGGCAAATGCAAATTATCATTCATGTTTGATATTTTGTGGACATGTAGCCTGCCCTAGTAGTCAACCTCAAGATTTTGTAACCATTATCGCATTTGGTTTAATTATTACAGGCAGATGAAATATACCTTTAAAATGGCAAAATTTGCAAAAAATTGGATCTCAAAATCTACTAATGACCTTGACCGTTGACCTCTAAATATGACCTTTAACAGTCCAATAAATTCTCAATTTTTTATATAAAAGTAATTCCACTTATAAAGTGGAATATGTTAAATCAATATTATGAAGAAATGCGGGTCATTCTTCGTAATAATTCAGGGTCAGTAGTTGGGCGAGAAATTAATCAACGCAACACACAGAGATGTATGCTTCAAATCAGTACCAGCCTCGGAAGAGACCGATTTCCATCTTTCCTTTATTTTTATACTAGACAGATTAGGACGAAATATCAGGTTCTGCGATCGGTGGATAACCATCATTGAATATCTCCTCTAGGAAAATATCCTCAGCTTCGAGGTATTGTGGGAACTCTTCCACATACTCAATTCTTTCCGCCGGTGGCATGTCTAAGATACTATCTCTACAGGATAAAGTAAGATAATACTTGTGTGATCAGCTAATGCACCTTCCAATAAAAGCCCAGCTCAGAGTCCCAAACATACAACACCCATAAATACAATGGCAGTTTTGAAAAAGGCACACTCACCTGACTCCTTTTGCTTGCTTCTAAGGTCGGATACCGATCTGACCAACTAACTAGCCCCTAATCATGGTCGCCAATGAAGAAATGCGGGTCATTCTTCGTAATAATTCAGGGTCAGTAGTTGGGCGAGAAATTAATCAACGCAACACACAGAGATGTATGCTTCAAATCAGTACCAGCCTCGGAAGAGACCGATTTCCATCTTTCCTTTATTTTTATACTAGACAGATTAGGACGAAATACACTGGTCCTGCGCTGATTGGCTTTGGTCTCGTTGGTCCAATTAATTGACAGGTTACATTAGAGATCCAATCAGCCACAGGATAACAATGACAGACACTTATTAAAAACGAGGCTCAGAGTGACCACTGCCACTCTGACCAATCTCTTTGGGTGGTGACCAGGTCACGGGGTTATCTCCCCTCCCCTCTCCCTCCCACTCTTTAATCAGTATTCCCTCCCCTCCCTTGACCTGGCGGTCAGCCCCTCCCCTCCTTTCCCACGTGATTGACTTTGAGATAACGGTCAGACCTGGACCTCACCTGTACCTTTGGACTTTGGGATGATAAGAAATCCGCGAGCGTTGTGGCGGTAAGAAAGTGTGGGTAGCCTTCTGGCCGGTAGGGGCGCGACGAGTGTCTGGCTGAATGAGACAACTTTAACTTAAAATTAGACAATTTGGGCTTGTCAATTTTACAATTATATAGAAATAGTGGATATTTCAAGGAAAATAATGTATTATTGATTAAATTTGATATTTTTAACTTTTTTTAAAAAACGCCTATAATTATATTTCCACAAGGGTGACAGAGTGATACTTGGCAGATTTAAAATGAGGAGATTCTTGAAATTTAGATGATAAAATGATAAAAAAGCATTGTATGATCTAAAATGCATGATGTATACCCTCATCCCCAGACCAGTACCAAAATGTTCAAGTGGCTGAATATGATGAAGAGACCTCTCACCACCCCCATCCCCCCTCTGTCCCTCCACCCCCTCCCCTGTCGCGTGGAATAGTTTGGCCCTGTATGTAATGAAATTAAAAGGACAATATCTAAAAAGTATGAAATCTAGTTGAAATTGTCTGAATTTCAGCAATTTTCAGAATAAAAACGATTATTTCCCATAATTATAAAAAATATTCATGAAATAATGGCTGCATACTGTCCCCCTGATGCGACTAAACTCCCTACCCATGGCCTATCAGAGATTGTTAATCAAGCTATTTATCTGTGACCTCAAGGAATTTAGTCAATTTTTTCACTTCGTATTTCTCACCCCACCCCCATTTCCCCCATTCTGCTGGCCAGGTGGAAGCAATTTTCTGAACAGCCCACTACAAGGATTTAGTCTTAGGTTTCTGAAGATCAAGTTATCCAATTATTATAAACTGTCTGCTGTCAGATTATTATGTATCTTGCTTAAAAACTAACGTGAGCACACTCTTTGAAAGTGACTATCACGGTTAATTTACGGTTAATCTATGGAACACCTCTCTTTCATTGAAAATCCATCTAACTCTGATTCCCTTATGTATCTTTGTATTGATTCATTTTTCTCTTGCCACATGTCTTTGACTATATATTTTGTAAACTGGGCGCATTAGAAGAACCCAGTAGGGAGAATGCCAACCCAGTGAAAATAAAATCTTCAAAAAAAAGAAGATAATAGTTCCTAGTCCCCATGAGCTTTGTACATCCTTCAGCACTATTGGCGGTATAGATATGTTTTAAAAATGTAATAATCCACCAAAATAAGATTCAAGCCTTTTCTCCAGGTAAAAAATGCATAAACCCATCCTTTATTACTGGAAATTGGGTCATGTGAAAATGGAGGTACATTTCACATTCATACTGTAGTTCCTTATGAGACTTAAATAACTGTATAAGGGTCATATTTTCAGAAAATGTACAATTCATTTTCAATAATCCTCTCAAATAACCCTAATTTCAGCCAAAAATGAATTTCAAAATACAGTTCAATCTAACCAAAGAGATTGCTAGAATCAATACAGTGCCAAATATACTCAAATTTACCTAGTATTGCCCAAATTGTCGCTATCCCAAATACTGCTATTCGATCTACCCGCCGCCTAATGTTTAAATTTACTCTTTTCGCCCAGTTCACAAAACTTGACCAGAACTTGTGGGCTTTCTCACAGTCAATAAAGAAGTGAAATACTGTAATATCTTTGTCACAAAAATTACATTTTGCAGATGGTTTGATGCGAATGTTTTCTAAATATTCATTACATAGAACTATTCTGTTTAGCTCCTAAACTGGAAGGATTGTTGCCTCACATTCTGTGTACATCTATACGGGATAACATACCATTCTTTCATTTCAACATTTGATATGTCCAGGTCATGGAGCCTGAACAGTTCTACCCATCCGGTATTTCTATCCTGACATGGTTTTTTACTCGCAATGGAGACTTTACCAGGTGCGCTGAATAAGCAGTAATCCATTAACCAAGCAGAGCAATTCATCCTTATGTTATACCGTCAGGTGGTGGCAGTACTCCCAAAAGGAGTCACTACTCCTTAGGGAGTGGCTGTTACACCAGGTGGGGCCCTAGCTAGAACAGTACCCTGGAGGAAGGTATGGGAACTAAACCCTGCTGTAATAAAGCCTAGGAGTCAGGCCTTTGGCTGGCACTCCTTTTATCAACTCTATCTGGACTACATGTGTCTTCTTTGGGACTTCACCATTTCTTCACCATTCTGTAGAGAGATCCATTGTTTTTTTTGTTCTTGCGACATTGTTTTATTCCTTTAAGTTCCGTTAAGTATTGTTACATCTAGGATAAAGGCAGTTTAGGCTTCATTCATTACAAAAAGAGATACCATCAAGGAAGAATGACTAAGTTTAACTAAAAAAAGAGGGGTTCAACCCTGCAGATTTTAGGTCACTCATGGGGCTTTATCCCTTAATTCCATAGCTTCCTTCTCGTGTTTCACCTTTTTAATTTTTCTACACACTCAGAGATATCATCTAGTAGGCACATCCACATTTTTCTTTCATCTGTCCTTTTTTCACTGCCACCTATATTTATTTTTACCAGAGTAGCTCTTATTCTTAACTCATGCATGATCGACAGCAGGCTCATATTGCCACCATTGAATAATTTCTGCATATGAATGTAGGCTTTTGTTTGGAGAAAAATCTAGTTTGTGCATTTGTTTCCTCTATGCCAAATAAAATCTCTCTAACCGAGGGGGTTACCCTATTTCTTTTTTACATATTATTGTCTCTCCATTGATGTAGTCCACTTCATATATCCATTCTAAGATTGAGATCCAAACCCTTTTTGTTTTTACACAGCTGATGAAAAAATGACTTAGAGTGTCAACCTCAGGGCAATGATTACAATTTGGTTTGTCTTTAATATCAATCTCTTTTAGCAACTTGTTCATTGTTATTGCACCATGCAATAGTTTATATTGTAACACCTGTAGCCTTGTTTCAGACGTACATTTACATGGTATGGTGAAGATTTTTTACATTGTTGAGGATCTTTGGAACCTTAAATTAGTTTTCCATATGGCTTGGTCTTCACAGTATTTTTGTATGACCTGTTCAAATATTTGGCCTACATAACATCTACCTTTAGTTGTGATTTTCTTACTCTTACATATTCCACTGATCATAAAATATATATTTGGTTAAGGCCCATTGAGAACATTGTCCAACTTAATGCTAGAATATGACACCACACTGGACATTGCTCTTTTGAGTAACAACAAAACAATGCACTATTTAAGAGACATGATACCAATAAGTCATCAAAACATTTCTACTATAAATTAGCCAGCAGTCAAACTAGCATAAGCTGGTTCAACTGATGTATCACTATCAGTCCAATGCAGCTTCAAAGACTTTTCATTTGTTTAATAATCATTATTAGTCAAGGCCCTGCTCCAAACCATAACAATAACATGTCATTATAATCCCATTAGGACACCTCCTAAAAATCTCTTTTTCTGAGGGGTCTGCAAAATTCCACCCACCCGTTGCGCTGTTTTCAATGCCAGACTCACCCATTGTCAGCATATGGTTTCAATTCTATTTATTTTCTTAGACTTGGGTATTGGCTAATATCTTTCGCCCATGTTGAAGGCACATGTGACAGACATTCACAAAAAGCCCCAAGCATTTTGTGGATGCTTTGCCACATATACAGCTCAAGTTTAGTTCCATTTTCATGCCATGATATATATATATTACTCCATGATGAAGGGAGGATTAACTGCAGTTTGTATGGGCGGGAGTGTAATCCTACTGTGTAATCATGTGTGTAGGATTACATGCAACCCAGCAGCATGTTTCGGGTTTGCCACCATGCAAACTCCCTCCCTCCTTTTGCCATGCTGTTACATAGCATCTCACTGATACACCGGTGGGAGGGGGGAGCTTTTAGGAACAGCCATTTGTTCTACTTCCTGTTTCCGGCAGCAGCATGTTTCCGGTTTGCTACCATGCAAACTTCCTCCCTCCTTTTGCCATGCTGTTACATAGCATCTCACTGATACACCGGTGGGAGGGGGGAGCTTTTAGGAACAGCCATTTGTTCTACTTCCTGTTTCTGGCAGCAGCATGTTTCCGGTTTGCTACCATGCAAACTCCCTCCCTCCTTTTGCCATGCTGTTACATAGCATCTCACTGATACACCGGTGGGAGGGGGGAGCTTTTAGGAACAGCCATTTGTTCTACTTCCTGTGAGATGAAGTTTTTGTTTCAAAGTTAAGACAGTCATATTTCCGATCTGTCAACTGTTGATTTTCTTTGTCAATTATATATTTTGACATGTATTTCTTTATCATCATGGAGTAAAAATAGAACCCCAACTCGTAGGTATTATTAGCAATAGGATTGCATGGGTCCTCGTCAAATCTTTTCACATAACAGCACTCGCCCTATCGGGCTCGTGCTGCCATGGAAAAGATTTGACTCTGACCCATGCAATCCTATTGCTAATAATACCTACTCGTGAGGTTCTATCATATAAGCATTGTTTGATCAATATTTACCTTTAGTTAATGTCTCGCAGTCCTCTGACTTGGCAAAAGCAGGCCCCTACAACGTTGCATCATGAACTGAGCATCATGAAATGAGCATCATTGATTGGTGCAACTTGATTTATGTGACCATTCAAAATAGCATAGTAAATTAGGTGCATTTGAAATGTGGATTACACTAATGAAATCTATGCATGCATATACAATGGTCTAATATGGCCATGTTTTTTGTGGATATGCACAACTATCATGGCATAACTCATTTTATTTTGTTTACTCTTATGTTCAAATGTATATTTTTTCTCATCTTTATTCCAATATCACTAACAGGAACTAAGTAATGACATGTCTGACATGGAAATCAACAACACTTACTTGATATTGCAAGAAAAGTGACCATATTTAAGAAAGAAACACTCTCAGAACTTTGCCTCTGTAAAGCTGTCAAATACCCCAAACACAACCAATAATTATGTTATTAATTCTTATATAGGGAAGCGCCATTAACCAGAATGAAAACCCAAGAGTAATTCTTGTTTGCTGAGTTTAATGAATCAAAATAGGTTACACATTAGTTGCCAACGTTTCGGATCACATTAGTCCTTCATCAGGGCATGGTATGGTATTAATTCCCCGAGGTTTGGTGGGTGAAGCTGTTTATGGTGAAATAAAGGCCAAGGACTGCAAGGGCCAAGGCCTTTGTTTTAGACATAATTCAACACTATTTTAAGTCTTGTCTGGACTTAACAATTAGGTTTCAGCACTTTTTCCAATTCCCTCAATAAATCGGATCTCATCGCTTCTCTCTTTAGCCAGTCTATGTTCCTTTTCCCTCAGATGCAACCTAGCCATCTCATCTATCTGTACTAGTAACCTAGTTTACAGAAGATCTTCCTCCTCCCTTGATCCAGCTAGTTCCAGCACCAAATCAGCTGCAGCTCTCAATGCACCCCAGCCATGCAAAGCAGTTACCTGAAGGCCCTTGTCCAGCTGTTAAGTCTGTCGGTGCTGCAGGCCTAGACTCCCTTGGTCACATCCATCTCCTATTCTTCACTTGAGCAAGTATGCATTTGGCCTTCGTCAGCAAAATTTCCCAATTCCGGCAGGTGTGCCTGTGGATACTGATTCTTCATCTTGGCTATTGCTGGGTGTTATAGGCACCCATTTCTCACTATTGGTCATTGCATTTAGCTGTGGGTTTGCCGGTACCATCATGGCATGCCCAGGCATACTTACCGTTGCTGGCCTATTTGGTGAAACCAACTCTCCATGGGCCCCATCATATATACCTGAGGTTGCTACCTCTGAGCCATTGATTGCTCCAACTGAAGTCCCACAGCTGGTAGTATTGGTGCTGGTTCAATAATGGGAAACTATCCAATCCAGTCAATTGTTTTCCCAACCATATTTTCCCATTCAACTTCAAGGTCTCTTCCTTGTTCAGCACGTAGGGAAGCAGGCTGCGGCCTCTTTGCCCGCACTATCTGTCACATCTTCTATAACAGGCAAATACCTCATCCCAGCTACCAATGCATTCTGCCCAGCCTGCCCTGGTGCGATTGGTGCAGCTGCTCCTGCATGACCAATACCGGTCCTTGATGAGAATGTTCAATAACAATGTTCAGGCAACCAATCAGGTCTCACCGCTGCAAGCCCTTCCCTCACAGGCATACAGAGCTTTCAGTGCTAGAAGCTATGTTGGTAGAGGATGTCTCACTAGATGCCGGCCAACTAGCAGACCCAAAGGTCACAGCACCAAATTGTAGTGTCTAGATTATATCTACCTGTTCACAGAGGCTATGAATCTAGATCGCAATCAGGCTCTTACAGGTCCTCGGCAGCCAAAATCTTTTAGTACCGAATCTCATCTGGCACAGTTGTAGCTCAGAGAGTGTTAATTAACCATTACATAAAAGGGAGTCTCACGCCAATGAATTAGATACATAAGAGTAAAGGTGTCATGAAGAGATAACATACACAATTTTAAAATACCATGTAGAATCAACAAGTTTAAAACACTACAACCTGTGATGCCTCTTAGCCCATGTATAACCACCATATAACCACCATATAACCATGCCACCCCAGCTCTACTTTGGTCACTAGAACTGTGGAGCTGGAATAAGTCGGAACCAGCCCGTCTCACGCCAGCACCACATTAGCATCTTTAGCACATGTTTGGAAACTTGAATCTTTGCCTGCAATCCACACCAGAATTTCTTTCTTTCCTGGCAATGTTATATGGACACCACTATAGGGAAGAGTACTGTTGACTGCCTTCATCTCCAGTACATGTGTATTAGAAGAATGGAATAAGTTTGTTCATGATATGTTCCAAGAGGGTGTATGTGGCATTGAATGAAGTATTAAAGGGATGTGCTAATTTAATTTAGAGCAAACCCTCAATTACTGATTCAAATCAAATGAAGGTATTACAGGAGAAAAATTCATGACTGAGAGAAAATTATAGGCCATGATTCTGGAGCATACATGTCCTGGTTTGAATTAATCTTTCTATGTAGAAGCTTACTTCTCTTCACTTTGGTTCTGGTAAACCAGGTGAGAATATATAACATGCCAGAATAAAGAGAACATGGAGAGACAAAGAATGGCTGCATTATCTCATGGAAAACAGCTGTTTTAGCAAAGATCCAGAGAGTTGGACTATTTTTCTCATTTAATGACTACCCACCCACCTACCCTGCTATCGATATGACTGCCTCCTCGCACATTTGGCGCGGGCGGCAGCCCGGAAATTGGGTGGCGGTGCCTAGTGGTATTAGCCTGAACTAAGGTTGTCCTGGTGTGAGGGATATGAACTGTGATGCTCGAGGAAGATGGTCTCAATGGTGGAATCAAGATGCCAAGGTAAAAATTAGCCGATGAATTTACAGACTGTTTATCGGGTGAGAACAATTTTCTAAATCTGCCTGAGCAAAAGTGTACAGAAACTATTGTAGGTAATTAGACGTTTTTTCACCAGGAAAAATGCTGAGAACAAGCCAATAATTATAGGCAGTACTAAGATACAAAGCGTACAACCCAGATGGCAGATGCAATGGTCTCAATGGTAATGTCGGGATAGAAATAACATTTTTCTTGGGGAAAAGTGATTGCCGACGGTCAAGCCATGACAGAGGGAAGTATATTCTAGAGTAAAAGGGTGTACGAACTGATATGGACATAGGCAGCTGGTCACTGTGTACACAACTTACAGCTGATGTCCTTTCTGTCATAGATGGAGGTTCTATGATCAGGTGTGTTCCAAGAACAGAGCCTTCCAAAGGGATATATGGACATAACAGCTGGAACTGATTTTGTAAAAAACCACACTGAAAACATGTTACAACATGCCACCTGTACTTTGTGTCTCTGATACACTTACTGGAAATCCACAGATCTACAGCTCCTATCACCGACAACCACTGCTACTAATTGTCACTATAAATACTGCTATTAGATCTAGCCGCCTTCTAATGTTTAAATTTGGAACTAATCTGGACGCAGTGCATTCTTCCTCTGCTACATCCAGCTATGGTCAAGTGTTAGGGTGGCGGTGCCGCACTATGATTCTGCGTACTCCAATGCTTACAGGAAAGTATGTATTCAAGGTATAAACTAATGTTATACACCAGGAGAATCAAAGATGTCAGCAACACACAGGCCTTAGAATTTCTCCAATTGATTAGAAATTGACGAAACGGCAGTCAATTGTCTAACAAATGTTTAGTTTTAGCACTGAAACAGGAAGCTTCTTTGACTGCATCCGACTAGTGGTGGGGGCGACCATTATCACTGGTGTCAAATTCGCACACCACACACTGTAACCTAGATATATATACAGAAACCTCAGCCATATACTTTTGTTCACCTTCCTACACCCCAGTCCTCTCCCTGAGAATTGGTGATGGAAGTTCCAAGATGAATAATTCTAACCTGTATCTACTGATGTGTACCATGCTCCTGACCAGCTATGATAGAATTACTTGCTGCAACTGCCAGAGTGACTGCAGTAGTCTGAGGTGTTCTTGGGGTGGTGACTGCAAACAGATTCAGTGCTAATGATGACAGCCAAGAGGACAACATTATGAATTAGGCTAATGGTATCATGGTCTTTATGTAGTGGTATGTATAATTATTTAAAGAATTTGCAGTGTTCCGAAAACAATTTTTGTGATGCAGGCCAATGTCGCCGACATGAACAAGCCTCACACAGGCCAGTTGTCACAGATGTAGACTATTTGTACCTATAATTAATAACTTCTTAGATGGTACCCCAAAAAACAATCAAATACAACTAAAAAGAAGGTGGACATGGTTTGTAACAGGCTGGTTATTGCAGCAGCAATATAGGCCTAATATCAATAGAATTATCCAAAACCATTATACATCTTTTCTCTGAAATGAAATGAATATAACTGAGATAACATTAATGGCACATTGTATTTATTTCATTTGATTTGAGAACATTTGTATTTGCTAAGTTGTATGAATGTTCAACTAAATAATCAAATCAAATATTACATTGATGTTGGCCACCTTGGCCAACGTGAAAGGAGCAGAGGTTGGCCATTGAAATGTTATGTCCACTTTTGCCTACATGCCAACGTCTTTTCAGGAACACTGAGTTTGTGAGGTTTACTGATGGCCATTTTGCCATTTGGGGCATTTTCACCCACCTATGTTTTTGTAGAAATATATTAATAAAGGGCCCTAATACTACCCAACACTGTTGTGAAACCTTCTGTTGCAATTTTCATGAGTGAAACCCTATTTCTACTGGGCTATATCGGCCTGTGCAGCGTTTTTTGATAGAAAATGACTTCAAACATAGATGTCAAACTAAAAATCTTTGTACATGGGGACTTGGACATATGAACATATGGTGCTAGTAGGAGCCTAGATAAGACATTGCCTGTTCATGGCAGAGGCCATATTTAAATTTGACCTTGAAATGACCTTGAAATGACCTTTAAACATAAAAAGAACTAAAAAAATGAAATCCTCATACTCAAAAACATCAAATAATAGGTATTATACTTGAAAATCTAGTCAGTAGAAGCAAAGATATAGCACATTTTGTGTTTTGCGGCGGCCATTTTGAATTTTGCAGCTACCGGCCACCAGGGGGGTCAGCCAACTTGTAGCCAGCATTTTTTGAAAATCCCATGGCCTGCTCTAACACCATGCTAAATTTTAAAAATCTACCACCAAGTGCACAATTTCCAGTAAATTGAAGGATTTCCTCCACAAGTAAAAAAATGTTCCCTCCATTTTCACGTCAATCTGTGTGCCTCTGAGGGTGGTTTTGAATTATAGCAATGGTCTTATTGCAGGCCAATTTCCCGAAAAACGTGCAAGAGTTGAGCTTGTGAAAAATAGTATGTTATTTCTAGGGTCATACTGCTTTAGTATGCAAAAAAAAACTTACCCCCAAGAGGTGGTCACGAAAACTCAAAAAAATGCCTCTCGGCCCACTGTCTATTTCTTTCATTGCGACGTCAGAGGATTCAGAGCTTGCCGAATCGCTGGAGGGATCTGACGGATCACCCGCACCACCTGACGCAACTTTCTTCTTCGGCGCCTTTATCTTTCCAGGTGACTTCTTAGGTGTCTTCTTAGGGACATACACATCCCCCTGAATCCGTCCTCTATCGAAATCCTCTGTCCCAGCCGATTTCTCGTCACCAGTGTTCACACTAGAGACCTCAGTAGTTTGGCTTCCAACCGAACTCAGAGAAGCCATCCTTCTTTCAGTAACCATTGGTTTCCTGGGGGTCTGGGTTGGACAACTCCTCCTTTCAGGAACTATCCGTCCCGCCTCAGGAACAGTCCACGAAGTATCTCTTGTGGTCTGACTACCAACACTATCACTAGCAGGGGAGGAGGTGGACATACCAGAACTACGATGTTCTTGGAACGTCACCTTTTTGGTCGAATCCCCGCCCGGACCCACCGGAGAAGCAAAGAAATCCAATGATGGATCCCTACGCCTCTGACCAGCGCGTCCGTCTGCAAATGGTGGAACACCCCGGTGCAGTCTTACTCAAATCAAGCGGCTGATACTGCTTTGATAGAGTCTCTGCCAAATTGAGGAGTGGATTAAGCTCAAAATCAGTTTGAGTCTCAACGGACTCTTCCATACCAGTGTTCTGCAAACGAGAATAATCGTCCATCCTCGAAACTTCACACCTTAACTTCTCGTTTTCCACCTCGAGTCTGTCAGTGTACTGCGAGGAACGAGCAGTTACCACATCCAGGGTTTCTTGCAGATCCTGGTTCTGAAAAACTAGTTGTGTCACTTCAGACACAAAATCATGGCATTTGGTCTTCTCCGCCTGCAAATCACGTTTAGTTCGCAACAATTGCAAACGAATCGTACTTAACAAACTCTGATCATCAGAATCCGTCTCAGCCCGTCGCTCCCGGTAGTCCGTCCAGGCACCCTGATTATCTTCCCTTCCGGTCCGATAATCCTCCGAATCCGACACGCCAGTACCTCTGTCTATAAGGCGATCCACAGCCAAATCCACCAAAGGCTGGACTCCTGTAGGTCTGGTGTATCTCGGAGAGGCTGGCTTGTCCGTCCGGGCGTCCGGGCGGTCCTCCGGAAACTTCGCGGCCATCTCGGTCTCCTAAAAAACAAAAACAAGGCACAATCGCGGATTTTAGCAAAATCAGGCGATTCAAATCACAACCGGACAGTGTGTTAAGGGCTGGTCACGGCACCAATTGTAGTGATTCGCACTACTTAACACGAATAAACAAAGAGACAACAAAGAGTGTTTGCTCCCCTTCTGGTTTATTAGTCCAATTCCATGGTCAAGGCTTGACCCTGATCCGGATCCACTACCACAGGGTAGGGCATACGGATCTGCACACACGACTGGTGTGAGACTCTCAAGGGATCCAAAGGATCAGCACATAATAGTGGGGTAAAACATAAGGTATAAAACAGCAGTGAAACTGAAGTAAATGTAAGAGATACAAACGAAATACATCACGAGTCTGGTTTGTAACAGAACATAACATAAAGGGTAGATAATAGAGGTTTAGAGATAAATGACATGTAATGCAAGCCTTACAGACTGCAACACCTCTAGAGTTAATGAAGTGCACTAATCCCTTCTGGATAAGCTGCACTGTGGAGGATTGCAGAACTACTACATGATGTTATTAATCTAAAACCCCATTGACATATATCAGCTAGCAATTGAACAAAAAACATAGATCTAGATAAGTACGTCCATGGAGGACAATACGTCTTTACATTTGATTTGTTGTTTTGTTAAATGTCTTGGCCTTTAATTGAAAAAAAAAAAAAATTATCAGGATTACCGGGAATACTTTGCATCTCACAGAAGGTTTCTGTGGAATCCTATTTCCGAAAGAAAAACTTATTTATATGAAAATGGAAATACTTTTACTTGACTGTACATGATAGATATTGAGAGAAGATAACCACAGATGCCAAAGGTAGAGAATGTAAATATAAATAGTCCTTATACACAGCATTATCTTGCCACAATGTTAAACAAATGCTGGAATGCAACAATAGGTTGGTTTGCAAGTGTTTATCAGCCACACGAGGAGTGGAATTGTCTGCAACCAATAAACACAAGCAAACCTACTTTATATTCCATACTCATATCACAACTACCATGTTTAAATGACAAATGACCTCGTGTGGTGTTTCCTCCGACATTGTTTACATGGATCTATGAGACTAACAAGCGCCTTCTCTTCTCTTCGTAAAGTATATGGCAGAAAGCACATGTATAAACATATAAAAAACACAATGTTATGGATGGGGTAACTGGCTAAAATATAAATAGCGTATATCATCTGGTATACATTGTCATTATATCCCATGTATATAGTATATATATATAACATGTTGTTGGCAGGTGGAAGCCCAGTGTGAGGTGTGGGTGTGGCGGCCTGCCACGGTGAACACCACCAGCCCCGTACAGTTCACCCTCTACCTGGAATCCCTGTGTATATAGTATATAGTGTATTATAACATGTTGTTGGCAGGTGGAAGCCCAGTGTGAGGTGTGGGTGAACACCACCAGCCCCGTACAGTTCACTCTCTACCTGGAATCCCTGTGTATATAGTATATAGTGTATTATAACATGTTGTTGGCAGGTGGAAGCCCAGTGTGAGGTGTGGGTGTGGCGGCCTGCCACGGTGAACACCACCAGCCCCGTACAGTTCACTCTCTACTTGGAATCCCTGTGTATAGTATATAGTATATATATATAACATGTTGTTGGCAGGTGGAAGCCCAGTGTGAGGTGTGGGTGAACACCACCAGCCCCGTACAGTTCACTCTCTACCTGGAATCCCTGTGTATATAGTATATAGTGTATTATAACATGTTGTTGGCAGGTGGAAGCCCAGTGTGAGGTGTGGGTGTGGCGGCCTGCCACGGTGAACACCACCAGCCCCGTACAGTTCACCCTCTACTTGGAATCCCTGTGTATATAGTATATATATATAACATGTTGTTGGCAGGTGGAAGCCCAGTGTGAGGTGTGGGTGAACACCACCACCAGCCCCGTACAGTTCACTCTCTACTTGGAATCCCTGTGTATAGTATATAGTATATATATATAACATGTTGTTGGCAGGTGGAAGCCCAGTGTGAGGTGTGGGTGAACACCACCAGCCCCGTACAGTTCACTCTCTACCTGGAATCCCTGTGTATATAGTATATAGTGTAATATAACATGTTGTTGGCAGGTGGAAGCCCAGTGTGAGGTGTGGGTGAACACCACCAGCCCTGTACAGTTCACTCTCTACCTGGAATCCCTGTGTATATAGTATATAGTGTAATATAACATGTTGTTGGCAGGTGGAAGCCCAGTGTGAGGTGTGGGTGTGGCGGCCTGCCACGGTGAACACCACCAGCCCCGTACAGTTCACCCTCTACTTGGAATCCCTGTGTATATAGTATATAGTGTAATATAACATGTTGTTGGCAGGTGGAAGCCCAGTGTGAGGTGTGGGTGAACACCACCAGCCCTGTACAGTTCACTCTCTACCTGGAATCCCTGTGTATATAGTATATAGTGTAATATAACATGTTGTTGGCAGGTGGAAGCCCAGTGTGAGGTGTGGGTGTGGCGGCCTGCCACGGTGAACACCACCAGCCCCGTACAGTTCACTCTCTACCTGGAATCCCTGTGTATATAGTATATAGTGTAATATAACATGTTGTTGGCAGGTGGAAGCCCAGTGTGAGGTGTGGGTGTGGCGGCCTGCCACGGTGAACACCACCAGCCCCGTACAGTTCACCCTCTACTTGGAATCCCTGTGTCCAGACTGTAAACAGTTCATCGCTGATACCTTGTGGCCGGCCTGGAAACAGCTGCACACCATCATGGACCTGCATATTGTACCCTATGGCAATGCTCAGGTAACCTTCTAATATTTATTATTATTATTCAGATCCACAAAGCACACCCACAACCACAACCACACACACAACAACAGCACACCATACAAGAAAACATAGAACCAGACACCTGGTGTACCATATGTATATATGTTGATAGATACTATCATTTCGATGTTATTAGCTCCTATTTTTTTATATAGCCATGCACCTAGTTAGTTAAAACCACACTAGACACAGCGCCAGGCAGAATATCATTAAAGATGCTGTGAGCTTTGGTCTTGACAAATAGTCATGTCGTGCTGTATAAAAATGTTGAATAAAAAAAAAAATTATAGTTATTATTATAATTATCATTAATGCTGTCTTCCAACATTTACATGTCTGCTTTGTTGTGTTAGATCCTTTTCAGATGGAGACTAAGGAGGCTGACCACCATCTTTACTTGTATACATGTCTTAAATATCTTAAATATTGCACATGCAGATATCTGGCATCTCAGTCACTAAATATTACCTAAGTACCTCTCTATAAAAATTGTAACACTGAGCCTAAATCATTGACGAATTACTATGTAAATCAAGATATATGTTCGTTTTTCACTTTATTTAGGACACATTGGAAGACCTGCACTGTAGAATTGTATGCCCTTTTCATGACTATGTAATTGTTAAAAATTCATGAATAAAAATTCAATATATATATATACATGTAGTCACTGGCTGTGCCAGGCTATCTGTCTACAACTACCTGTCCATGACTATATGTCATGACTAGATATGTCTGTGACTAGATATGTCTGTGACTGTCTGTGAAAATAAATAATAATGTATAACTATGTATCTTTAACTTTAATTGACTTTTTCTCAATAATTGTCACTATTGTAGGAGCAAGCTGTGGGGGGTGAGTGGAAGTTCACCTGTCAGCACGGTCCAGATGAGTGCATGGGTAACCTCATCGAGGTGTGTAGTTACTGTCTTCTTCAAGTGCTAATTACTCTTGTTAGGAAGGGAACAATATTTAATGCAATTAAATAATTCAAATATTTAATGGAATTAATGTAAATTTAATATATTGGGGAGAGCCACAATGTGCTTACTTGAGTCTATATATTGTAGACATGTGCCATCCATGTGCTGCAGAAGGCCAGCTCCTATTTCCCACTTGTGCACTGCATCGAGGCTAGTGATGATCTGCCCGTCAATACTGCACCCAAGGTGAGTGCATACTTCACTTAGATTTAGTGGACGAGGCCTTGTCTAAATGTAATAGTGGACCTTGTCTAAATGTAATAGTGGGCCTTGTCTAAATGTAATAGCAGTATCATTTTATTGCAGTATCTTTACACAAAGTCTTTTCCTTCTATGCTATTTCTTATCATATTAAAAATAACTGTTCTTCTTTTAATTATGCATCTTATTCAACTTTTCAAAAGAGTTCAATATTTTAGATAATTTTAACTTAGTCAAAATGTGTAACTCCTAACACTATCTACTGTTGACTATTTCTGGCAGTGTGCGGCCACGCTAGGCATAGATTACAAGCCTATAGATGCCTGCACCAAGAGTCCTCTTGGTAATAAACTAGAACACAAGATGGCAGTAAGGACTCAACAGCTTCAACCTCCACATACATTTGTGCCCTGGGTTACACTGAATGGGGTAAGTTGTGTTATTAGGAGGGTAGCCTCTGTGTTTTTCTGTTTTAAGTTGTATTTCGATTGAATGGGCGCAGCCTCCTTTTAGTATCACTATAGGAAAGGTATACTTATACAGGAGCCTCTGTCGCACCCCTGGCTAAGTCTAAATTGGAGGGGTGGCCTGTCAGTGGCCACATGGGTCTGTTTTGACTGTGTTGGCTGGTGCTGTTAAGTAGAGGAGTGTATTGGCTTGGCCTGTTTGCTGTGAGTGACAGGGAGGGAGGAGGGCGGACAGGGAGGGAGGTGTACAGACTGGCTGTGATTGACAGGGGGTTGGGTACTAGGCAGGGGGTTGGCTACTAGGATGGTGCTTGAGGATAAGTGAACAACCCTGAAAGCTTGTGAATAGTTACTAGGCAGGGGGTTGGCTACTAGGCATTCCTACTAGGTCAGGCCTACAAGTGTGATCTGACAAGCTACATCCTGTAAGATCTTTATCTTTGGATCTGTAGACTGTCATCTGTACATCTGTGTAAACTGATTTCAGTGAGAGGAAATATCTGAGGAGATCATCAGATAAGTTATGTAACTGAAGTGTAACATCACTGTGAAATGCCTCCTGCTGATTGTGGCCCAGAGTGGAGGAGGCCAGGTTTGGAAGTGAGTGATGGTTGCCTATGCAATCAAATGAAAAAAAGAAATACAAAAAAAGAACTATATACTAAAAATTAGAAGCAAAAGAAAATAGCAGTTAGGCCAATCAGCTGGGCTACCCTCCTAGTATCGAAAGATACTATAGCAATTGGGCAGTAGTATGTTGTCTTGTTTGATTTGTATCATATATCTCCTGTTAATGTGGAAGGACGCAGTAGTAACTTATGCCATGTGGTAATATGCAGATGTAGAGGATTATTTCAGCCCAGAGCAGTGCTGCAGTGAATATAGTACAGCAGTAAATGTATGTTATAATAAAATACAGACATAAGTGACACATTGTACTGCTATACATAGTATTCACATGACGTCACCCCAGTCAGCGGCTATCCTCACTGGCATCCATAATGTGTGGCAGCATAGATAGCGGGAGACACTAGATCGACAGGATTTCCTGTTTCGAATGTTTGCTAATGGCAATTATACTCATTATTCCATCAGGACACACTAAAAAAATGACCATATAACCTATCAGCATACTGTATATAACATTCTCTAAAACTTTCGGAGGTGAAAACTGCATTTTTGAGGCTTGGAGCACTAATGTCCAGCTAAAGTTGACCCACATTATGGCAAGCCGCGGCGAGCGCCGTGACGTCAGTGAATACTATGTATTCATAACTGTTATGTCACTATGTGAACTCATGACTTATACCCACGCATGCTTCATGATGCTTGTGCTTGCTCAATACATGCCACTGGGTGCACAGCCTGCTGGCAGCCTGCAGTGCTTCATGATGCTTGTGCTTGCTCAATACATGCCACTGGGTGCACAGCCTGCTGGCAGCCTGCAGTGCTTCATGATGCTTGTGCTTGCTCAATACATGCCACTGGGTGCACAGCCTGCTGGCAGCCTGCAGTGCTTCATGATGCTTGTGCTTACTCAATACATGCCACTGGGTGCACAGCCTGCTGGCAGCCTGCAGTGCTGCCCCTAGCGGCCGCAGTTTATGTGAGAGTGTGGCAGGAGCTTTTATTACACCCCTGTGCTCTAGTTGCCTATACCTTCAGCATTGTATGCCACACTTGGTCAAGGTGGTGCATAACATGTAAATTATGCCACCCTTGGTGCATACAACAAGTAGGTCCGCCAAAAACTGAAATTACTTCTTTCATTTTTGGTTATTTATATTTTTTATTCATTAATGGGGTGTAATAAATATGGAACAAAGCTCGGGTGAAATCTGTACACTTGTTAGTGACCTCGGGAGCGTGGAAGATCTCGGGCTAACGTCCTCTAACTTCCCTCACCCCCTTGGTCAATATCAAGTGTACAGACTTCCCCCTTGCTATGTTCCATCTATGTGTTTTACACAGAGATTGACAATCATTTCTCATGTAACATTTCAGGAGCATACTGATGAAATCCAGGAACAGGCCATGACAAACCTAGTAAAGCTCATCTGTGATACCTACCAGGTACAGTGTACACACATCTTGTCCTTCTTTCTGAAACCTATGTACAATACATGTTATTCCCCTGCCATGAACACGGTCTAGTTAGAAATAATGAACTCAGCAGCTCTCATTCACAATTAACAAAGGAATGTTTCAGTTTCACAATATTCACTCTCTCTTGATAAAGGTTACATGAAATGTTTGCTTAGTTTTGTATTACGTCAAAATCAAGAAAACTTATAATAGAACACAAACTTATCCATTTTCTTCTTCTTTCAGGGAAGCAAACCAGGCGTATGTAAGAAGCAGCTCAATGTGCATAGAACTGCAAGACATGAGAAATAGACTTAAATGTGGGAAAGTCGACAGTTGTTCTATAGTCGCAGGACCAAGGGGATTTACAACACGGGGATATATGTTATAAGCAGGGAGGTAGATTAGAGGGAGAGGTATCATTCACTCAATGTTATAAGCAGGCAGGTAGATTAGGGGGAGAGGTATCTGGCTAATCACTCAATGTTATAAGGAGGGAGGTAGATTAGAGGGAGAGGTATCATTCACTCAATGTTATAAGCAGGCAGGTATATTAGAGGGAGACTTATCTGGCTATTCACTCAATGTTATAAGCAGGCAGGTAGATTAGAGGGAGAGGTATCATTCACTCAATGTTACAAACAGGCAGGTAGATTAGAGGGAGAGGTATCATTCACTCAATGTTATAAGCAGGGAGGTATATTAGAGGGAGACTTATCTGGCTAATCACTCAATGTTATAAGCAGGGAGGTATATTAGAGGGAGACTTATCTGGCTATTCACTCAATGTTATAAGCAGGCAGGTAGATTAGAGGGAGAGGTATCTGGCTAATCACTCAATGTTATAAGGAGGGAGGTAGATTAGAGGGAGAGGTATCATTCACTCAATGTTATATACAGGGACGTATATTAGAGGGAGAGGTATCATTCACTCAATGTTATATACAGGGAGGTATATTAGAGGGAGAGGTATCATTCACTCAATGTTATAAGCAGGCAGGTAGATTAGAGGGAGAGGTATCATTCACTCAATGTTATAAGCAGGGTGGTAGATTAGAGGGAGAGGTACCATTCACTCAATGTTATAAGCAGGCAGGTAGATTAGAGGGAGAGTATCTCGCTATGTACTTATTATTATGAGGATTGGTCTTTCTACTCTAAGAACTTGAAGGTGTTGATAGGCTTGTCCAGTCTTAGTGCTAAACTCATTTTCAAGGCCAAAATGGGGTTTTTGATAAGCGAGGGGTATCAACATAACCGAGTGGACCGACGGGCCTAACCACATCTATTTGTGGCATCAGTAAGGCCTCCACGATGTATAGTCCACGCAATCTAAGCCCTCACACACACACACACATCAAAATAACAAAAACCCCATGTACAGTTTAGCTTCTAGAGCCCTGTTCTCTGAAACCTTAGCAATTTGTGGTGAAGTGATAATTAATCCCTATACATTGGGTCGGTCAGAGCGGCAGGGAGTATGGAGATCGGTATCACTGCTGTGGGGCTAAAGTGAGGACTGTGTCCTATTGTACTGTGTACGTCTGTGTACCGTGTAGGTCTGGTTAAACAGTTTTACCACGTAATGATGACCCAATCACGTTGCCCTGTTATTAAACTGTTTCTTCTACCCTTTCATGCAGTACCTCCCTCAGGTGTAGTGGTGGGTTATTGTCATACATTTCACATTCACAAACATTCCATGCTGAATGTAAATTTCCTGTTGTTAAATGTTGTACTTTATACTTAGATCGGCTAAAAGAAATGTATTGAATGCTGTAAATATTAGTTCGGCATTTGTTTACATCTGTTGCCAAATTCACTGCCTGTTTAAACAAAATATTACAAAATTTTATATTTTGGTGCTGATATTCTTGTTGGTTATATTTTCTACCAGATTCACTGTGTGCAATGTTTGCTAACCCCTACATATGTGCTGATACTCTGTCAAAACTTGTGTTTACTCAGAGAAATCCAACTGCCTAATTCTACAAAATTGGTTCTATATTATTTTCTATTATTTACACGTCCATAATTACTTGCAGATGGCAGTGTAAATATGTATCTTCGTGGTCCTATTAATCGTTACTGGGTTTCATTTACATGTATGTGCCTCAAATCAATAAAGGTCTTTTTTTCAGAAAAATTACATTGTTCGATTCTTTTATTCAATACCTGTGATTTTTTAAAATTAATAGTCATAGAAATAGTTTTTCTTTCATTAGTGCAAACGGACTATCTACTAGAGGCAATATTATAGCAAGAACAGCATAGTATCGCGTATGAGGGGGGCTGTATTCTCCGAGTATGGCCGAAAACTACGAGGCCGTAGGCCGAGTTGTTTTTCGGCCATACGAGGAGAATACAGGCCGCCGAAGACGCGATACTGTGCTATTCTTGCTTTTATTCCATGATTCTTAACTTAAAACAACTTTATTTGCTTTAATTTCATCAAACTGTGTTGTCCCCCAAGTCTCGAATGGTCGTGACGTCACTGTACAATACAGGGAATTTATATTGTCCACCTTGTGAGCGGCAAGTATATCGATTATATTGTACGCTCACGGCCAAATCATGGAATAAAGGACACTACACAATTCTGTATACCCGCCCTTCCCCCCTCGTTCCCCCCCCCCCGTGCCCATCCCCTTCTCAGATACCCCTGATTACAATTTGATTTTAAAATATAACAAAAAGTCTACCAAATAGTCAAATACTGTGGTCTATCAATTCAGCAATATTAAACTTTTGATCAATATTTGTAGGTAACACATTATTAAAACGCAGTTTCTGCCAAGGAGTGGGTTCAGTGATTTATATCAACGATTCTATAGCTACACATGTGTAATGTGTAAATTCCGTCCATATAGATTGTAGTACATAATATGTAGCCATAATATAGGGGATATCCCCCAGTAACTACTTCGGATATGTTGTTAATAATGAATTATGATATACCTGTTGTAAAAATGTATGAACATAAATGGAAAGGTCTTAGAGTATACTAAGACTTAACTATTGCCAAAGTACTCACTGTATGTAAATTAGAACCAATAGAGCGAAACTCAGATATTATAGCAAGAACAGCATAGTATCGCGTATGAGGGGGGCTATATTCTCCGAGTATGGCCGAAAACAACGAGGCCGTAGGCCGAGTTGTTTTTCGGCCATACGAGGAGAATATAGGCCCCCAAAGACGCGATACTTTGCTATTCTTGCTTTTATTCCATGATTCTTACCCTAAAACAACTTTATTTGCATTAATTTCATCAAACTGTGTTATCCTTATACTCTCGAACGGTCGTGACGTCACTGTACAATACAGTGAGTTTATATTGTACACCTTGTGAGCGGCAAGTATATCGATTATATTGTACGCTCACGGCCAAATCATGGAATAAAATTGTATATGTAAATCTCGAGACATGTAAGATATTTTATTTTATTTATTTTAGGACTCAGTGGAAGACCTACTCTGTAAAATTGTACGCCCATTTCATGATTATGTAACTGCTGACAAACCATGAATAAAAATTCAATATATATATATATGAGTACCGGTAATCAATTGCCCCAAATCCTGAACATGTGGCGGGAAATGCGTTCTGATGCTGCCACCTAGCGTCAAGCGCACCAACTAGCAGCCTCGAAGTGACGCCTAGGAAAACATCGAGGAAGGAAGCGAGCGAAAGGTGGCTCCCACAATCTGAAATCATGGGTTTGTTTGGCGACTCCAAGAAAAAGAATCCCAAGGAAATGGTACGTTTTACATCCAAGACATGTTTCTTGTAACTCTGAATCGCTGCCTTGTCCCCCTGGTTACTCTGTCGTGGTGGAAATTACTAAACAATCATATTATCGCTCATGGCGTACGTCACCAATACACAAACTTGTACCGGACTCAGTTACTATTTTTCTTAGGAAATTAAAAAACCTGTCCTAAGTTGGCATTATTTACTGTTATTGAACACAATCTACGAAGATAAATATCTTTATTTCATGTGTGACGTCGCATCTTTTGGTGTTGTCTTCTGTCTGTCTGAACTGGACGCTAGGAATTAAAGGAAATGTTTAACCTTTTGCTGACTTGTTGTGTGCCAGACGACTGTTGTTTACCAACATGATATGTCACATAGTCAGTGTTTCACCTGTACTTATGTATAGGCTTTTATTTCACACGGCTGGGCTTTTACTCTTTACTTTTAAAATAGATCGTCTGTTCTTTGATATGTCATTCATGAAGATAATTATTCCCAATACTTCTGTATATGAGCTCAGTGGGCGTGGCCCCACTTGACATGTGTCATTGTGTTTGTGGCATGACGCAAACAACCAAGATTCAAGTCATGCTCCGTGAAACCTTATCAATTAGAATGTGTGTCCAAATGTAAATAGACAATCTACAACACAAGTCGGCAGAGCTAGCATTAGCACCCTCCTTTGCGTATACCTAGGTATTCATGAAGTAAACATAATTCATATACCGTACCGGTAGTAGCCTACATTTTTTATATAACGTTCACCGGATACATCTGGTCCGTCCCAGCCTCCCCGGGTGCCTTGCTCGTATTACATCGTATAATTATTATTTTGATTACTTGCAATTTGAAAGATATTAATAGGAAAGTGTGTGCGCATGTGCCATGTATAATATTTAGTCTTTGATGTTAGTTCAGGTGTTGCATTTGTTCTGTCAACGTAGACCGGCAGGTCCACCTGTACTCTATACTACTAGTACTTGGTCTACACTGTCTTGGCATGAGTCATTGCCATCTATTATCTTATATTAAGTCTATAATGATAGTACGTGGGGAATTTACAGGCAGAAGTAAACGTTGTAGAGTTAACTTTCAGCCTTGAACTCGGCAATTAAAAACTGCACACCAATTTGTTTTGGAAATATTTTATATCTAACGATTATTTATAAATTAATGATACTCTGCAGTGAAAATTGTTTCAATTAGGCGGCAATTTGCTGTCAGTTTAATAGTGGAAGATCCGGCTTGTTGGTAATAACAACTAATTATCTACCGTAGGCCTATAAGTTTTTTGTCTGTAGGTTTCAAGGCCAACTCTACCTCTAATGTGTTTGCCTGATACAAGTTATACATACTCTGTGCCAGGAATAGCAGGCATCTTGTGCTGATACTCTTCCAACCTGAGCTGGAAAAGTTCACTCATTTGCTTTTTCCTGGTCAAATAAAATACTAAAATAGTATAATAATATACGGAAAACTTGAGGTAATATAATTCTTAAACCACTTTTCAAAATGTGGTTGTCCGACATAAAGAAAGACTAGCTAGATGTAAGTGATGATGACTAAAATCAACTCACAATATTCGAAAAGGAAAAAATAATCAATGGATCTTACATTGAAGTAAAAGTGGTACCAGAACAAAAACTATTAAGTAAATTTCGACACCTTTGTGAATAGTATTAGTTTTTGGACAATTGTATGAGGTTACAAAATAACAAGAAGGAATGTTATGCAAAAATAAAGAAAATCTAAATCAATTTTGCAACAACAACAAAAAAGATAAAGAACGTCGCTTACTTCAAGGGATAAAAAAGGATATTGATCAAATCGTACCATAAATGAAATCAGAATTACACAAGCCACTGTTCATTTCAAGCAACCATTATGTATGTATGTATAGGTTTTTATTTCCGGAAGTGTACATTTTCAATAATATAACAAATTTCAACACCGAAAAAGGGGGTGGGTCTCCTCTATGAAACCATAGATCTTCCTGAGGGCCCCCTTTGGAAAAAATGGAGTTACGTTATTAAATTTATACAGTTGTAGTTGATATATAGATTGATAGTAATGATTATGTTATAGTAATGTTAAGTTATAGGGCAGCCTGGAAGAACTGGGAACAGAACGCCTGGGTTTTTTTCTCAGTATTGATGTTGGAATTAAAATGGTATAATACTAATTGAAACAAATACTTGCCTGTAAAATAGTCAATATAGACTATTGTACCTGGTTATACGTGGTATTATACTGTACAGTACAAGGTCTGCGTCTCCCACTTTATACTGATAAAACACTTCCTTGTGCAACTGAAGAAAACCTTCGTCTTTTACGTTTTCATTCATCATCCTGATTTTGTCTTTTTCCACTTGGAGAGAACGTTTTCTGGTGTTTTCATTTATTGTTTTTGTGGACATACATTTTTCTCTTTTCCCGTGATGAGGTAACAAAGTGTATCAGCTGTTACTCTGGCCTTAAAACATATCTAATCTAATGACTGTTATCAGAGCTATACATTAATATGCTCTGCTGTTATTATGACAGTTCATGATTACCCCATGTTGCCTGCCGTTGTTGGAGAGTATGGGTCAGATTTTCAGAAAATGTATAATTGGCAGCTGTACACATTTAGTAAATTCTGCTAAATTACGCTGCAATTTGGTCAATATGAAATAAATTTGAGAATATTCGGCATTGCATTGATTCTAGCAATCCGTTTGGTTAGTTTGAACTGTATTTTGAACTATTTTTGTCAGAAATTTGGGTTATTTGAGAAGATTGGTGAAAGTGAATTGTACATTTTCTGAAAATCAGACCCATCTACATTTATGTATGAAAATGTATAGAGCTGCCGAGTGAGAATACAATTACTCTGTGGTTGTGGTTCCAGGTCAGAGAATGGTCCTCTAAAATAAGGAAAGAAGGATATGTGCTCGACCGGCAAATTCGAAGTAAGTTTTACTAATGAAGAAAATAAATATAAAACCTATCTCTTTGTTTTATTTTTTTCTCTGAAAAAATATCTTAAATTAGTTCTGCTGTATTTTTATAATCTAAGATGTATATTCTAATTCAGCATAGAATAGTTTCAATTATAAGACGTTCCAATCACATTTTCTCAAGCTAAGTTTAAAACTAGTTTCATTGGTTTATATGTATTCCAGGTATTGAACGCGAGGAAGCGAAAGTTAAGCGATCCCTCAAAGATGCAGCGAAAAAAGGAGAGAAAGAAGCGTGTCGTGTTCTGGCCACGGAATTAGTCAGATCTAAGAAAGCAATCAAAAGAATTAATGTAACAAAAGCTAATCTAAAGTCAATAGAATATCAGATGACGCAACAACTAGGTGAGGATGTTTACCTTTAATAATTTTATTATCTTTCATTTCTGGATTAATTCTATTTTTGTTGTTGAATACAGCACTGGTGTTATTTGCGACTGATTTTAATAATACCAACATAAATGGACCTTTGTATCATATCAACATCAGTATCATTCGGATATTTTATATTTTGGAATCTAAGGATTTGTAATATGCCACATCTTCACTTTTGCGCCAAACACTAAATGAATTACAAAAATATGCGCACTCCCATAAGAATTGTATTCTTGTGTCGCCTGGAGTATAGAAAGTTATCAAAAGACTTACTGTATATTGTTGGTATAAAGAATAAGCACAACAATACAATTTGTACATCTAAAGACACTTAAATACAAAGTTAGTAGATCATGTGTAGTGAATACGGTTTTAAATAGATCCGAGACAATTGGTCTGACCGGGCGTTGCTATAATTGGGTGCACGCGCCTCAACTGAACGCGCTCCCGGTTCAGAAATGGCCTTTCGGATTCCCGCCTTTTCTTACTTGGACAGAGTTCCAGTAAACCAATATCAAAGGTAACTTAAATCTAGTCAACTCTTTTACCATAATGTGTCTTAGAGTGCTTCCGGATGCTCCGGTAAGACTCCGTGTTGTTTCACTGTGTTACTCCTATGTAAAACCATGTTAACTGTTTGACTCTCAACACCTGCAATGATCGTGTACCATAATTGCCACTTGTCCTTTGAGGCCAATACCTGGTCACCTCTGTTGGGTCCGATAAACACTATCGGACATGGTTTGTGTGGAGAATAAAGCCTGTGATACCTAAAGAGCTGTGTGTCTGGTCTTCTTTCCCTTCGCGAGAATAGATATCGAACTTGGGTAGTGTGAGACGGAAAAACACTACAATTGGTGCCGTAAACCAGTTTCTGGCCGCAGACCTTGTTGATAGTGTGACTGTTGTTTCTTGGTGAAACAGGACTGCGTTGTGCAGAGGTTCGGAGATTGGCTGATAGACCCGACCAAATGGCTGAAGCAGCGGATGGTACCGTTGCCCCGCTGGGCACGAAGTCTCCGCCTAAAGTCAAAGTGGTCAAGTCTCCGGCGAAGGTCGCTGCTGTGATCAAGCCTCCGAAGTTGTCGTATATAGTTACGGAAACCTTTGGTCCTCCGTTGACAGGACTATTGGGTCCCCGTAAGGAGCAGGACCGTAAGGATCTTGTATCCCGTAAGGATGAGGGAACTTTCGCTTATGAGGGCGATGGTTCTGTGCACCGGGTAGATGTTGGAGCAGGTAGTGCTTTCAATCAGTGGCGTCGGTCCCCGGAAGACTTGACTGAGGATGAACTCCGTCACGAATTCCGGAAGATGCGTGCCGACTTTAAAGCTCATAGAAGTGCTGCTGAAGATTTGCATGCGCGTATGGCAGACGTTACACAGCAGAATGCAACTCTTCGCGGAGTTATACATGATGCTGTTTACGGACCGCCTCCGCCGGTAACGGTGGAAGATTGTGTTTCGGAGGATGGGACGGAAGATACGCCCCCGCCGGACACTTCGCAGGGTGAGGATTTGCTTGGTATGTTGCTGAAGGTTAAAAGTGCATACACACCCAAAGCTCCAGTGACGTCAACTTTTGCTGATCCGAAGTTGTCATTTGCACCAATGTTGGACGATCTGTCCATTGTTGCAGCTAAAGGGCCGGAGGATGTAGACAGGCATGTTACGTTCTCAAAGCAGGCACAAGCTTCGTCTTCCCCGAAAGGGAATGCAAATGATGGTTCATTTTTGGCCGGCAAGAATGTTACCCCGCGCAAGGAACAGAACAATGTGGTTGTTCCGAAGTCACGGAACGCTGGCGTTAAAGCTCCTAATGGTAGAGTTCGTGATGGTACGTACTACCGCAGTTCCCCTGGTTCCCCCAGTTCTGTGTTATCCAGTACTAAAGCCCGGAAGAAGCCTTCTGGAGGTGATAGTGACTCAGATGACTCTGATGACGACTGTGGAAAAGATTATTGTAGATCTAGTAGGTCCCGCCGGAAAGATCGTTCTCTTGTCCAGGGTCTTGAGTATACTGGACCGGATGAGTCGGATGAAGATTTTAATTACAATCAGTCTTCGACCCGTGAGAGTATTGCTCCGAAAGTATCCGTACCCAGGTTGTGGGATGGTGTTATTTCGTGGAGGATATACTTGGCGGAAATGAAAGTAATTGCTACCGCGCACAACTGGAGCCCCGAACAGTTGTTACGACAGTTGATCTGTGGTTCTAGGAGACAACTGGCGGAAATGGGAGATTTGCCGGAGAACTTGACTCTTGTGCAGTTTGTCGACCATATGGAGGCAAACTTTGGCGAGAAGTCTAGACCCAGAAAGCAGGCAGAATTCTATAATTCCCGCCAGACTCCGAACCAGTCGGTTAGACTTTTTGGTAACGACGTTGCTCGGAAGGGGCGACGTGCTTTTGGTCCCTTGGATAATACGTTGAGGTCAGTTTCCCTCCGTGTATTCCTGCAGGGAGTGACAAATCAGGATATGGCTGATTGGGTTTGCCTGAAACAGCCGAAGGATCTCCTGAGAGCCATACACTGGGCGGAGGTGTGGGAAAGTTGTTACTTGGAGAGTGGCAGTGTTGCCTCTATAAGTGCACTTACCACTGCTGGCCCGGATGTGAGAAAGAAAAACCCAAAGGTTTCTGTGCAAGCTACAGCTGCCGAACCTGTGGCGGACGACTCATGTGGCGATGACGTCCCTGAAGCTGTCGTCCAGGCTCTACGGTCCTGGGTAGGACAGTCTGGACAGAAGTTTTCCGGTAAAACATCGAAGTTTAACTGGAAAAGAGGTGTGAAGCGGACTGGTTGCTTCCAATGTGGTCAGGAGGGTCATTTTATGGCTAGCTGTCCGCAGAGGGATGTCTGGAAAGACGCAACTGGTAAGGGAGGTTCCGCGACAAAGGTTGATCAAGCAGTGAAGCCGGAGTCGTCGGAAAACTCCAAACGGATCTCATAAGAAGCGAGATGGGATCCGGGGAATTGTTTGCGCTTCCTAGTACTACAGTTCATGATCGTTCTGTGTCTGAAACGAAGACTGGGTGTGGGGCTCTAGCTCCCGTAAGTACTACTGAGCCCGGGGCTGTCTGCCGGGGAGGTACGAAAGCGGTTCGGGCGCGTCGAGCGGACGAGACCACTCATTCCAGGGATGGTGTAGATTCCAGGGATTTTCCTGTAGTTGCAGACTCCGACAACGTTTGTTGGGGTAAGGCAGGTTACCAAGCTGAGTTAGGGCATTTGGTGATAGCGGAGTCAGGTCCCATCACGGGTGCGAGTATTCAGAAAGTTTCCGTGGATGATCAGAGGGTGTTGAAGCTCCGTGATCCATATATTGCGGATAGATGGTACGCTTCAGTATCAGTGAATGGGGATGTTGGTGATTTCCTTTGGGATCCAGGCGCTACCACTAGCCTGGTGACGAAGACGTTCTATGACGCCCTGCGTCGGCCGCCGCCACTGGTTCCGTGCCGGTTGGCGTGCACGATGGGAAACGATTCACAGATTACTGTGCATGGTAGCGCTCTGTTCCCTTTGACGTTAGGGAAACGGACGTACATGTTAACGTGTCTGGTAGTGTCGGGTTTATCTGGCCCGGAGTCTGGAATCTTGGCGCAGGACTTCAATCTTGTGCATAGATGTTATGTGTGCTGGTCAGGGAAATTGTCTTTGAATGATGGAGAAGACGCTGTGATCATGCATCACTGGCGTGGTGATCCGCCAAAGCAATTGGGTCCCTCGGTGAATATGATTACAACTAGTGAAGTAGACGATGGAAGACAGGTAACACTTCGGAAAGCGGTGGTCCTTCGTCCTTATTCAGCTACACTGGTTAAGATCGATGTTCGCTGGTGCTCGGATTCGTCAACGGGTTTGATGTTTGAGCCAGACCAGGGTTTTCTAAAGGATTACACTGTGGGATGCCTTGATTCATATATCTCGGCTGACGCTACGGCGACTGTGGCCTTTAGTAATCCGTCCGCAGAAACCCTACGTTTAGGTGTTGATATGGTGGTTGGACGAGTGAGTGATGTGACGCTGCTATCGTCACCTACTACTAGTCCGGAGGGGGTGAATATGTGTCCGGAGGACAAAATAAAGGATGCAATCATCAACTCTATACAGGTGGTAGAAAACCCGTCTGTGGTAGATGAGGATTTGATTGCCCCGGATGACCCTGTGCCACCAAGTACGGAATGTCCGTTGAAGAAACTTGTAAGGGACTCTGATTTGACTGATCCGACAGAGAGGTCAAAGCTGATGGGTCTGCTTAATGAGTTTCGTGGGAGCTTTTCGCTACCCGGAGATGGTTGGAGAGAAGATCCGGGTTGCACCCATGTCGTGAAACACGTAATTGATACTGCCGACTCTCGACCTATTAAGCTTGCTTATAGGCGG
The DNA here is from genome assembly GCA_942159475.1 of Sthenelais limicola. Classification (NCBI taxonomy): domain Eukaryota; kingdom Metazoa; phylum Annelida; class Polychaeta; order Phyllodocida; family Sigalionidae; genus Sthenelais; species Sthenelais limicola. The sequence goes on along the minus strand of OW804094.1, from coordinate 159,019,996 downwards.
ATTCCGGTGTCTAAGCGTGAAGTAGCCGAAGCGGAGATCTGGAAGATGTACGAGCAGGGGCGAATTGAGCATTCTAATAGTCCGTGGGGAGCACCCATCGTGATTGTTGGTAAAAAGGATGGAACTCAACGCTTCTGCGTCGATTATCGCCAGCTCAATTCTGTCACAGTGAAGGACAGCTTTCCACTCCCTAGAATAGACGAGTGTGTCGAGGCGTTGGGCGGAAATAAATGGTTCTGCACCCTCGACCTGGAAAGTGGGTATTGGCAGATAGCGATGGACGAGGAGAGTAAGCAAAAGACGGCTTTCCTGTCCAGCGTTGGATTGTTTCAATTCAAGGTTATGGCCTTTGGATTGTGCAATGCCCCTGCCACATTCCAGCGGATGATGGATCGTATGCTAGACGACCTTCGCTGGAAGTCTTGTCTGGTGTATCTCGATGATATCGTTGTATTTGGCGAGACATTCGATGGTTGTCTGCTAAATCTGCGATTGGTTCTTGAACGAATCCGGGAATACAGGTTGAAGCTGAAACCCAAGAAGTGTGAACTATTCCGCCGTGAAGTGGAGTACTTGGGGAGATTAGTATCGGAAAAAGGAATTCGGGCGGACCCGAAGAAGATACAGAAGGTCCGTGACTGGCCCGTTCCGAAGACTGCGAGGGAGGTTAGACAATTTATAGGATTCGCGTCCTACTACAGGGAATTCCAACCGAATTTCGCTGCAGTTGTCTCCCCGTTGCAGGACGTAGTAACGGCAGCCGGAAGAGAAAAACGGTACACAAAAGCAATAAACTGGACCCCGGAGTGTGCAGTTGCCTTCCAGAGCGTGAAAGATTTGTTAACCCGGGCTCCGTTGTTGAGATACCCTCGGAAGGAGGGGGAGTTTATCTTGGACACGGATGCCAGTGGGTATGGCATGGCAGGGATTTTGTCCCAGGTCCAAGATGGTAAGGAGGTAGTCCTTGGGTACGCTAGTAATAGCTTGGATAAAGCCCAACGGAACTACTGTGCGACCAAACGAGAATTGTTGGCCGTGCTTACCTATCTGAAGAAATTCCGGCACTATTTATTAGGGAATCGGAATTTCTTTGTTCGGACGGACCATGCTTCGCTGCGTTGGCTCCTGAATTTCAAGGATCCTATGGACATGCTGGCGCGCTGGCTAACCCAGATGCAAGAGTATGGCCTGGATCAGCGAATGATTCTCCATAGAGCGGGGAAGAAACATGTCAATGTCGATGCGCTTTCCCGGGTTCCGACCCGGAAGTGTGCTCGATTTGACTGTGTTGATTGTGGGGCGCACGACGCTGTTGTTGCTGCGACCACTGTGACCCTTGCTGCTACGGGGGAAATCATCCGGACAGCTCAGCAAGACGACCCAGAGATCCTAAGAGTGATTGCTATAGTGGAAGGAGAAGTCTCGGTTCCGGACAAACAGTCCCTGTCCGGTGAATCAGACGAATTCTGTACCTATATGCATAACTTGGGGAGTTTGTCGATGAAGAATGGTGTGCTGTGCTTGTCGTGGACTCGACCTCGCACAGGGATCACATACGTGCGCAAAGTAATTCCTACTGCGCTTCGCTATGAGATATTCCAGGGAATGCATGGACCGAAGACGGTTGGGCATTTCGGATCTTTCAAGACTGGTTGGACAGCCAAGAAGAAGTACTTCTGGCCCAACATGAGAAGTGATCTGAAAAGGTGGCTCAGGGCATGTCCGGAATGTAGCATGCGAAAGACGAGGGGTGGTGGCGGAATCATGCCTCTCAAGAAGGAATTGCATGGAGAACGCTGGAGTCGTATTGGATTGGATATAATAGGTCCGTTCCGTCTTACCCCCAGGGGTAATAACTACATTATGGTAGTGACGGATCACTTTTCAAAGTGGGCGGAGACCTATCCAATGCCAGACCACACCGCTGAGAGATGTGCGGAAGTTCTCTTCAGGGAATGGATCCTCCGGTTTGGTTGTCCCGTATCGTTGCAAACGGACGGAGCACCAGAGTTTCGGTCCACCCTGTTGCGGAGCTTGTTGGAGATGCTAGGGGTTGAAAAGCTCATTACCTTACCGTATAGACCGCAGTCAAACGGTCAAACGGAAAGAATGAACCGAGTCCTAGTAGAACAACTGTCCTGTCTGACGGATTATAGTGCGACGGATTGGGATTTGTTGGCTCCGTGTGTCGCTCACGCGTACAGAGCAAGTGTGCATGCGAGTACGTTATGCACACCTAACTCTGTGGTGTTTGGTGACGAGCTGGTAACGCCTATGGACTTGGTCCACGGGGTGGAACCAGGCGGTCTGGATTTTCCATGCAGAGTGCCGTTCGTGGAGAATTTGAAGCATTGGTTGAAGCTTGGGCATAAGTTCGTCCGTGAGAATCTCGGAGTGGCAGCGATCCACCAGAAACGGGATTTCGATCGGCGAGCTAAGCCTAAGACCTTTGAAGTGGGGGATGTTGTATACCGCTACAACCATCCGCAGGCCAGTAAAAAGATCGGTCCCAAGTGGGATGGCCCCTTCAAAGTAAAACGGTTTATAGGGGGTACAACCTATGAACTGGAAACAGTTGCAGGAGTCGTAAGGTGTCATGTCAACTACCTTAAGCAAGCTTTTGACAAGGACGGACCCGTGCAGGTTGTTAATCTTGACAGAGCACCGGAGTTCCGTGCATTGCAGAAGGCTGGCCGCGACGTCCTCAGACTTGAAAGTGGGAAAGTAATAGCTGGCAAGGAATGTCCTGATCTGAAAGAGAGGGAAAAAGTCTCCGTGTTTGTGAAACAACGGGGAAGGCCTAAGAAGGGGAAACAGAGTTTGAAAGCCACGAAGACCGCTGTTCTGCCTGTTCCGCCCTTGCCCCAAGCTAACGTTGTCATGCGGAAACGTGGAAGACCACGAAAGCTACGGTTGCCAGACCCGCCTGTTCCGGCTGTAGCTCCACGGAGGGGTAGACCTCGTAAAGTTGTTGCTGATCCGCTGCCGAAACCTACCGCAAAGAAAGTAGGGAGGCCGGCGAAAGATGCAGTAGCACGAGTAAAGAAAGTCAGAAAGGATAGAGCTAGCTCTCCTGTCGAGGTTGTAAAGGGGAAACGGGTGCGCCGTCCCCCAGACCGGTTACAACTGAAGTCTTAGCTGTTTGTGTACCAATACGGGGAATGTAGGTCTGATTCCCCGGATCGAAACACAACGAGAAGTCGACCAGGGGTGCCAGCACGGAAGAATACACCCTGGGTCCCCAAACGGCGTATGGAGCTTTTATTAGTTTCGTATGGCCGGGAAAGAACCTAAGTTATTCCGGCGGATTGATAACTTACCGCATGAGAACCGTGATGTGGCTTGGACTAGGCCTATGGGGAATAGAGATTCTAACCTCGTAACGCTATTGGTCCTGGATCTTGGTTGAAATAGCTTGAAAATGCTGCCTGAGGTATCATGCCAAAGATCCGCGGAATATGTTTCCACCCTTGTCTCTGGTGGAAGATGGGTTGGTTGTCCGTGTTCATAATATTCCCAGGAGGGGAACGGATATACTAACCCAACGTGAAGAAAACCCTAACATAAGGTTAGGCGGGTTATGCACGGAGGCAATGGCGCTGAGGTGTGCGGTGAGACGTGAGCGAACTAGCGTTGTAACGGTGTAACTAGCGGTAGTTGCAACCGCTGCATACTAGTTCTCTTCCCTCACGGAGCCCTCTTTGCTTCCGGACTTCAACCTGTAAGTACGCTTTCTGACGATGCTCTTCATATTTGGTTGATTTGTATGTGTGAACCGTATGAAATGTTGCTGTTAGTTTGCTAAAGTAAAGGAAATGTGTTTTATGTACCGCTAGTAGTAGGCACGGAAGTCGTTGGTTTGATTTATTGGTGGGTTCTCTCTATTCTGCATTGGAGATAGACCGCCACGGCCACGACCCACGTGCTCTGCATCGTGTGGGCTATTTGAACATGAGCCACGCACATGGGTTGCAAATCCCTATGTAAGCTTGTTGGGTACGTTCTAAACTTTCGGGTAGTGATTTTAGAACTAGGTCCCTCCAAGAGGATTGTCTAGTAAATGTTCCGTCATTCCTTTTGGATGATCTTTTAGTTTCGGTTTCGGTTTCGGATGATGTAAATAATGTTCCGGCTACAGCGTTCCAGATTTGAATGTAATGCTTTTCGTTGCAGGAACGAGAACTGAAACGCAGCCTTTTAAAGCTACTGACTACCTGATTGCCTGATTACTTGAATGTAAGACGAGATGTCGAAGCCTAGCGACGACATCATCGACCTGGACGTCTCCGGTGACTCCGTAGAGGTGCCCATGGAAGACGAGAACGAGTTGTTGGGTGACGGAACCGGATTGATCGGCCTAGCGGCCATGCAGATCAATGAAGGTGACGACACCTCGGCAACCGAGGAGGATGGTCCGGTCGATCCGGCGCGACCTAAGCGGGGTCGTGCTGCTGATAGACCGGAGACTAGGTCCCAGTCCAACTCCCCAGTTAAGTCCGCTAGGACTACGGGTGAGCGTGGAAGGGAGTTGGAGCGTAAGCACAACCTCCGAGCAGTAACCGTGAGTGTGGAGCGTGTTCCGCTGAACACTGCCTCCACCAAGAGTTCTGATGCATCATCTCCTGCGCCGACTTCTGGCAAGTCCGGGACCAGTACCAGCCCTGGTGCAACGTCCAAGACTCCGGCCGGAAAGAAGAAGCCGGTTGTGAAGGTGCATCGCCAGCGGATCGAGCACAAGACCGAGTTGTATGCCTTGAAGGAGTCACAGTGTGATATCCGTGGCCTGTTGACTGCAGGCACCGGGGTCCTTCCCATCAACCCGGCCGATGACTCCCCGGGAGTCCGTGTTCCCCTGGCTGACGAAAGTGAGGATGAGGATACGGAGTTCGCTGACGATCTCCTGATGGACCGCTTCGAGACCCGTCAGTGGCCCAGTTTGGTTCGACAGGATGCTCTGGATCCTGGAACGTACCAGAAAGTGTGGGATGCCCCTAGCATCTGGGAACCCGGATTCCGGTGTCCTTTTGCTATTTGCCGTCACAAAGGGATGAATCCTTACGGGATTCGTGTCTTTAGAACGAGGCCCCGCCTGTTCCGGCATCTGTGCGAGAAGCACGCCCCCCATCGCATGGTGTGGGAGTGTCCCTCCAGAAGATGTAAGCAGAAGGTAGACCGCAGGATCGAGTTGGTCCGCCATCTCCAGTACGGAGAAGTGGTGGCTCACAACATGGGATTCGCGGTAGCTGCGGAGAAGGTGATGAAGCTGTCACCGTCGATTCAGGTGAATCATCTGTTCAGTCGGATGGCTTACCTGACGTCGACAGACCTTCAGGTGATCCGGCGGAAGGCTACACACAAGTTTGTGAAGCCTAAGGCCGTGGCTGCCCCTTCTTCTCCGGCTCCCTCCACTTCTGGCACGTCGAGTTCCACTCCGTCAAAGAAGAAGAAGAGGAAAAGATCGCGTTGGCACTCCGGCTCTAGCGAGCGTGAAGGCTCTCCTGTCCCCGTGAAGAAGAGCAAGAAAACGAAAACCCTGACTGCCGTAGCCAAGCAGGAGGTCACGGACATGGAAGCTAAGCTCCCGGAGCAAGCTGCCGTGTGCCATGTTATACAGCAGTCAAGGGCGGATGTTGGGGAGGCTCTCGAGCTGGCTCGGGCTGCCCTGACAGACGTTGAGACCCAGGTTGGCACTGCTGTAGACCGGTTGACGGAACCTCTACAGGCGCTGGAAGCTGTGCGAGAGTCCATCGGGGAGTTAGCTGCTCTCCGTGAGGAAAATCGCACCCAGTCGCGCCTGATCAGAGACTTGAAGGCAAGTCTTCACCGGAGTGACTTGCAGGTTAGGTCTCTGGAGGAAACCGTCAGTTCCCTGCGAGCAGATTTGGAGGCTAACGGTGTGTCAGCGCCTGACACAAGTGAGGATCGTGAGCCCTCCGGCTCCGTCCAATTTGGCCCCAGCAGTGCAGCTGGCAGTCCGGTCAGGAGAAATCCTTTGACCACTGCCCCCGCTATGATGACGGATGCGGATCGCTACTTATGGATGGGTCAAATGATGGCTTCCTTCATGAGTGCTCCGCCTCCTATGTCCCTGCCCATGGCCGGAACGTTTCCTGGTTACGGGAATCCCGGCATGAGTCCGCTAATGATGGCCTCCCTAGCACACATGGGAAGCCCATTGCGGGGTCCGGCTCCGGCGGCTCAAGGTGCCCCTCCAGAGGATATGGAGGATTCAAGTAGCACCCATAATGAGACGCCCGGAGACGAGCAGCAGCCGCTGTAGATGACGAATCGGATTGACCCTGGACTCTGGAACCCGGACACGGACTTGACATGGCGGACCTGAACTAAACCTGACGTGGAACGCCCTTGGACACCGCGATGGAACACGGATCGGCTCGGACTGACTTGATGCTGACCCCGTTTGACCCCGGAAAACCCTTTGATTCACGGAAGAACGTACGCTGTGTTGTTCTAAAGAAGTTTTGGTGTAGTAGAAACTAAATTTTTTTAACCTGTGCTGGATCATGTTTTGTACATAGATAGGACTCTGGAAGCTCCTTGTTGTCGAGATGCCGCTGGATGGTTAAAGATATTCTCAAAGCTTAAAAATTATAACTTCTATTTCTACTTACGGAGATGTTGCGACTTGTTAACTATGTAGTGAGGACACATATATGCTCCTGCTTGTACTTGTTTGCCGTGTGAATTCTCTTTTTATAACTTCTTAGAACATGTTACTTATTCACTTCTTTTAATAATTTATGCCTCCGGAAGATTATTTACTGTGGGGTAAAAATCTTTAAATTTTGGAGGGGGTATTGTAGTGAATACGGTTTTAAATAGATCCGAGACAATTGGTCTGACCGGGCGTTGCTATAATTGGGTGCACGCGCCTCAACTGAACGCGCTCCCGGTTCAGAAATGGCCTTTCGGATTCCCGCCTTTTCTTACTTGGACAGAGTTCCAGTAAACCAATATCAAAGGTAACTTAAATCTAGTCAACTCTTTTACCATAATGTGTCTTAGAGTGCTTCCGGATGCTCCGGTAAGACTCCGTGTTGTTTCACTGTGTTACTCCTATGTAAAACCATGTTAACTGTTTGACTCTCAACACCTGCAATGATCGTGTACCATAATTGCCACTTGTCCTTTGAGGCCAATACCTGGTCACCTCTGTTGGGTCCGATAAACACTATCGGACATGGTTTGTGTGGAGAATAAAGCCTGTGATACCTAAAGAGCTGTGTGTCTGGTCTTCTTTCCCTTCGCGAGAATAGATATCGAACTTGGGTAGTGTGAGACGGAAAAACACTACACATATACTAATTAATCTAAAATGCACATATTTACTAGTGGAGACGGTGGGTGGTGGCCAACAGCCCTGCTGGGCCGGGGAAAGCCTTAAATTTGGAAAGATAAATTTAAGGCCTGGAAAATGGGCATTTTGGTAGAAGGGCCTGGAAAATCATCATGGGTCTTAAACTCTGATGAAATCTTATCAAATTTTGGAAGATCTTCAGTTTCTCACTCAGTTAGAAGCTAAATTACCAATATGTGTGACTGGGGATGGGATGTCTCTCAAGTGTTAATATCCCTGTCCACCATGTGGGTGAAACTTCCAGAAAATGCACAATTCACATTTAGAAACCCTCCCAAATAACCCGAATTTAATACAAAAATGAAACTCAAAACACAATTAAACATAACCAAACACATCCTTTGAATCAACTCAATACCGAATATACTTAGATATACCTATTAGTAATCATTTTTCTGCCTAATTTAGCTGAATTTACTAAATGTGTAGAGCTGCAAATTGTACATTTTCTGCCCCATGTTTGAATGCGTCCTGTGTATCGTGTGTTTCAGCCACGGTGCGGGTGGCAGGTGCCATCCAGCAGAGCACAGATGTGATGAAGTCCATGCAGCAACTAGTCAAGGTGCCGGAGATACACGCCACCATGCGGGAGTTGTCCAAGGAAATGATGAAGGTAAGTCCATGAGGTACATTGTATTGACAGGTTGTGGGTGGTCATTCATCTGGTATTTGAATTTTTGAATTTGAAAACTTTTTTATTCGATCAATCAATCGCTTTAAGGGGGTGATCTCTGGCTTGTGGGAGGATTTCAGGCCCTCTTGTGGTTGTACAGTTACATGCTTTAAGTGGTCGACAGTACTCCTCTCATGTCCTGGGTAAGACCTTAAACTGCCTGGTCCTGGGTGGGACCTTAAAGTGCCTTTCTGTCTCTTTTCTCTTTCTCTCTCTTCCTTCTTCTCTATCTCTATTTCCTGGGTATGATCATAAACTGCCTCCCTCTCAGCTCTCCCGCCCTTGATATAACACTTCAAAGTGTTGATCAGGGCGTAAAGCAAACAATCTCACTCACTCAGTACTCGTCTCCGTCGATGACTGGAGACCACCACCCACTAATCTATCAATTGTCTTTAAATTTTATGATGTAAGTTAGCTGTGTAATATGGGGGTATACCCGCAGCGGGACAGTTTATGATTTAATATTATTAATGTGTTACTTCAACTCTCTGAGCCAATTGACAGTTAGTCAATAAAATTGTCGTCTGACCATATGGAATATTTTGAGGCATATTTCTTAAACATCACTGGGTCATTGATTTGATGGGCCACCGTCTGTAGTTTGTTCCAGGAATAAGGAATTCAATGTAAAATGGACTTGCGTATTTGCTTGTTTTTGGGTCTAGTTAGTTTCAGAGTCTTTCTACCTGGGGCAAAATTTCTGGTTGTTAAACTAGGCAGGTTGAGAAATCTAGGATTTTGGGCCAGACGGTGGCCAGCTCTAAGTATATGAAGTCTCCGTCTATGTTTCAAAGGCATCAAGTTGACTGCTATATGTAGGTCCTTTACCTACATGGTAAAGAGTTCTCCAGGTTTAACATGAGCTAATAGTATAGACGTGTTTTATTTAATGTGCTCACTAGCTTTATTCAATTCCAACCGTCTTACTCTACCAACAATGTTTACAACAAGTTTTCACATAATTATAATCATTTTTTTATTTAAGCAGTTATTATTTATGTTAGTTGTGTGTGAAAACACCATGTACTGGAAGACCTGTTCAGAAGTGCATCTCCTTTATGTCATCATGTCAACAACAAATACTATTATCATTAATAATCCATAATGTATATTTATTGCACCCCTCATACAGCATGGGTGTGTAATAATGTATATTTATTGCACCCCTGATACAGTGTGGGTGTGTAATAATGTATATTTATTGCACCCCTGATACAGCGTGGGTGTGTAATAATGTATATTTATTGCACCCCTGATACAGTGTGGGTGTGTAATAATGTATATTTATTGCACCCCTGATACAGTGTGGGTGTGTAATAATGTATATTTATTGCACCCCTGATACAGCATAGGTGTGTAATAATGTATATTTATTGCACCCCTGATACAGCATGGGTGTGTAATAATGTATATTTATTGCACCCCTGATAGAGCATGGGTGTGTAATACTGTATATTTATTGCACACTTCATACAGCATGGGTGTGTAATACTGTGTATGATGTTGTTACAGGCGGGTATTATAGAGGAGATGTTGGACGACACGTTTGAGATGATGGACGATGGGGAGGAGCTGGAGGAGGAGGCGCAGGAGGAGGTGGACAAGGTGCTGTGGGAAATCACACAAGGTCAGCTCATGGCGTTACTAGTAATAATAGATTTACATAATAATAGATTACATTTACAACTAAAGTCATACAATGTAGAAATTAAATGTATATGTGAGATCTTCTGTAATTGTCAAATTGTGTCACCCAACTATCTCTATCCATTCATTGATAAATCTGTCTATATCTCTGCATTTACGGTGTACATGTCTCGCTGTCTATACCCGTGTAGTTATCTGTCTGGATAACTGGCTCTCTGCTTCCTTTTAATTCTGACCTTGACTTACAAGTGCTTACATTCTCTGTGTGTCTGTCTCTTCTCCCTCTGTCTTATTCCCATCTGTGTATGTGTCTCTCCCCATCTCTCTGCTCCTTCTCTATATCAGACATAACCCTTAGTGCCCCTGTCTACATATCTGCATCCCCAGTAAGCTCACAATAGTATATAATCAGACATAACTCAGTAAGCTCACACTTCTCACCTTTATTACAGGAGAGCTGGGTAAAGCTCCGGCGGCTGTCTCAGACTCACTGCCGGTGCCAGAACCAGAGGGCGCCACTGCTGCTGCTGTGAGTGATGATGATGATGAAGAGGTTGAGGACATGCAGGCGCGCCTGGAGGCACTCCGCAGTTAGTCACACACACCCCGCCCCCACAGACTTTATACTCTCCCCCCCTGGCTGACTCCTCCCACTGGCAAGGCTGACTCCTCCCCCAGCCAAGGCTGGCTCCTCCCACTGGCAAGGCTGGCTCCTCCCCCCAGCCAAGGCTGACTCCTCCCCCAGCTAAGGCTGACTCCTCCCTCCCCACTCTGTCATGCCACGTCAGTCTCTGCTTAGCCATCCTGCCACGTGATTGGCTGAGAAACTGGGTCATGACCTCAATACTGACTACAACAGGTTTTGATTGGTCCCTGGCGTAAAAAGGCTCCTCTACTTACACCGTGATGTAAAGAAGCATCAAGAGAACTGCCAAACTTAGACAAGTTACGACTCTCAGCCCACGGGGGAGGCACCCACAGACTGGCAGGGGCAGTATAGACAAGTGGATACCTTGTTACCAGCATTGATATCACTAACCCTAACCCCACTCAGTGTAAGCCAGCGCAAGCAGTTCCTATTGGCTGACCTGGAGGTCATGACCCAGTTCCATGTGTTGACGTCAGTTCTTTATCAATAGTTGTGTCGGAAATTCTGGCATTCTGCCGGCTGCCGGCCTGGCCTGCCTAGCAACCACTGGCAGCATGGTCCTCATGTCATGACATGCTGTATTAATGTTAGACAAAGCAGAGCTGCCCAGATTATTGTAATACCATAAGGACGTGAAAATATGTTATATTTTCAGGAGAGGTTACCCATGTTCATGTTCTCTTGTTGAACCAATGTTCTATTAACGCTGCTAACACAAGGTGCATCTCTAAATCACATCGCCACCATGGCGCAAACAAGAACAAAATAGGTGTTTCCTATTTATATAGCTGAGAACTTGGTGGCTCTGGGGGGCTGGTACCTTTTATTTTTTAGGAAACCACCTTCCAGAAATCAACAAAAATGTCTCTTTCGTAACAATAGTTTTAAACAAGAAAAATTACCTTTAAGGAAGACTTATTTTCATGCTTTTCTTGGTAACAGAATCATCAAATAAAAATTAGACAAGATAAAAGGATTTATAAGTGTGGTAGGTTTTTCTAGGTTGGGGTGGGTGGGTGGGGTAAATGGGAAACACCTAATCTATTTTTGGCCTAGGGTTGTGGGTGCTGGATAAAGCAAGGGCTTTCTCAGAGTTATACATTTATAAAGCTGGCATGGACAGAAAGTTATTTATGTATTGGTTGAGGGAGGCAAATGTATAAACATGAGTTTATATAGACCTTCCTGGTTGTTTGGGGGACGCATGATTGTACATACAATGTTATATAGAGTGATGTCCATGTGCTTATACAGTAGATGTTGTGCTAGAATAATAAGCCTCTCCCCTCCCCATGTCCAGTCTCCTCAATATTAGACGCGATTTGATCAGATTCTGGGAGGTTTTTTCTTACCTATAGACCATGTTTTATCAACGGAACTAGCGTCAGTCTATTAGGAGTGGTCTGAACGGCAGTGTTAAAGCTCCATAGAGTGTGGCGCCACCTATAGGAGTGGTCTAAACGGCAGTGTTAAAGCTCCATAGAGTGTGGCGCCACCTATAGGAGTGGTCTAAACGGCAGTGTTAAAGCTCCATAGAGTGTGGCGCCACCTAGAGTATTTGGCGGCGTCAGTGAGTGAGCTTCCGGTTCCACATGAGCACTCAATACCTGTTTTGCAAGGCATATTTGATTGAAATAAATAATTGTACAGATTGGTAAACCTTCTATATTGGTATTAATAAGTTGATCTGATCAAATGGCGTCTAAAGGCACTGTAATAGTGCTATACAGGACCCACACACATAGCTGCAGTTACAATCTTCATACAGGCCACAATCATCTATAGCCATTTCTCACATCTTAGATGTTTCTAAAACTTTGTAAGATTCAAGACTAAACTTTGGAAACATTTAGGACTTGTGAAATATTTGAAAATACTCGATATTCAGACTGCGGCATTGTAGGATTGACATTGAATTGATACTTTTGCTCGTGCAGATGTTTAATTATGCATGCTTTGGGGATTTGTGAAATAATCACTAAATAAATGACAACTGGTGGCCAGGGACTTAGCATAGGGCTCTTGAGGTCTTAATTGACACATCAACATGGCGGCCTTTTCTTAGATCAACAAATTGCCAAAGGCAGCTAGTGACAAATGACAAAGACACTTTCTAAGCCTGACAAATCTACACAGACCTTAACAGTCCTCAGTGACAAAAATTCAGCCGTTTAATGAAAATTCAGTGACAAATGACAAAAGAATTTTCTTAGTGACAAATAACATTCGCTGTCTTTTGGTATAAGCGACAAGAGAAATTAGATACCCCCCTCAGGAGCCCTATGCTTACTCGGCCTGGCGCGCCAAGACGGTTCAGTTAACTTAATTTCATTACATTTCATGTATTTTTAACGCTTTAGTCTTAAGACAAATTATCTTTGGTCACCAAACTCTGTGATAAATGCACTTTTTGCTATTGTAGACTACAGTGCATTACATGTCATTATGAACTAACCTTCTGTATCAACCACCACTGGTAAACACCATCAATTCACTCTCATTATCATTTGACCAGTATAAATTGTTTTTTTAGTAAAAAAACTTATTTTGAATCATTATTTTGAGGTGATGTAAGAAGTTTACTGAATAAATGCTTCTAATCCCACTAAAGCATATCATAATGAGCCAAGATCAGTATAAGCCATAAGCAAAACATAAGCAGTAACTTGCTCCTTACTTGGTTATGTTATAGGTGGTGTTGTGGTGAGTAATGGGTACAAATTCTACTGGTGAGAAATAAAGAATCTTTAGGGGAAAATTACATGAAATTAGTAAAGCTGTATTCCACCAGAGGGAGCCACCCTGGATGCACTAGCGTCCGGCTAACGCTGGCTGGATGCCTGGTGCTCCTCCATAATGAATCCTAACGTATTTGAATGATTATTTTCTCTCAAAATAGACCACCGAAATTATTGTTAAAAATCCTTAAAGAACGTATTTCTTCGTTTCACTTACTTATTACCAATTTCATTTTTTCCTTGAGTATCTTGTACCATAAAAATGTGCTCAATAAAATTTCTTAAAAAAAAGATATCTACACCGGGCGTAACTAAAACCCCGCTATCAAATACTGATCCAAAACGAATCCAAGAACATGTCTCAGTACCCCGGAATGTGTACAATTGGTCTTGACAATTTAAAAAGAAATGAACAGAATTTCTGTGTCCATCTAATCCTAGAAGCACCAAGATACAGATATTGTGAATATTTGTGAAATTCTGCCAGATTTTGAAACTAAATGTACGCCTCCTGGTGTCCTTACCCACCTGCCAGTAACCATGGTAACCAACCATCTACAGTGTAAACAATGAATGTTCATTAATAATTATTGCAGAATGTGTACATACATTAAACAATGGTCGGACATATACTAGTTTACTTGGCCAAAAAGTATTGTAAATTCAGATTTAAAAGAGCGTCTGAATATTACTGAAGAGAGAATTCCTGTATTCATCCAAAACCGATACAATGTGTAAATAAATGAATTCCTGGTTTGGTCTGATGTCTACTAGATTACTAGGCTGTATATATTAGCAGAAGCTGAATAAATTGGTTGTGCGTTATTAGTTGTCTTTGTCTTTATACAGAGAAGCCCTAACTTGGACTTTTATATCACGTCTTAGCTTGTTATCATGTCTGCTGGGAACCAAAGAACATAATACTACATGGACAAGACAAACCTGAGATTCAGTGTGCAACATAGTGAATTGTCGGTCTCTGCCACTGACAGGATTTTACAGAGACCAAAAAGAGGGGGGGGGGGAGCATTAATATGGTAAATAACTTGCAGAAAATAAGTGGTCAGGACCTGATGCAATGACCAATGACGTCATGTAACGCATAAGGACGGCATAAATGTGAAACAGCGGTCGCAGTTGAATCAGAGTTTTTTATGAGAAATTTTAGAGTTAATAGTGACTAAAAAAATAACCCAGAATACGAAAGGTTAAGACAAGATAATTTTATCACTTGTTCATTTCACTGGAGACTGTTGGACTTGGCCTAATATCAATATCAGAGACCAACACAAATTCAATTGAGACCTGGGCGTTGGTCTCTGGGTTATGTTGCACACTGCGTGAGATTCCTGGCCATCATTACCCAAGAATGAAAACTATACACCACACGTCCACACTGAGAGGAGAATTCTTCAACATATGAACAATCAATTTTGACTTTAAATCAAAATACAAGAAAATTGTTACTTCAAAATAAAGTAACTGAGGCTGGGATGGCGTGGTCCACGGTCTAATGTCATGGGATGCTTGTGCTCTTGTACTTAGATTCATGCCATGTTAATTGTTATCATAATGTTAGCTTTCTTATCTTGTTGAAGCAAAACGCCTCTAAAACCGTTACTTCCTACTATGTTGATTACAGTGTGTGGAGACGTAGACTTCTATTTTATTTGCAACCGTTGGATCGAAAATCATAAAATATATTTGTACGAGGACATTTTCATTATATGCAGACGTGAAATTTATCTCGCCCAAGATTAAAACTATTTCAAACAATTTAAGATAACAAAAAGCCAACTTTGGAGTAGTATATTTATTGTGTATAAATGCAGGACATAAGGATGCACCCCTGGTGTAGAGATCTCTCAGCTGGAGTCTAATACTGTGTGTGTGGGGAATAAGGTGCTCACCAACACACCATCACCGGGACCCCGTCTCTCTCCTCCCTAGTGCCACCAGCAGCATATATACAACTGTCCTTATGACGTCACACCCGACAAGAGTAGCATTCTGGGATAGGTTGGTCCCTGTCACGTGGTGTAAAACTCTATTCATCCTTAATGTCTCCAACAATGGCTACTGCTTCCACCTCCACCTTGGCGCCCTGAAACAACACACATTTATTATACAAATATAGACAAATACTTACTATGCATTACACTTTACAATTTATTTATTTATTTTGGGCGGTCTGGAAGACCTCATGTAGAGGTTTGTTAAAGCCCGATTCCTGTGTTATTGTATGAAATATGTATAATGATGTGAAATGTTATATGTACGAACAAATGATTCGGAATAAAAACCTTCATATATATACAGAGGGTAATATGGGATGTCATAGACAACAGCATTGGTGCTCATATTACATATACAGCATGTAGTATGGCCTGTGTATTATACCTCACTAGAGGGTAATATGGTATGTCATAGACAACAGCATTGGTGCTCATATTACATATACAGCATGTAGTATGGCCTGTGTATTATACCTCACTAGAGGGTAATATGGTATGTCATAGACAACAGCATTGGTGCTCATATTACATATACAGCATGTAGTATGGCCTGTGTATTATACCTCACTAGAGGGTAATATGGTATGTCATAGGCTACAGCATTGGTGCTCATATCACATACAGCTGTAACCGGAAGTGAAGACGTAAATATGAAGGATTTATTAACATAAGAAACTGGGAGAAGTAGATGTCCACGAATAAAATTAAAATGAATCTTGACAACATTTTATTTTCTGGCATTATTTGCGGTAAATGCCCTAATCGTAAATCATTTGTAACCAAAATATAGATTATTTACAATTTGATATGACAGAAATTCTTTTAGAATTCAGGTTTAGCCTGAATACATAGATAAGATAGGGTTTAGACTTACCTTGGGCAGGCCAGCTACTGCATAAGCCGCCCGGGCAGGGTAGTTCTCTGTGAAATCTGGAGCAGAGGAAATATATCAGAGTTTATACTAAAAGTGAAATCTGGAGGAAATGGAGCCAAGTTATATATCAGAGTTTGTACTAAAAGTGACAGCCAGCCAGGAAACATGCCTCGGGTACAAGGACTCAAGCACTTCCATTGTTTCAAGGCCATGACAAATTAACTAAAATTCAAGGACTTTGAATTTCTTTTTTGAAAATTTGAATTTCTTTTGAATATAATGAATGTTTTTTGAAATCTCGAAATTATATAAATCACTTTTCCAGGTTATATAAGTGACAAACAAAGAACAAAGAAATGTTTTATCTTATTGGCTATGAGGTAAATACTAACCAAACGTGTCTAACTTCTCAACAAGTTGGTAAGTAATAAACAGGGATGCAAGTTGGTTAAGGTAAAATAATCGGAATATTTTCCAAGCTCCAAGGGGAGGTATATAAAGGGGTATATGTCATATAAATGACCATATGTGTTTGTAGGATAGTGCGGCCTAACTAACAGTGGGTATCTGGGTCAGTCCAAGGGGTGTAAAAGATCTCCACCTGCTGCACTCTTCCCGGAGTTCTTGAGCGGAGGCACTCGGGGATTTCCGTGCGCTCCATAGACCCAATGCTAAAGACTAACGGAAATATCTGGAATCTCACTTCAGTTAGGATCTGAGGCCGCCTCTCCCCCGGCAGGGATAGGCGGCTCCGTTAGCTCCAGGCTCCGTGAGAACACTTAGATAGGGGTCTCTACACATCACTCCCCTATGGCATGTGTACAACCTCTATTCAAACTGCCTACATTTGTTGGTGTAACACAAGATTGAATCAACAACAATATTGTCAAATGAGATTTTGAGAAAATTTTCGTATTTATAAGTCAGTTTAGTGTATTGTATGGGACATTTGCCAACTTTTCCATATATCTGAATTCAGTTGATAATCTGAGAACTTGCATCCCTGAATAAATACCAAATGATATTTTGCACCCTTTGCAATCCCTCTGGGTCTCGTAATTCACTTTCACTTTTCACAATTTCTCTAATAAAATGGTAAACACACTTGGACAATGATGTAAATATGACCTACATTTAACGTATACGTCATTAACTGCGGGCCAATCATTGATGTCTTGGAGTAGGATGGTCGTCTTGACAACTAGAAATATAAACATTGAATCATAACCATCTGGTAGACCTGGCAACAGTAGGGATACCCCGGCAGCCCCCAGCTTTATAAAACTTGTATGCTGAATAAAATTGTATTAGATATTCAGTGTAGATCGATTGCTAGAAGTAGAAGGTCCGGCCGGAAGACCTTTTCCAGACAGAGACGAGATTCCTATTTCCTTATAGACCTCATGTATTTAAAAAAATGGAAATAAAGTTTCAATACATAATTATATAAAAAAAACACATGTTTTAAAGTGTCTTATTCATACAAGATGTTGTAACAAAGGTGTTAATTTGTCAATAAGGCACTCCAGGTTTATGATATAGATTATGTCAGATATTATTTATTATTCATACAAGATGCCAATAATGCACTCCAGGATTAAAATATAGATTATGTCAGATATTATTTATTCAATTATTTGCCCAAATGAGACCACTACTCACCGTTACCCATGCTGCAGTTGGCTCCCTCCAGGATGGCCTTCATGTTTTCAAATACCTACAATACAAGTGCCCGGATGTCAGTAAAGCTTATACTCAATGTGACAATGTTGTATTTATTTCGACCGCTAGAAGAACCCGCCCCCCCCCCCCCCCCAAAAAAAAGCCTAAGTGTTTGGGTATACACATGTACACCTCATATCAACCAATGTTGTATTATAACAGTAGAGGTAGCGTGATTCACCTAATGTGTACGTCCACTAGAACAATGTTTTGCCTCCTTTGTCCATAGATGAGAACAAAGTATTAAACCTTTTTCTAAGAAGAATTAAAATAAATGTTTTATTTATATATAATTTATGCCCCACTCTGCAGGAGAATTAAATATTACACTACATTAAAAGTATCTCATGTTGGCTTTTCACACTATAGTAGAGAACGAATGCCTCAATAATAAAGGGAAAAAATATATGAACAAATGACTAAAGCAACAAATATATTCATGAATGAACGAATGTCTGCCGATCGGCCGGCCTAAATAAATGAAACATAACATCACAATATCCAATATCTCATGCTGTACAGTATCTGGTCGCATTGTGATTGTAGTAATGAATGAAGGATGATTGTAGTAATGAATGAAGGATGATTGTAGTAATGAATGAAGGATGATTGTAGTAATGAATGAAGGATGATTGTAGTAATGAATGAAGGAATAACTAAATGAATGAGCGAACGAATAAAGGAAAGGAAAATAAGTCTATAGATGTACACATTTCAGAGGACTAGTTTCCTATTCATGTATCTTCATTATTATTGTAAATAAAATCTTTAAAAAAAAATAAAAAAATGAATGACTGGTCACATCACCTGTACGGCCTCCTTGCCCACTCCTCCCTCCACGATCTGGCCGCTTAGGTCCAACCCTATCTGCCCTGAGATGTACATGGTGTTACCGGCCACCACCGCCTGGCTGCAATAGACAACGTGAGCACAGTTACATGGTGAATCCATGGGTGAGTGAGTGAGTGATTGTTCACGCCCTTATCAACACATCCATGGGTTTACAACCATGAGGCTTCAGTCTCTAGTTCAAACATCAATATATACACGGGTCAGATTTTCAGAAAATGTAAAATTGGCAGCTCCACACATTCAGGAAATGCTCCTAAATTAGGCTGAAAAATGAAGAATACCGGGTATATCTGAGTATATTTGGTATCGCATTGATTTAAAGTATCAGTTCTGATATATATATGTTAAACTGCATTTTAGTCTTAAATGTGGGTTATTTGAGATGATTGGTGAAGGCGAATTGTACATTTTCTGAAAATCTAACCCATACACGGTCTACATACTGACAATAAGCCTGAAATAAGAAGCCAAAAATAGGAGGATTTTTTAGTTGAGACGCAATTTTCTACAGAGATGTTGACATTTTGGAGGGTGCACTCTCCCTGCCCTAATGTCAGATATTAATCTAAACAAATCATTCGCCTCTGCCGGAAGTCGGGGATCGAGGTGCTATGTAGGCTATGTATAATCTAACCTATATTATTATGCCAAATTACGCCAAATACAGAATGTGGACTTTACACTTTACTGAAACTAAATTAAATACATGACCCATTTACTGCAGCAACACAACCACAGGGGACGGACCGCTGCATTTGGTGGGTGGGTAGCGGGGTGGGGGGGGGGGCGCCCCTGGGTTCATACTCACTAGACCCCACAATGTACTAGACAGCTCCCCACACCCCCAATACTCGTTAATACCATTTCTGTAATTAGGAGCGGGCTTTCCTCCGCTAACACCTGTGTCAGCTCGACTGAGACAACTCAGTGACTGCTAGTGTAACTGTATATGTTTGTGCTGAATACAACAAGTTTAATCATAATATTATGACTTTTTATACGCCCTCTTTACAATGTTTATATCGTTACGTACTCCAGGGTCCATGGATGTGGCTGACTACGGTGCTGTTCATGGACAGTGATAAGTGTGTGGCATAGCCATCATTACCTTCACTTATAATTCAAAGTCAAGTGCATCTCAGTCAAGAATTTTTTACACCATCCATCATAGAACAAATATAACTTAAGTTTTTTATTCTTTGGGTGGAATCGCTAAAGTCTGGACCATTGTCTCTATTTGGAGTTTGCATTTAGAAGATTTTCCTTTGGAATAATAAAAAAAGTTTATCTTTTAAAATTCTGACTATAGGGCCTATATAGCTGATGGCCAGCATTTAAATTTGACAGCTTTTGGGACTTATCAGAATTAAGTGGTGTTTTTAGATTTTGATACCAGAAAAATTATGTGCGTTGGAAGTAGACGACCCCGGCGCCTGTCCCTTTGATGGACATTCCTGAGAACTTGGAGAGGGTCAATTTTATTATAATTTTTGTTTTTAACATTTTTATTTTCTATTGAGCAGGTCTTCTGACGATGGCAATTACTAGAAACTGGTGAACATTCACTAGTCACTACGAATTCAATGCATGCATTGAATGATAATGTATTATAATATTTATAAATTCCTTACAAACCAACTAAGGCATATGAGAATACTCTCTTCTAAAACACTGCCATATCTTAAGAGCGAAGGGCAAAGCAAACGTCATGACAGTCTACTAATGACATGCAACACTGAGCTGTCAATGTCAAAAACATTATTAGAAAAGCAGATTCCACAAGTCAAGTGGCAAGTGACAAGATTAAAGTCTAAAGAAATTATTGGCTACAGTAGAGGATCGACAAAGACTACCGGTACTCACTTGTAGGGACCAACCGGCTTAGCTGCCGTAGCCACAGAGATGATCTTTCTCACTACATGAGACATGTTGACGTGCTGGTTGATGAGAGGAAATTAAAAATGTCTAAAAACTCACAAACTATAGATCTATAGAACAAACCGAGCGACGCGGGCAGCGGACACACCTCTGGTAGACGACCTTGACCTTTGTGCTAGTCTCGGTACTAATTATACTACATCGGGTTAAATGTGATTAATACGAATGAAATAGAATAAAACTACCTGAAACATTATTAACAAACACATCCTAGCATTAGTTAACACCAATTTGATGCAATTTAAACTTTTGTATCTTTCTTCGAGGTTACATCTCACTGAACGGCCTTGACCTTGAGCAGACTGACTTCTGCCATGTGACAAACAGTTCCAGGAAATATTTAGTGATTAGAGACATTCGCGCCCGCCAATACTGCCGGTAATAGACTCAGCAATAACTCGACAAGTGTTGCCTTCTGTTGGTGAGTGATTTAATATATGGCATTGTGGCTGCACTACGCTTTCTATGAACTAGTCGGTGAGTGAGCGATAATACACGTCTTTCTCCATCATATCCATGTTAACGCGACGTCACACCAGAACTTGTATGATTCAAGAAGTGTATCATGTATGTATGCTTACATGACTGACACTGGTGCTACTGTTCGATGATTAACTGCTTTCCCCCCTGTTTTCCCCCCACGCATGCATACGAAACGTAACTAATGCAGTAATGGTGAATATGTCCCGGATATGTCCCCAAACAAAAAAAGAACAAAAAAAACGACCTGGCATTAAAGCCTAATAAAGGCCAATGGCCTAGGGGCCTAGACCAGCCAGTACCTTCATATATTCATATTCATATGTCCCCCTCCCACGGCCACTAGTCACAATGAAAGTGCCTCTGCGTATGTCCCGACGTGGATCCTCTACTCTAGCCAATAACTTATTTTACTATAGTTGAGGTGAAAACTCATGATCCCGTAAAACTGATTTTATGGTCCCTGAAAAAACATACAACTGCTGCTGTGGGGTGTGGGTATGGCTGAGCCAGTGGCTCAGTGGAGGGGGGGGGGGTCAAAATTCAACATTTTACACTTAAAATCAAGGGTCAAAATTCTATGCAAGTCAACAAAAGGAGGTCAATAGGCGGCGCCTATATACCAAGTAAAATATAGAAAATACCCCCCCCCCCCGCGGTCACAGCCACGACACCACTATTATTAGGCTACTTACTCTTTACAGGCCTTAGATCTCCCCTGTCACGGTCTCAAGTCAAGTTATTTATTAAAGTTTTGTCATGAATTTAATGATTATGTTTTTTAAAATTGTACGATCACGTTGCTAGAAGTTGTTATTTTCCCCAGTTATATTTACCAATAGTTCTCTTGTTGTTAACAGACGCTTGTAACCAAGTAGCATGGCTAGCACTGGTGAAGGGGACACAGCCACGGGTAAAATTGCCCCACGAGGTAAGTTTTCTATATTCTATCTCGAAACCTCTTATATCTCAGCAGTATTTTCCCCATTAAAATAACAATTTGACCATATTTTCTTCACTTGTTATGTTTATTACGGCAATCTTTGGAGATACTGCTCCCATTATTAATAGATGAATGGTATCCTAATGAAGGTTTGAAGCAATAAAAATTGCCCAGATTCGCTGCATGAAGTATATAAGTGGCGTAAAAAAATGTCTCACCCGGTTCTATATTGTGGTCCGTGTAACAGTAGTGTGTATTTAAGTCCCTGTGTACCCATGATCCTCCATAGAGCTGACACAGAATAGAAAAAAAGAAATAACATTCAACTGCCAAAAATCTACAATCAAATACATACCTTCATAAATTCAGCAAAAACTGGAAAAACCAGCCAACACAATTGAAATATAGTTCTGTAAAATACAGATAGAGCACTATGTTATACATTATACATTACAGTTATACAGATAGAGCACTATGTTATACATTATACATTACAGTTATACAGATAGAGCACTATGTTATACATTATACATTACAGTTATACAGATAGAGCACTATGTTATACATTACAGTTATACAGATAGAGCACTATGTTATACATTATACATTACAGTTATACAGATAGAGCACTATGTTATACATTATACATTACAGTTATACAGATAGAGCACTATGTTATACATTACAGTTATACAGATAGAGCACTATGTTATACATTATACATTACAGTTATACAGATAGAGCACTATGTTATACATTACAGTTATACAGATAGAGCACTATGTTATACATTATACATTACAGTTATACAGATAGAGCACTATGTTATACATTACAGTTATACAGATAGAGCACTATGTTATACATTACAGTTATACAGATAGAGCACTATGTTATACATTACAGTTATACAGATAGAGCACTATGTTATACATTACAGTTATACAGATAGAGCACTATGTTATACATTACAGTTATACAGATAGAGCACTATGTTATACATTGCAGTTATACAGATAGAGCACTATGTTATACATTACAGTTATACAGATAGAGCACTATGTTATACATTGCAGTTATACAGATAGAGCACTATGTTATACATTATACATTACAGTTATACAGATAGAGCACTATGTTATACATTACAGTTATACAGATAGAGCACTATGTTATACATTACAGTTATACAGATAGAGCACTATGTTATACATTGCAGTTATACAGATAGAGCACTATGTTATACATTACAGTTATACAGATAGAGCAGTATGTTATACATTACAGTTATACAGATAGAGCACTATGTTATTCATTATACATTACAGTTATACAGATAGAGCACTATGTTATACATTATATATTACAGTTATACAGATAGAGCACTATGTTATACATTACAGTTATACAGATAGAGCACTATGTTATACATTATACATTACAGTTATACAGATAGAGCACTATGTTATACATTATATATTACAGTTATACAGATAGAGCACTATGTTATACATTATACATTACAGTTATACAGATAGAGCACTATGTTATACATTATATATTACAGTTATACAGATAGAGCACTATGTTATACATTACAGTTATACAGATAGAGCACTATGTTATACATTATACATTGCAGTTATACAGATAGAGCACTATGTTATACATTACAGTTATACAGATATAGCACTATGTTATACATTACAGTTATACAGATAGAGCACTATGTTATACATTACAGTTATACAGATAGAGCACTATGTTATACATTACAGTTATACAGATAGAGCACTATGTTATACATTATACATTACAGTTATACAGATAGAGCACTATGTTATACATTATACATTACAGTTATACAGATAGAGCACTATGTTATACATTATACATTGCAGTTATACAGATAGAGCACTATGTTATACGTTACAGTTATACAGATAGAGCACTATGTTATACATTACAGTTATACAGATAGAGCACTATGTTATACATTACAGTTATACAGATAGAGCACTATGTTATACATTACAGTTATACAGATAGAGCACTATGTTATACATTACAGTTATACAGATAGAGCACTATGTTATACATTATACATTACAGTTATACAGATAGAGCACTATGTTATACATTACAGTTATACAGATAGAGCACTATGTTATACATTACAGTTATACAGATAGAGCACTATGTTATACATTACAGTTATACAGATAGAGCACTATGTTATACATTGCAGTTATACAGATAGAGCACTATGTTATACATTATACATTACAGTTATACAGATAGAGCATTATGTTATACATTACAGTTATACAGATAGAGCACTATGTTATACATTACAGTTATACAGATAGAGCACTATGTTATACATTGCAGTTATACAGATAGAGCACTATGTTATACATTACAGTTATACAGATAGAGCAGTATGTTATACATTACAGTTATACAGATAGAGCACTATGTTATTCATTATACATTACAGTTATACAGATAGAGCACTATGTTATACATTATATATTACAGTTATACAGATAGAGCACTATGTTATACATTACAGTTATACAGATAGAGCACTATGTTATACATTATACATTACAGTTATACAGATAGAGCACTATGTTATACATTATATATTACAGTTATACAGATAGAGCACTATGTTATACATTATACATTACAGTTATACAGATAGAGCACTATGTTATACATTATATATTACAGTTATACAGATAGAGCACTATGTTATACATTACAGTTATACAGATAGAGCACTATGTTATACATTATACATTGCAGTTATACAGATAGAGCACTATGTTATACATTACAGTTATACAGATATAGCACTATGTTATACATTACAGTTATACAGATAGAGCACTATGTTATACATTACAGTTATACAGATAGAGCACTATGTTATACATTATACATTACAGTTATACAGATAGAGCACTATGTTATACATTATACATTACAGTTATACAGATAGAGCACTATGTTATACATTATACATTGCAGTTATACAGATAGAGCACTATGTTATACGTTACAGTTATACAGATAGAGCACTATGTTATACATTACAGTTATACAGATAGAGCACTATGTTATACATTACAGTTATACAGATAGAGCACTATGTTATACATTACAGTTATACAGATAGAGCACTATGTTATACATTACAGTTATACAGATAGAGCACTATGTTATACATTATACATTACAGTTATACAGATAGAGCACTATGTTATACATTACAGTTATACAGATAGAGCACTATGTTATACATTACAGTTATACAGATAGAGCACTATGTTATACATTACAGTTATACAGATAGAGCACTATGTTATACATTACAGTTATACAGATAGAGCACTATGTTATACATTATACATTACAGTTATACAGATAGAGCACTATGTTATACATTATACATTACAGTTATACAGATAGAGCACTATGTTATACATTATACATTACAGTTATACAGATAGAGCACTATGTTATACATTATACATTACAGTTATACAGATAGAGCACTATGTTATACATTATACATTACAGTTATACAGATAGAGCACTATGTTATACATTATACATTACAGTTATACAGATAGAGCACTATGTTATACATTACAGTTATACAGATAGAGCACTATGTTATACATTACAGTTATACAGATAGAGCACTATGTGGCGGCCAGAGCTAAGGAGATGGAGGCCATGTTGGCGGTGTCCACCAGGGTCTGGGGCAATAATCGCGCCATGCAGACGCTGCCACATCACATGAGGCGGCGGGCGGCGAGCCACAACGTGAAGCGCCTGCCGCGACGCCTCCACCAGAAGGCACTCAGAGAAGTGAGTAACTTGCTGTAGTGCAGTAACTCTGTACTGTGCCATTGGTTAGACTAACATAGTAACTCTCACTAACTCAGTGTATTGTATGTTATAACTCCACCAGAAGGCACTCAGAGAAGTGAGTAACTTGCCTTAGTGCAGTAACTCTGTACTGTGCCATTGCTCAGTGTAACACAGTCATTCTGTGCCATTGGTCAGTGTAACACAGTCATTCTGTGCCATTGGTCAGTGTAACACAGTCATTCTGTGCCATTGGTCAGTGTAACACAGTCATTCTGTGCCATTGCTCAGTGTAACACATTCTGTGCCATTGGTCAGTGTAACAGTCATTCTGTGCCATTGCTCAGTGTAACACAGTCATTCTGTACCATTGGTCAGTGTAACACAGTCATTCTGTGCCATTGCTCAGTGTAACACAGTCATTCTGTGCCATTGCTCAGTGTAACACAGTCATTCTGTGCCATTGCTCAGTGTAACAGTCATTCTGTGCCATTGGTCAGTGTAACAGTCATTCTGTGCCATTGCTCAGTGTAACAGTCATTCTGTGCCATTGGTCAGTGTAACAGTCATTCTGTGCCATTGGTCAGTGTAACACAGTCATTCTGTGCCATTGGTCAGTGTAACAGTCATTCTGTGCCATTCTGTGCCATTGCTCAGTGTAACACAGTCATTCTGTACTGTGCCATTGGTCAGTGTAACACAGTCATTCTGTACCATTGCTCAGTGTAACACAGTCATACTGTGCCATTGCTCAGTGTAACACAGTCATTCTGTGCCATTGCTCAGTGTAACACATTCTGGGCCATTGTAACACAGTCATTCTGTACCATTGCTCAGTGTAACACAGTCATTCTGTGCCATTGCTCAGTGTAACACAGTCATACTGTACCATTGCTCAGTGTAACAGTCATTCTGTGCCATTGCTCAGTGTAACACAGTCATTCTGTGCCATTGCTCAGTGTAACAGTCATTCTGTGCCATTGCTCAGTGTAACACAGTCATTCTGTGCCATTGCTCAGTGTAACAGTCATTCTGTGCCATTGCTCAGTGTAACACAGTCATTCTGTGCCATTGCTCAGTGTAACAGTCATACTGTGCCATTGGTCAGTGTAACACATTCTGGGCCATTGCTCAGTGTAACACAGTCATTCTGTGCCATTGCTCAGTGTAACACAGTCATTCTGTGCCATTGGTCAGTGTAACACAGTCATTCTGTGCCATTGCTCAGTGTAACAGTCATTCTGTGCCATTGCTCAGTGTAACACAGTCATACTGTGCCATTGCTCAGTGTAACACAGTCATTCTGTGCCATTGCTCAGTGTAACACATTCTGTACCATTGCTCAGTGTAACACAGTCATTCTGTGCCATTGCTCAGTGTAACACAGTCATTCTGTGCCATTGCTCAGTGTAACACAGTCATTCTGTGCCATTGCTCAGTGTAACACAGTCATACTGTGCCATTGCTCAGTGTAACACAGTCATTCTGTGCCATTGCTCAGTGTAACACATTCTGTACCATTGCTCAGTGTAACACAGTCATTCTGTGCCATTGCTCAGTGTAACACAGTCATTCTGTGCCATTGCTCAGTGTAACATAGTCATTCTGTGCCATTGGTCAGTGTAACACAGTCATACTGTGCCATTGCTCAGTGTAACACAGTCATTCTGTGCCATTGCTCAGTGTAACACAGTCATTCTGTGCCATTGGTCAGTGTAACACAGTCATTCTGTGCCATTGCTCAGTGTAACACAGTCATTCTGTGCCATTGCTCAGTGTAACACAGTCATTCTGTGCCATTGCTCAGTGTAACAGTCATTCTGTGCCATTGGTCAGTGTAACAGTCATTCTGTGCCATTGGTCAGTGTAACACAGTCATTCTGTGCCATTGCTCAGTGTAACACAGTCATTCTGTGCCATTGGTCAGTGTAACACAGTCATTCTGTGCCATTGGTCAGTGTAACACAGTCATTCTGTGCCATTGCTCAGTGTAACAGTCATTCTGTGCCATTGCTCAGTGTAACACAGTCATTCTGTGCCATTGCTCAGTGTAACACAGTCATTCTGTGCCATTGGTCAGTGTAACACAGTCATTCTGTGCCATTGGTCAGTGTAACACAGTCATTCTGTACCATTGCTCAGTGTAACACAGTCATTCTGTACCATTGCTCAGTGTAACACATTCTGTGCCATTGCTCAGTGTAACACAGTCATTCTGTACCATTGGTCAGTGTAACACAGTCATTCTGTACCATTGGTCAGTGTAACACAGTCATTCTGTGCCATTGCTCAGTGTAACACAGTCATTCTGTGCCATTGGTCAGTGTAACACAGTCATTCTGTACCATTGGTCAGTGTAACACAGTCATTCTGTACTGTGCCATTGGTCAGTGTAACACAGTCATTCTGTGCCATTGGTCAGTGTAACACAGTCATTCTGTGCCATTGCTCAGTGTAACACTGTCATTCTGTGCCATTGGTCAGTGTAACACAGTCATACTGTGCCATTGGTCAGTGTAACACAGTCATTCTGTGCCATTGGTCAGTGTAACACAGTCATTCTGTGCCATTGCTCAGTGTAACACAGTCATTCTGTGCCATTGGTCAGTGTAACAGTCATTCTGTACCATTGCTCAGTGTAACACAGTCATTCTGTACCATTGCTCAGTGTAACACATTCTGTGCCATTGGTCAGTGTAACACAGTCATTCTGTGCCATTGGTCAGTGTAACACAGTCATTCTGTGCCATTGGTCAGTGTAACACAGTCATTCTGTACCATTGCTCAGTGTAACACAGTCATTCTGTGCCATTGCTCAGTGTAACACAGTCATTCTGTGCCATTGCTCAGTGTAACATAGTCATTCTGTACCATTGGTCAGTGTAACACAGTCATACTGTACCATTGCTCAGTGTAACACAGTCATTCTGTACCATTGGTCAGTGTAACACAGTCATTCTGTGCCATTGGTCAGTGTAACACAGTCATTCTGTGCCATTGGTCAGTGTAACACAGTCATACTGTGCCATTGCTCAGTGTAACACAGTCATTCTGTGCCATTGCTCAGTGTAACACAGTCATTCTGTGCCATTGCTCAGTGTAACACAGTCATTCTGTACCATTGCTCAGTGTAACACAGTCATTCTGTGCCATTGCTCAGTGTAACACAGTCATACTGTGCCATTGCTCAGTGTAACACAGTCATTCTGTGCCATTGGTCAGTGTAACACAGTCATTCTGTGCCATTGGTCAGTGTAACACAGTCATTCTGTGCCATTGCTCAGTGTAACACAGTCATTCTGTGCCATTGCTCAGTGTAACACAGTCATTCTGTGCCATTGCTCAGTGTAACACAGTCATTCTGTACCATTGCTCAGTGTAACAGTCATACTGTGCCATTGGTCAGTGTAACACATTCTGTGCCATTGCTCAGTGTAACAGTCATACTGTGCCATTGGTCAGTGTAACACATTCTGTGCCATTGCTCAGTGTAACACAGTCATTCTGTACCATTGGTCAGTGTAACACAGTCATTCTGTGCCATTGGTCAGTGTAACACATTCTGTGCCATTGGTCAGTGTAACACAGTCATACTGTGCCATTGGTCAGTGTAACAGTCATACTGTGCCATTGGTCAGTGTAACACAGTCATTCTGTGCCATTGGTCAGTGTAACACAGTCATTCTGTGCCATTGGTCAGTGTAACACAGTCATTCTGTGCCATTGGTCAGTGTAACACAGTCATTCTGTGCCATTGGTCAGTGTAACACAGTCATTCTGTGCCATTGGTCAGTGTAACACAGTCATTCTGTGCCATTGGTCAGTGTAACACAGTCATTCTGTGCCATTGGTCAGTGTAACAGTCATTCTGTGCCATTGGTCAGTGTAACACAGTCATTCTGTGCCATTGGTCAGTGTAACAGTCATTCTGTGCCATTCTGTACCATTGCTCAGTGTAACACAGTCATTCTGTGCCATTGGTCAGTGTAACACAGTCATTCTGTGCCATTGCTCAGTGTAACACAGTCATTCTGTGCCATTGCTCAGTGTAACACATTCTGTACCATTGGTCAGTGTAACACAGTCATTCTGTGCCATTGCTCAGTGTAACACAGTCATACTGTGCCATTGCTCAGTGTAACACAGTCATTCTGTGCCATTGCTCAGTGTAACAGTCATTCTGTACCATTGGTCAGTGTAACACAGTCATTCTGTGCCATTGCTCAGTGTAACACAGTCATTCTGTGCCATTGGTCAGTGTAACACATTCTGTACCATTGCTCAGTGTAACACAGTCATTCTGTGCCATTGCTCAGTGTAACACATTCTGTACCATTGGTCAGTGTAACACAGTCATTCTGTGCCATTGCTCAGTGTAACACAGTCATTCTGTGCCATTGCTCAGTGTAACACAGTCATTCTGTGCCATTGGTCAGTGTAACACAGTCATACTGTGCCATTGCTCAGTGTAACACAGTCATTCTGTGCCATTGCTCAGTGTAACACAGTCATTCTGTGCCATTGGTCAGTGTAACACAGTCATTCTGTGCCATTGCTCAGTGTAACACAGTCATTCTGTGCCATTGGTCAGTGTAACACAGTCATTCTGTGCCATTGGTCAGTGTAACACAGTCATTCTGTGCCATTGCTCAGTGTAACACAGTCATTCTGTGCCATTGCTCAGTGTAACACAGTCATTCTGTACTGTGCCATTGGTCAGTGTAACACAGTCATTCTGTGCCATTGGTCAGTGTAACACAGTCATTCTGTACCATTGGTCAGTGTAACACAGTCATTCTGTGCCATTGGTCAGTGTAACACATTCATACTGTACCATTGGTCAGTGTAACACAGTCATTCTGTGCCATTGCTCAGTGTAACACAGTCATTCTGTACCATTGCTCAGTGTAACACAGTCATTCTGTGCCATTGGTCAGTGTAACACAGTCATTCTGTGCCATTGTAACACAGTCATTCTGTGCCATTGCTCAGTGTAACACAGTCATTCTGTGCCATTGGTCAGTGTAACACAGTCATTCTGTACTGTGCCATTGGTCAGTGTAACACAGTCATTCTGTGCCATTGGTCAGTGTAACACAGTCATTCTGTGCCATTGGTCAGTGTAACACAGTCATTCTGTGCCATTGCTCAGTGTAACACAGTCATTCTGTGCCATTGCTCAGTGTAACACAGTCATTCTGTGCCATTGGTCAGTGTAACACAGTCATTCTGTGCCATTGGTCAGTGTAACACAGTCATACTGTGCCATTGCTCAGTGTAACACAGTCATTCTGTGCCATTGCTCAGTGTAACACAGTCATTCTGTGCCATTGCTCAGTGTAACAGTCATTCTGTGCCATTGCTCAGTGTAACACAGTCATTCTGTACCATTGCTCAGTGTAACACATTCTGTGCCATTGCTCAGTGTAACACAGTCATTCTGTACCATTGGTCAGTGTAACACAGTCATTCTGTACCATTGGTCAGTGTAACACATTCTGTACCATTGCTCAGTGTAACACAGTCATTCTGTGCCATTGGTCAGTGTAACACAGTCATTCTGTGCCATTGCTCAGTGTAACAGTCATTCTGTGCCATTGCTCAGTGTAACACAGTCATTCTGTGCCATTGCTCAGTGTAACAGTCATTCTGTGCCATTGGTCAGTGTAACACAGTCATTCTGTACTGTGCCATTGGTCAGTGTAACACAGTCATTCTGTGCCATTGGTCAGTGTAACACAGTCATTCTGTGCCATTGCTCAGTGTAACACATTCTGTGCCATTGGTCAGTGTAACACAGTCATTTTGTGCCATTGGTCAGTGTAACACAGTCATACTGTGCCATTGGTCAGTGTAACACAGTCATTCTGTACTGTGCCATTGCTCAGTGTAACACAGTCATTCTGTGCCATTGGTCAGTGTAACACAGTCATTCTGTGCCATTGGTCAGTGTAACAGTCATACTGTGCCATTGCTCAGTGTAACACAGTCATTCTGTGCCATTGGTCAGTGTAACACAGTCATTCTGTGCCATTGGTCAGTGTAACACAGTCATTCTGTGCCATTGGTCAGTGTAACACAGTCATTCTGTGCCATTGCTCAGTGTAACACAGTCATTCTGTGCCATTGCTCAGTGTAACAGTCATTCTGTGCCATTGCTCAGTGTAACACAGTCATTCTGTGCCATTGGTCAGTGTAACAGTCATTCTGTGCCATTCTGTGCCATTGCTCAGTGTAACACAGTCATTCTGTACTGTGCCATTGGTCAGTGTAACACAGTCATTCTGTGCCATTGGTCAGTGTAACACAGTCATTCTGTGCCATTGGTCAGTGTAACACAGTCATTCTGTGCCATTGCTCAGTGTAACACAGTCATTCTGTGCCATTGGTCAGTGTAACACAGTCATACTGTGCCATTGGTCAGTGTAACACAGTCATTCTGTGCCATAGGTCAGTGTAACACAGTCATACTGTGCCATTGGTCAGTGTAACACATTCTGTACTGTGCCATTGCTCAGTGTAACAGTCATTCTGTGCCATTGGTCAGTGTAACACATTCTGTGCCATTGGTCAGTGTAACACAGTCATTCTGTGCCATTGGTCAGTGTAACACAGTCATTCTGTGCCATTGGTCAGTGTAACAGTCATTCTGTGCCATTGCTCAGTGTAACACAGTCATTCTGTGCCATTGGTCAGTGTAACACATTCTGTGCCATTGCTCAGTGTAACACAGTCATTCTGTGCCATTGGTCAGTGTAACACAGTCATACTGTGCCATTGGTCAGTGTAACACAGTCATTCTGTGCCATTGCTCAGTGTAACACAGTCATTCTGTGCCATTGGTCAGTGTAACACATTCTGTGCCATTGCTCAGTGTAACACAGTCATTCTGTGCCATTGCTCAGTGTAACACAGTCATTCTGTGCCATTGGTCAGTGTAACACAGTCATTCTGTACCATTGCTCAGTGTAACACAGTCATTCTGTGCCATTGCTCAGTGTAACACAGTCATTCTGTACTGTGCCATTGGTCAGTGTAACACAGTCATTCTGTGCCATTGGTCAGTGTAACACAGTCATTCTGTGCCATTGCTCAGTGTAACACAGTCATACTGTGCCATTGGTCAGTGTAACACAGTCATTCTGTGCCATTGGTCAGTGTAACACAGTCATTCTGTGCCATTGCTCAGTGTAACACAGTCATTCTGTGCCATTGGTCAGTGTAACACCTTCTGTGCCATTGCTCAGTGTAACACAGTCATTCTGTGCCATTGGTCAGTGTAACACAGTCATTCTGTGCCATTGGTCAGTGTAACAGTCATTCTGTGCCATTCTGTGCCATTGCTCAGTGTAACACAGTCATTCTGTACTGTGCCATTGGTCAGTGTAACACAGTCATTCTGTGCCATTGGTCAGTGTAACACAGTCATTCTGTGCCATTGGTCAGTGTAACACAGTCATTCTGTGCCATTGCTCAGTGTAACACAGTCATTCTGTGCCATTGGTCAGTGTAACACAGTCATACTGTGCCATTGGTCAGTGTAACACAGTCATTCTGTGCCATTGGTCAGTGTAACACAGTCATACTGTGCCATTGGTCAGTGTAACACATTCTGTACTGTGCCATTGCTCAGTGTAACAGTCATTCTGTGCCATTGGTCAGTGTAACACATTCTGTGCCATTGGTCAGTGTAACACAGTCATTCTGTGCCATTGGTCAGTGTAACACAGTCATTCTGTGCCATTGGTCAGTGTAACAGTCATTCTGTGCCATTGCTCAGTGTAACACAGTCATTCTGTGCCATTGGTCAGTGTAACACATTCTGTGCCATTGCTCAGTGTAACACAGTCATTCTGTGCCATTGCTCAGTGTAACACATTCTGTGCCATTGCTCAGTGTAACAGTCATTCTGTGCCATTGGTCAGTGTAACACAGTCATACTGTGCCATTGGTCAGTGTAACACAGTCATTCTGTGCCATTGCTCAGTGTAACACAGTCATTCTGTGCCATTGGTCAGTGTAACACATTCTGTGCCATTGCTCAGTGTAACACAGTCATTCTGTGCCATTGCTCAGTGTAACAGTCATTCTGTGCCATTGCTCAGTGTAACACAGTCATTCTGTGCCATTGGTCAGTGTAACACAGTCATTCTGTACTGTGCCATTGGTCAGTGTAACACAGTCATTCTGTGCCATTGGTCAGTGTAACACAGTCATTCTGTACCATTGGTCAGTGTAACACAGTCATTCTGTGCCATTGGTCAGTGTAACACATTCATACTGTACCATTGGTCAGTGTAACACAGTCATTCTGTGCCATTGTAACACAGTCATTCTGTGCCATTGCTCAGTGTAACACAGTCATTCTGTGCCATTGGTCAGTGTAACACAGTCATTCTGTACTGTGCCATTGGTCAGTGTAACACAGTCATTCTGTGCCATTGGTCAGTGTAACACAGTCATTCTGTACCATTGCTCAGTGTAACACAGTCATTCTGTGCCATTGGTCAGTGTAACACAGTCATTCTGTGCCATTGGTCAGTGTAACACAGTCATTCTGTGCCATTGCTCAGTGTAACACAGTCATTCTGTGCCATTGCTCAGTGTAACACAGTCATTCTGTGCCATTGGTCAGTGTAACACAGTCATTCTGTGCCATTGGTCAGTGTAACACAGTCATACTGTGCCATTGCTCAGTGTAACACAGTCATTCTGTGCCATTGCTCAGTGTAACACAGTCATTCTGTGCCATTGCTCAGTGTAACAGTCATTCTGTGCCATTGCTCAGTGTAACACAGTCATTCTGTACCATTGCTCAGTGTAACACATTCTGTGCCATTTCTCAGTGTAACACAGTCATTCTGTACCATTGGTCAGTGTAACACAGTCATTCTGTACCATTGGTCAGTGTAACACATTCTGTACCATTGCTCAGTGTAACACAGTCATTCTGTGCCATTGGTCAGTGTAACACAGTCATTCTGTGCCATTGCTCAGTGTAACAGTCATTCTGTGCCATTGCTCAGTGTAACACAGTCATTCTGTGCCATTGCTCAGTGTAACAGTCATTCTGTGCCATTGGTCAGTGTAACACAGTCATTCTGTACTGTGCCATTGGTCAGTGTAACACAGTCATTCTGTGCCATTGGTCAGTGTAACACAGTCATTCTGTGCCATTGCTCAGTGTAACACATTCTGTGCCATTGGTCAGTGTAACACAGTCATTTTGTGCCATTGGTCAGTGTAACACAGTCATTCTGTACTGTGCCATTGCTCAGTGTAACACAAGTCATTCTGTGCCATTGGTCAGTGTAACACAGTCATTCTGTGCCATTGGTCAGTGTAACACAGTCATTCTGTGCCATTGCTCAGTGTAACACAGTCATTCTGTGCCATTGGTCAGTGTAACACAGTCATTCTGTACTGTGCCATTGCTCAGTGTAACACAAGTCATTCTGTGCCATTGGTCAGTGTAACACAGTCATTCTGTGCCATTGGTCAGTGTAACAGTCATACTGTGCCATTGCTCAGTGTAACACAGTCATTCTGTGCCATTGGTCAGTGTAACACAGTCATTCTGTGCCATTGGTCAGTGTAACACAGTCATTCTGTGCCATTGGTCAGTGTAACACAGTCATTCTGTGCCATTGCTCAGTGTAACAGTCATTCTGTGCCATTGGTCAGTGTAACAGTCATTCTGTGCCATTCTGTGCCATTGCTCAGTGTAACACAGTCATTCTGTACTGTGCCATTGGTCAGTGTAACACAGTCATTCTGTGCCATTGGTCAGTGTAACAGTCATTCTGTGCCATTCTGTGCCATTGCTCAGTGTAACACAGTCATTCTGTACTGTGCCATTGGTCAGTGTAACACAGTCATTCTGTGCCATTGGTCAGTGTAACACAGTCATTCTGTGCCATTGGTCAGTGTAACACAGTCATTCTGTGCCATTGCTCAGTGTAACACAGTCATTCTGTGCCATTGGTCAGTGTAACACAGTCATACTGTGCCATTGGTCAGTGTAACACAGTCATTCTGTGCCATTGGTCAGTGTAACACAGTCATACTGTGCCATTGGTCAGTGTAACACATTCTGTACTGTGCCATTGCTCAGTGTAACAGTCATTCTGTGCCATTGGTCAGTGTAACACATTCTGTGCCATTGGTCAGTGTAACACAGTCATTCTGTGCCATTGGTCAGTGTAACACAGTCATTCTGTGCCATTGGTCAGTGTAACAGTCATTCTGTGCCATTGCTCAGTGTAACACAGTCATTCTGTGCCATTGGTCAGTGTAACACATTCTGTGCCATTGCTCAGTGTAACACAGTCATTCTGTGCCATTGCTCAGTGTAACACATTCTGTGCCATTGCTCAGTGTAACAGTCATTCTGTGCCATTGGTCAGTGTAACACAGTCATACTGTGCCATTGGTCAGTGTAACACAGTCATTCTGTGCCATTGCTCAGTGTAACACAGTCATTCTGTGCCATTGGTCAGTGTAACACATTCTGTGCCATTGCTCAGTGTAACACAGTCATTCTGTGCCATTGCTCAGTGTAACACAGTCATTCTGTGCCATTGGTCAGTGTAACACAGTCATTCTGTACCATTGCTCAGTGTAACACAGTCATTCTGTGCCATTGCTCAGTGTAACACAGTCATTCTGTACTGTGCCATTGCTCAGTGTAACACAGTCATTCTGTGCCATTGGTCAGTGTAACACAGTCATTCTGTGCCATTGCTCAGTGTAACACAGTCATACTGTGCCATTGGTCAGTGTAACACAGTCATTCTGTGCCATTGGTCAGTGTAACACAGTCATTCTGTGCCATTGCTCAGTGTAACACAGTCATTCTGTGCCATTGGTCAGTGTAACACATTCTGTGCCATTGCTCAGTGTAACACAGTCATTCTGTGCCATTGGTCAGTGTAACACAGTCATTCTGTGCCATTGGTCAGTGTAACAGTCATTCTGTGCCATTCTGTGCCATTGCTCAGTGTAACACAGTCATTCTGTACTGTGCCATTGGTCAGTGTAACACAGTCATTCTGTGCCATTGGTCAGTGTAACACAGTCATTCTGTGCCATTGGTCAGTGTAACAGTCATTCTGTGCCATTGCTCAGTGTAACACAGTCATTCTGTGCCATTGGTCAGTGTAACACATTCTGTGCCATTGCTCAGTGTAACACAGTCATTCTGTGCCATTGCTCAGTGTAACACATTCTGTGCCATTGCTCAGTGTAACAGTCATTCTGTGCCATTGGTCAGTGTAACACATTCTGTGCCATTGCTCAGTGTAACAGTCATTCTGTGCCATTGCTCAGTGTAACACATTCTGTGCCATTGCTCAGTGTAACACAGTCATTCTGTGCCATTGCTCAGTGTAACACATTCTGTGCCATTGCTCAGTGTAACAGTCATTCTGTGCCATTGCTCAGTGTAACACATTCTGTGCCATTGCTCAGTGTAACAGTCATTCTGTGCCATTGGTCAGTGTAACACAGTCATTCTGTGCCATTGGTCAGTGTAACACAGTCATTCTGTGCCATTGCTCAGTGTAACACATTCTGTGCCATTGCTCAGTGTAACAGTCATTCTGTGCCATTGCTCAGTGTAACACAGTCATTCTGTGCCATTGCTCAGTGTAACACAGTCATTCTGTGCCATTGGTCAGTGTAACACAGTCATACTGTGCCATTGGTCAGTGTAACACAGTCATTCTGTGCCATTGCTCAGTGTAACACAGTCATTCTGTGCCATTGGTCAGTGTAACACATTCTGTGCCATTGCTCAGTGTAACACAGTCATTCTGTGCCATTGCTCAGTGTAACACAGTCATTCTGTGCCATTGGTCAGTGTAACACAGTCATTCTGTACCATTGCTCAGTGTAACACAGTCATTCTGTGCCATTGCTCAGTGTAACACAGTCATTCTGTACTGTGCCATTGCTCAGTGTAACACAGTCATTCTGTGCCATTGGTCAGTGTAACACAGTCATTCTGTGCCATTGCTCAGTGTAACACAGTCATACTGTGCCATTGGTCAGTGTAACACAGTCATTCTGTGCCATTGGTCAGTGTAACACAGTCATTCTGTGCCATTGCTCAGTGTAACACAGTCATTCTGTGCCATTGGTCAGTGTAACACATTCTGTGCCATTGCTCAGTGTAACACAGTCATTCTGTGCCATTGGTCAGTGTAACACAGTCATTCTGTGCCATTGGTCAGTGTAACACAGTCATTCTGTGCCATTGGTCAGTGTAACACAGTCATACTGTGCCATTGCTCAGTGTAACAGTCATTCTGTGCCATTGGTCAGTGTAACACAGTCATTCTGTGCCATTGGTCAGTGTAACACAGTCATTCTGTGCCATTGGTCAGTGTAACACAGTCATTCTGTGCCATTGGTCAGTGTAACACAGTCATACTGTGCCATTGCTCAGTGTAACAGTCATTCTGTGCCATTGGTCAGTGTAACACAGTCATTCTGTGCCATTCTGTACCATTGCTCAGTGTAACACAGTCATTCTGTACCATTGCTCAGTGTAACACAGTCATTCTGTGCCATTGCTCAGTGTAACAGTCATTCTGTACCATTGGTCAGTGTAACACAGTCATTCTGTGCCATTGCTCAGTGTAACAGTCATTCTGTACCATTGCTCAGTGTAACACAGTCATTCTGTGCCATTGCTCAGTGTAACACAGTCATTCTGTGCCATTGCTCAGTGTAACAGTCATTCTGTACCATTGGTCAGTGTAACAGTCATTCTGTGCCATTGCTCAGTGTAACACAGTCATTCTGTGCCATTGGTCAGTGTAACACAGTCATTCTGTGCCATTGCTCAGTGTAACACTGTCATTCTGTGCCATTGGTCAGTGTAACACAGTCATTCTGTGCCATTGGTCAGTGTAACACAGTCATTCTGTGCCATTGCTCAGTGTAACACAGAGTAGGGAGGCTGAGCAGACACCGCGCGTCGTTTTTACCTAAACGTAACCTATCATGAGTCGATGCGTGGGTCCCTATCGGGAGGCTTCACCTATATTAGGATGAGCACTGGTACGTAACCTAATGACATGCGATGGCAGCGCCCTCCATGAGAAGCCGGCAACCGTAGGTGCTTGTTTCGGCCCCAGTCTCCCACTGAAACCACCACGATGACGGAGGGTCTATTCCGAAGCTATTTTTTATCAAAATAATTCATTGGAGAAAGACTTCCAGCAAGGGCTACTTCAAATAATGTTTAAACTTTAACATCATGACATTTTTCGCATTCAAAAAGCTGCTAATCATACACAATATAGATGCGTAATGGGTCAGCGTAGCAGAGGGGATCGGTACGCTTCAGCGCTCGTATCCTACATCATTACCTATGCATAAACCCCGGAAGTGGTGACGTCAGCACAAGAAACGCCGGGGTTACGTTAGGTCAATGGCGATAGGTTTGCTTGCTCATCTTCGCTAGTAACTCTCACTAATTCAGTGTATTGTAGTTTATGTTATTGCCTTAATTTAAAAAAAAATTATTGAAGTTTTATTTCTCCCGTTTCCTTTTCTTTATTGAATATTCTTTCTGTTCTCATCTTCGGTTAAATCATGGTCAACTCTGTAAATTGTTAACCCATTCAGGACAGCACTGCCAACGTTGCGTTTTGCTTGACGACCAAGCACGGGAAAAGAACATTCATTTGATGACCTCTGTCTGAAATATACACGTCACATGACTTTTCTCCGGATGACGCACATTCTAATAACGTCATGTATCTTAAGGACGGCCTGTTACGTCGCCACCATTGAATAACGTTGTTATTATGATGCTTTTTGGCAATACGCGTCCTTTCCCACGGAGTGCTTTATCGCATTACGCGTCCTGTGCGTGGGAGTGCTTTTACGCATTACGCGTCCTACGCATGGGAGTGCTTTAAGGCAATACACGGCCAAATGCATGGGAGTGCGTTAAGGCAATACGCGGCCACACACGTGGGAATGCTTTAAAGCAATACGCGGCCTGAATGGGTTAACACTCATTTGTGTGAACAGTCGATTAAATAAAAATATCATATCATCAATATCGTTTGATACCTCATATGTCTAATTCTTTTCTGTATATTAATATAATTCTCTTTAGTATAATTTGTAAACTGTGTCTACTCGTATTATATATAGCACAGTCAAACAATATTAAAACTAATAATAGCGCCCATGTCACTCTACCAGTCCTGCTCCTGTGCACTGCACCACTGACCAATGCTTGCCTTGTAGATGCACAGCTCAGGTCCGCCTGCCGTCACCAAGAAGCCCAGCCGCTACCACCGGCGGCGCGCGTCCAACCTGTTGCTGGAGTACGCGCGGAGAGCGCGGCGTCATGTGTGGCTGGAGACGCACATCTGGCACGCCAAGCGGTTCCACCTGGCAGACAAGTGGGGCTTCCGTGTGCCGCTGCATCCCAATGATAAAGGTGTGCGGGCAGCCTATAGGGGCGCTGGACACTTCTCCATTCTACAGGTAGAGCAGCTTTCTTTCTTTTGTTAAGGCAGTAGGTGTGAAAGGCTGGTAATTGCAGCATTTTATAGTTATTTATTTCTATTTATTTAACTGAAATATTTTTTTGCCATTATTTACAATTCATTTCAATTCAATATATTCTTTATTTGTACCTAAATATGTCATACAAATAGGAGCAATACACCTTATTGCGGAAATTAATTTTATGAAAATAGCCCCGGCTAATTTACTATTAATGTACTGTGTCTATCTGTCTGTGTGTCTGTTTGTCTCTGCAAATCATTTGTTATTTGTAAATATCTATGCTATCTATGCTTCCACAGGATGTATCTTTC
This sequence comes from Sthenelais limicola, assembly GCA_942159475.1. Taxonomy (NCBI): domain Eukaryota; kingdom Metazoa; phylum Annelida; class Polychaeta; order Phyllodocida; family Sigalionidae; genus Sthenelais; species Sthenelais limicola. Next base: position 158,979,353 of record OW804094.1, on the reverse strand, counting down.
ATGTGTTGCATCGAAATAAAAGGAGGAGAAAAAGTGATTGTGGAAGCTCTGTCCAGACTGACCCACCCTGATACAGGTAGGCCATCAACATGTGCGGGCAATCAGCAAAACATGGCTGCAATTATTATGGAAAACAATAATGTAAATTCTAACATTCATGACTTATTTGATTTCTTACATACAAATTCTTTGGTAGATAACTGAAACAGGGTAACGTAGGAACAATCCAGCATGCCATTTCAAAACTTTGGAAATAAAAAACTCATAAATAATTCCTACCCTCTTCAAACTAACCTTGGGATTTACCAGTTCTAGATGTACCGTTGTGCTACCCGTGTATGAAGCACTAAGTCGTGCTCACTGTGATTTGCTAAGCTTAATGGCCTGCTCTCTAGTCTCTATACTGTCCAGGACTGTACTTAGAATATGTGCCTTACTGATGTTTATTCTATTCATTGAATTCTTTATTCACCAATTGTTAAACATCTGGCAAAAAGATATCTATGACATCCTTATAATGTAGGTTTACTGTAAAATATTCTATTATAATATAACGCTGTAGCAATGAGTGATTACGGTTAAAACGAAAATCTGTATTGTACTTAACATCTTTTCGACAAATGAGCACTATCACATTGTGAAACTTTGTCAATAAAATTTATCAAAAAAACTTGTCTGACTATAGTCTGTGAATTGTCACTAACGTGATGTGTTTATATTCAGGTGCAGGGTTTGGGGCGGCACGCTACCTGTCAGGTGTACGAGAAGGCAGTGTGATGCTGTATGCACACGACCAGTACCCAACCTCTGCCATCTGCCGCGTCACCTTCCTATGGAGACCTGCCACACAAGATGGCCGCCGCCGCCAGCTGTGGGTGTGGGTGCACCCCTCCTCCTACACACAGGCTCTGGCAGAACTACACACAGTGTTGGGTGTAACGGAGGAAGCACAGCCTGCACAGCACGTCACCATGGCTACACCAGGCCCTGGTGACAAGGTGGAAGCTGCATTAGAGGCGCAGAAGAAGAAAGATGCGGTGAGAAAAGGCAAGAAACAAGAAAGTTTGAAAACTAAGAAGAAAGGAGAGACTTTGAAAAACGGGAGCCAGCAAGTGGCGGCATCTTGTGATGGTGAGAAGAAACTGACTGTAGATGACGTCAGAGCGTCCCTGGCCAAGGCTGCGACGTTCACTAATGGTGACGTCACGGTGACATCACTGAAGAACCTGCTATGTAGGTTTCACCTGTGTGGTCCCTTGTCCCATGCCATACTACAGGACCTGCTACACGTGGCGCGGGTGGTGGAGGGGGAGGAGGAGGAGGGGGAACAGGGGGAGGAGGGGGAACAGGAGGAGGAGGAACAGGAGGAGGAACAGCAAGTGGACAAAGAGACAAAGGAAGAAAGAATGGAGCAGGAGAAGGAAGAGGTTAGTTTTTTTGTTTGAAAAATTGATTTCAATAATTTACCCAATCGGCACATTTTGTTATAACTGAATCTATAGTTGTTGCTATTTTCTTATAAGTTAGATTTGGTACAATTTTTAATCTATACTAACAGGTGGTGGAGCAGAAAGCGGGGCCAGGTGAGGTTGTGTCCACAAGTGGTGAGAAGTCCTACTGGTGGCAGGCCCACTACGCTGCCCCTGACCAGGCCAGCCTGCATGCCCGGCAGCGCACCGTGTGGCGGGAGATGCAGGGACTGCAGAGTGCGGGGGAGCTGAGCCCGGGCGTGGTGCTGGGGCTGACGGTACGTGACCCCAGACTCTTCCTACCTCCCACACGTGTACGGGTGCAGCACCAGGACACAGGTGAGTTCCACCTTGTTATACTTGGTGAGGTCGAGATTTCCTCAGTATGTATGTCAAGACTCGACAACAAACCATACTGAGTGCCATTTGGTATTTATTACAGACTGATTTATCTAGTATTTACTGTACTGTACTACTGTATGGCGCACATGTGCTGTTATGAACACCTTAAGTGCCCAGAACCGGACTATGTATGTTACTATAATGAAGTATGGTTATTCAGGCATTACAGAGTTCAGCCCTGAGTGTGTGAAGCGGTGGCCACGTGACGTCAGCTCTTCAGCCATCTGGGAGGCCGGTGTGCGGGACACGGTGAAGACAGCGCGTCTGACGGAGCAGGAGATGAACAAACGGCGCGCCCAGTGTCTGGTACCAGGTAATAGTCTGTCCTAGCAACCAGTGTCTGGTACCAGGTAATAGTCTGTCCTAGCAACCAACAACTGGTACCAGGTAATAGTCTGTCCTAGCAACCAACAACTGGTACCAGGTAATAGTCTGTCCTAGCAACCAGTGTCTGGTACCAGGTAATAGTCTGTCCTAGCAACCAACAACTGGTACCAGGTAATAGTCTGTCCTAGCAACCAACAACTGGTACCAGGTAATAGTCTGTCCTAGCAACCAACAACTGGTACCAGGTAATAGTCTGTCCTAGCAACCAACAACTGGTACCAGGTAATAGTCTGTCCTAGCAACCAACAACTGGTACCAGGTAATAGTCTGTCCTAGCAACCAACAACTGGTACCAGGTAATAGTCTGTCCTAGCAACCAACAACTGGTACCAGGTAATAGTCTGTCCTAGCAACCAACAACTGGTACCAGGTAATAGTCTGTCCTAGCAACCAACAACTGGTACCAGGTAATAGTCTGTCCTAGCAACCAACAACTGGTACCAGGTAATAGTCTGTCCTAGCAACCAACAACTGGTACCAGGTAATAGTCTGTCCTAGCAACCAACAACTGGTACCAGGTAATAGTCTGTCCTAGCAACCAGTGTCTGGTACCAGGTAATAGTCTGTCCTAGCAACCAACAACTGGTACCAGGTAATAGTCTGTCCTAGCAACCAACAACTGGTACTTTGTGATGAATTATGGGCTTAAAAAGTAAAATTCACATTATTTGCCTCAACCATTGTCAGAGATGTTGCTTAGAAATGTCTTTCAAGAAAGGGTATAAATGTGATTGAATATTAATGGCTAAGTGTATGTGTGTGTGTGCAGGTACACAGCTGGAGTTGGGAGATGAGGAGTCACGTGTACCTGTGCTGCTGGTCCAGCACCCTGGAGCCACCCTCCCCCACTCCTCCCGCCCGGGGCTGCCTCCAGGCTGGGGCGCCGGCTGGGACATCATCCTCCCACAGAACTGGGCCATGGCATTCTGGATAGGGCTCATCTACCGCGGTGCTCGGGCGGGCGGCCTGAAGGAGGCACTGAGCACAGTAACAGAGCAGGGGCAGCTGTACCACCCTGTGGGATTCCCTGACACTCAGGCCGGCAGGTGGGTTGTTTATTTAATATATATCCTTGATAAAGTAACAGAGCAGGGCCAGCTGTACCACCCTGTGGGATTCCCTGACACCCAGGCCGGCAGGTGGGTTGTTTATTTAATATATATCCTTGATAAAGTAACAGAGCAGGGCCAGCTGTACCACCCTGTGGGATTCCCTGACACTCAGGCCGGCAGGTGGGTTGTTTATTTAATATATATCCTTGATAAAGTAACAGAGCAGGGGCAGCTGTACCACCCTGTGGGATTCCCTGACACCCAGGCCGGCAGGTGGGTTGTTTATTTAATATATATCCTTGATAAAGTAACAGAGCAGGGCCAGCTGTACCACCCTGTGGGATTCCCTGACACTCAGGCCGGCAGGTGGGTTGTTTATTTAATATATATCCTTGATAAAGTAACAGAGCAGGGGCAGCTGTACCACCCTGTGGGATTCCCTGACACTCAGGCTGGCAGGTGGGTTGTTTATTTAATATATATCCTTGATAAAGTAACAGAGCAGGGCCAGCTGTACCACCCTGTGGGATTCCCTGACACCCAGGCCGGCAGGTGGGTTGTTTATTTAATATATATCCTTGATAAAGTAACAGAGCAGGGCCAGCTGTACCACCCTGTGGGATTCCCTGACACTCAGGCTGGCAGGTGGGTTGTTTATTTAATATATATCCTTGATAAAGTAACAGAGCAGGGCCAGCTGTACCACCCTGTGGGATTCCCTGACACCCAGGCCGGCAGGTGGGTTGTTTATTTAATATTATCCCCTAGAGAAGGCCAGGAGCACAAACACACAAATACACCAACTTAACATTGTTTTGGTGGAAGCTTGATTTATTCAGGTCTTAGATATATATTCTTATACTGCTGCTGATACTTATACACTGCTCTCCTCCTTCACTAGGGCAGCAGAGGCAGAGGCCAAGCGTGAGTTGGAGCACAAGTACAGGAGGATGCCACCCGCCAAGCGACCAAACTACACCAAGCTGGGAACAGTTGCTCCCTTCCACTACCCATGGAGCAGGCTAGTGAATGAGTGGGCCAGCTCTACTGCTGCGGGGGCTTCTAATGGTACTGGTGGATCTGAACCCATGGATACAGTGGACCCTAGTGATGTGAGAGTAGACACTAGTGATGTGACAGTGGACACCAGTAATGTGACAGTAGACACTAGTGATGTGACAGTGGACCCTAGTGATGTGACAGTGGACCCTAGTGATGTGACAGTGGACCCTAGTGATGTGACAGTGGACACCAGTAATGTGACAGTAGACACTAGTGATGTGACAGTGGACACTAGTAATGTGACAGTATGCAGGAGGAGGACACTGCTGCACAGGCTGGACCAAGCCTGTCTACCCAAGCAGTCCAGAGACAGACACAGTGCCAAGGTACGGCGCACACGGCGGCCGGGACAGCAGTGTGTGCAGGGTGAGGCAGGTGGCGCCACCCCACAGCTGGGTATAGTGGAGTTGAGCAGGGACTGCAGGCTCCAGCTGGTGGCGGTGCGGCTCACTGTGCTACATAGAGGTGTGGTGCGGCCGTACAGCACCATCTGTCTACCCTCACACCAGGACCTGCTACACCTGGCCCAGGACAACAAGTATGGAGGCCCTATTGAACCATTCCACACAGACCCTGATTACTGCAGGAAAAAGCAGAGATTACTTGCTCAACGTAAAGCAAAAATAGCCGCCAAGTTGAAAGCAAAAGCTAATAATTCAGAGGATAAATCCAGCGCAGGAAAGGGCAATAGAAAGGCGGGGAAACAGGAAGAAATATGTGTGGGTGGGACAGATAAAGTAGACAATGAGGAGGTAGAGAAGTGCAGTGGTCTGGTTACCAAGGTTACAAGAGTTCGTTTCTCATGTTCCCGGCAGGTGGGTGGGTATGTGAAGCAGGGTGGGTATTGTCACGGGGAGGGGCGCGGGGCCGGGGTGGGCTTCATGGTGCTGGGTGCACTCACACAGCTACTGGAGGAGAAACAGCAGGACAAGCCACTGATTGTACTTGTGCGCTCTCCCCGCTCTAACCAGTACAGGTTCGCCTACCTCAGTCTGGTACTGTGATCTGATTGATTGATTATTGATTGTTTATAGACTGATTGATTGATTATTGAATGATTGATCGATTACGGACTGATTGATTATTGATTGATCGATTATGGACTGATTGATCGATTATGGACTGATTGATCGATTATTGACTGATTGATCGATTATGGACTGATTGATCGATTATTGACTGATTGATCGATTATTGACTGATTGATCGATTATGGACTGATTGATCGATTATGGACTGATTGATCGATTATGGACTGATTGATCGATTATGGACTGATTGATCGATTATTGACTGATTGATCGATTATGGACTGATTGATCGATTATGGACTGATTGATCGATTATTGACTGATTGATCGATTATGGACTGATTGATCGATTATGGACTGATTGATCGATTATGGACTGATTGATCGATTATGGACTGATTATTAACAGTGGTATCCTCCCATATTACATGTCCCTGGTCTTTCAACTCTGCAGCTCCTGGTCTCTCTCCTGCCTGTATTTGGACCAGGTTAAATTGTTTATATATATTGGACTAAATTTCACTTATACTGAAATGTTGATCACTTGAAAAGATTTGTAATATGAATGTTCACTGTCATAGAAGACCTATAAACATGTTTTTCTGATATTTCTGAATCCACTGTACCTGTCATTGCTCTCTGGTAATAAACACACATTACAATTCAATATATGTTAAACTGATGTATGTTCTTGGGTGTGAGTGGTCTATGTTCGCAATTAAAACTTCTTGTTTTCATGTCAAATTGAACTTAGATTTGTAAACATTTGAATAAAAGAGTAAAGACTAATCTGTGATAAATAATGGCTCTTGGTTTTGCTCTTATTATTGAGGTGTATCCTATATTTAAACTTGAATTCTCTGAATAAGCCCCTCATATAGGGCAAGATATGGCAAATAAAGAATTATCTTATCTTAACTTGATGGCTTGGGTGTTTTCTCTCCACCTGTAAATATGACATAATTTGACTGCCCCTGCCACGTTTCCTATGGGGAAACGCATATAAACGATGGAAACAGCTTATGCTAGAACACAGCTAAAACTATCAACAGTAAACCACTGACCATTGACAGTAATGTGGACCACGCAACTCATAAACTAAAAGTTGGACAGTGGATAGATTAAACCTTTTGATAAATTGTGTTCATCCTGACACCCCCTGCCGACTCTATTACCCTACAGGTGGTAACATAGTGTTAGGTCTAGTCACAATCAATTTTAATTTTTCTTTAAATTTAAAAAAAAGCAAACTAAAACTGGTAGAGAATTATTGTCCCTGTCTCAAGGTTTATTCACGTCATTTGTGTATGATGTCTAGAACGGAAGTTGTATAAATGTTCAATCTCTTCCTCCCAGACATGAGTTTCAAAACCCTTTCATTACGACTTTGGATGTTGCAAGTGACTTTTGGGACTAAATAATTCAGGGATCCAAGGTTAAACGCATTAAAGGTTTAAACTATTGAAAACCGACCCACTTTCTCTGAGACAAGGTAGTCATCGATTAAACGTTACTTGTTAATATACCGATTGTTGAATAATGGATCAGGGTTCCCCCCCCCCCCCCGCCCAACCACACTCATACACAACTAGTACCAATGGAAAGATGTACACAATATTGTATTCTTTTATCGCATCCTCAGACTAATAAATGAACTCAAACAGATTAGGGAGCTACCCTCCCCTATCACTGAACACAGGTACATCTGCCAACGGATCATTAAATAATAATAAAACAACTTTTATTGCTACACTTGTACACTTGTACACATTTGAATGTTGACCCAGTTTCCCACAATGCCCTGCTGACACCATTAAGCACTACTGCGTAGATTGATTGGTTTTAATGTACATTGTGACACAATTCTGCACCCTCCGTTATAGCTAGGGAGGTTTTAGTTTGTTAAGTTACACAATTACTTTCTTGTTGCTCCGTTTGGATTATTACTGGTACCGACAACCGACAACTGTTGATATAATGTTTCAACAACAACTCATCTATTGCAAAAGTGACAGCTCCCCTGTGGGATCCACTCAATTGACTCTGTCTCTCCCTCTCTCCCCCCTTTCTCCCTCTGTCTCTCCCTCTCTCTGTCCCTCCTCTCTCCCTCTCTCCCCCCTCTCTCCCTCTGTCTCTGTCCCTCCTCTCCCTCTCTCTCTCCCTCTCCTCTCTCCTCCCTCTCTCTTCTCTCCTCTCTCTCTCTCTCCCCTCTCTCTCTCCTCCCTCTCTCTCTCCTCCCTCTCTCTCTCCTCCCTCTCTCTCTCCTCCCTCTCTCTCTCCTCCCTCTCTCTCTCCTCTCTCTCTCCCTCTCTCTCTCCCTCTCTCCTCTCTCTCTCCTCCCTCTCTCTCCCCTCTCTCCTCTCTCTCCTCCCTCTCTCTCTCTCCTCTCTCTCCTCTCCCCCTCTCTCTCCCCCTCTCTCCTCTCTCTCTCCTCTCTCCTCTCTCTCTCTCTCTTTCCCTCTCCCTCTCTCTCCTCCCTCTCTCTCTCCTCCCTCTCTCTCCTCCCTCTCTCTCTCTCCTCTCCCCCTCTCTCTCCCCCTCTCTCCTCTCTCTCTCCTCTCTCTCTCTCCTCTCTCTCTCTCTCTCTCTTTCCCTCTCCCTCTCTCTCCTCTCTCCTCTCTCTCTCCTCTCTCTCTCCTCTCTGCCCTCTCTCTCCTCCCTCTCCTCTCTCCTCTCTGTCCCTCCCTCTCCCTCTCCTCCCTCTTTCTTCCTCTCTCCTCTCTCCCTCTCTCTCCTCTCTCTCTCTCCCTATCTCTCTCTCTCCCTCTCTCTCCCCTCTCTCTCCCCTCTCCCCTCTCCCCCCTCTACCCTCTCCCCCCTCTCCTCTCCCCCCGTGCCCACCCTCTCTCCCCGCTCCATCGTGTCAGGCTTCTCGTCTTCCACTCAATAGACTTGTCTCTATATATTTTTTAACCTTTGTGCACTGACCCGGATAGAGTGCTAGCTAAGAATTCTCTGTTAAAGCTGTATGCTCTGTAGACCCGGATAGAGTGCTAGCTAAGAATTCTCTGTTAAAGCTGTATGCTCTGTAGACCCGGATAGAGTGCTAGCTAAGAATTCTCTGTTAAAGCTGTATGCTCTGTAGACCCGGATAGAGTGCTAGCTAAGAATTCTCTGTTAAAGCTGTATGCTCTGTAGACCCGGATAGAGTGCTAGCTAAGAATTCTCTGTTAAAGCTGTATGCTCTGTAGACCCGGATAGAGTGCTAGCTAAGAATTCTCTGTTAAAGCTGTATGCTCTGTAGACCCGGATAGAGTGCTAGCTAAGAATTCTCTGTTAAAGCTGTATGCTCTGTAGACCCGGATAGAGCGCTAGCTAAGAATTCTCTGTTAAAGCTGTATGCTCTGTAGACCCGGATAGAGTGCTAGCTAAGAATTCTCTGTTAAAGCTGTATGCTCTGTAGACCCGGATAGAGTGCTAGCTAAGAATTCTCTGTTAAAGCTGTATGCTCTGTAGACCCGGATAGAGTGCTAGCTAAGAATTCTCTGTTAAAGCTGTATGCTCTGTAGACCCGGATAGAGTGCTAGCTAAGAATTCTCTGTTAAAGCTGTATGCTCTGTAGACCCGGATAGAGCGCTAGCTAAGAATTCTCTGTTAAAGCTGTATGCTCTGTAGACCCGGATAGAGTGCTAGCTAAGAATTCTCTGTTAAAGCTGTATGCTCTGTAGACCCGGATAGAGTGCTAGCTAAGAATTCTCTGTTAAAGCTGTATGCTCTGTAGACCCGGATAGAGTGCTAGCTAAGAATTCTCTGTTAAAGCTGTATGCTCTGTAGACCCGGATAGAGTGCTAGCTAAGAATTCTCTGTTAAAGCTGTATGCTCTGTAGACCCGGATAGAGTGCTAGCTAAGAATTCTCTGTTAAAGCTGTATGCTCTGTAGACCCGGATAGAGTGCTAGCTAAGAATTCTCTGTTAAAGCTGTATGCTCTGTAGACCCGGATAGAGCGCTAGCTAAGAATTCTCTGTTAAAGCTGTATGCTCTGCAGAGCCTAGAACATGTATGTATGTATATTGTTTATTTCCAGAAAACAGTACATAAGATAAATTACACTGGAAATGGGTTTGTCCTCTTCTATGGCAGCCATAGCTCTTCCAGAGGGTCCCTTAGACTAGACTTTTAATTTTACAGTTTATGAGATAGCGACGCACTAGACGCACATGATATACATATAGGACATAATGTAACAGGGCTGAAAAACATTGAGCTAGAAAGAAAGTGATTCAACTTAAATTAGTATATGCACATTCTATAACTATGGTATGCGGCAAGGGAAACGTAGAAGTCCTTTTCTGGCGGAGTGATACAACACTCACCCTTGGCTTCTTCTTGTATCACTCCGCCTCCAGACTAGTTCTACATTTCCCGCCCGCTCCAAACTCATACCACAAGTGGTTGATGTTCAGTAAACCCTTTCTGTGTTAGATGCAGAACATTCCTCGTCCATTTGCTAAATCTTCCTTCTACACTAATTACTAATTACCTTTATTTATGCACCACTCCTTTCCTTCTATAGTAGTAGGACTGCACCTAATCTTCCTTCTACACTAATTACTAATTACCTTTATTTATGCACCACTCCTTTCCTTCTATAGTAGTAGGACTGCACCTAATCTTCCTTCTACACTAATTACTAATTACCTTTACTTATGCACCACTCCTTTCCTTCTATAGTAGTAGGACTGCACCTAATCTTCCTTCTACACTAATTACTAATTACCTTTATTTATGCACCACTCCTTTCCTTCTATAGTAGTAGGACTGCACCTAATCTTCCTTCTACACTAATTACTAATTACCTTTATTTATGCACCACTCCTTTCCTTCTATAGTAGTAGGACTGCACCTAATCTTCCTTCTACACTAATTACTAATTACCTTTATTTATGCACCACTCCTTTCCTTCTATAGTAGTAGGACTGCACCTAATCTTCCTTCTACACTAATTACTAATTACCTTTATTTATGCACCACTCCTTTCCTTCTATAGTAGTAGGACTGCACCTAATCTTCCTTCTACACTAATTACTAATTACCTTTATTTATGCACCACTCCTTTCCTTCTATAGTAGTAGGACTGCACCTAATCTTCCTTCTACACTAATTACTAATTACTTTTACTTATGCACCACTCCTTTCCTTCTATAGTAGTAGCACTGCACCTAACAGCCCCTGGTGGAAAATCATGGACAATGCTAAATAATAGCCCCCGTGAGCCTTGTATATCCTTATCACTTACGGCTGTATAAATATGTTCAATAAAAAAAACAAAAAAACAAAACAAATTTAGATTTTAGCTATAGGGGAATATGATTCATCTATTTCTCCAATATTTTAGCTATAGGGGAATATGATTTATCTATTTATCCAATATTTTAGCTCTAGGGGAATATGATTTATCTGTTTATCCAATATTTTAGCTCTAGGGGAATATGATTTATCTATTTATCCAATAATTTAGCTCTAGGGGAATATGATTTATCTATTTATCCAATATTTTAGCTCTAGGGGAATATGATTTATCTATTTATCCAATATTTTAGCTATAGGGGAATATGATTTATCTATTTATCCAATATTTTAGCTATAGGGGAATATGATTTATCTATTTATCCAATATTTAGGGGGAATTTGCCAAGATCTAACTTTAAAGTTTTGCCAATTCATCATTGTACAAAAAGCCAAGAGTGGCCGCCAAGCAAGGTGTATAATGAGACAGCTTCACGGTGTATGAAGCTAAGATTACAGGTGTAGTACTAACGACAGCCCATCCCACCACAAGTACCACTCAACATTGGTCCCCGTTTGTTGGGCTGGCGGGGACCCTTAGAATGGATAGAATGGGCCTCCCAGCATTTCTGGCTGGCTGCTTACATCAACGAAAATACAAAACAATATTTACTGCTCAAAACTGCAAGATCATGGCTCTCCACTGGTTCATTTTGCTTCAAAATCATTTCTAAATTGTTGTTAATGATAGTAACAGCCCAACAAAAGGGGACTAAAGCCATTAGAGCCTTCGTTTATGGTCCTAAGTTTTCTCTAAGCCTCCCGGGAACAAGCCTCAGCTACACCTCGGCTTTTTCCCGGCAGGCTTAGAGAAAACTTAGGACCATAAACCAAGGATCTAACTGCCTAACAGCCCATCCCACTATCTATATATTGTCATGTGGTAAAGTTGTATCAGCAGAAAATGGAAGAACGGCGGCCGTCAGAAAATGTACAATTGGCAGCCCTACACATTTAGTCAATTTTGTTGAAAAATGGTAAATACTCGGTATTTCTGAATACATTTAATTATTGAATTGATCCAAACTATGAGTTAGGTTATATTGAGCTGTTGAAATTGGGTTATTTGAGAGGATTGAAGACAAATTGTACATTTTCTAGCGATATCCCCCTTATACTGATGTGTTTATGCACAAGTTAGGCAACAAGTTTATGCACAAGTTAGGCAATGCACGAAGACACCCGGGTAGGGTATACTTGCCTTTTTCTTCTATTTTTCTATTGTAAATATAGTGGCCTCAAATGAAATAAAAAAAAGAAGAGAAAAAGTGAACTGTTGTAACGTAGTGTAGGTAGAGTAGCAACCAAGTGAAGAACATCAGAAAGGCATGAGTTCTTTATGAGATGATCACGACTTCTTTGTCAAAATTACACCTTAAGGCCAATAAGAAATTGTCTCTGGATATAGGCTCCATGCCTCTGGATATAGGCTCCATGCCCCTGAAGCCTATATCCAGAGAGAATTTATTGTTGTTATACTCTTTTAAAATCAGTACAAAAAATTACTGAATCGTCAGTGGAGAAAATCAGAAAAAACAGAAAAAAACTAAAAAAGTATAAGGGACACGTCATTTATGTCATTAGTGAGAGCCTCGATGGCAGTTTATAACTTTCCAATACGCTATAATGACCTACTGAGGGTTCGCCAGTAAAATAAGCCACAGCTGCGAGATTATCGCCGACTGCCATCTCCTAAAATTCTTAATTGTAAAATTCTGAAAATGCTAATCTTAATCCTCATTATTTCTCAATTTTCTGTTTTCAAATAGGTTTCCAGTGTTAAACTAGTCTAACATTCAAAATAATGAAGGTTTCTTTCTCAGGATATACCGGTACCCAGAGAAAGAGGGGGAGGGGAGAGTGAAGAGGAGAGGGGGAGAAGAGAGAATTGCAGACCTAACCTGCTATATTCCAAGTGTCAAAGGCGCTTGTGTTGAATAAAACCTTTAAAAAAAATATAAAATTCTCTTATTTTATATATATCTTGTGCAAGAATATACACAGTATTACGACTTTAAGCTGGTGACGTGACCGCTGGACCGTAACGAGCGGTAGAGACTTGCGTGCCCGTTACTTCACCTCCTCAACCTCCACCAGAGCAAGTTAAAACATACATTATATGCAGACGCGTGATAATGAGAAGCAGGAGGAATTACTTTATTGCTGCCCATGGAGTACCATAAGCTGGCTGGTGGATTACCATAAGATGGACACCTGTCTACTCACCTGTCTACTCACCTGTCTACCCACCTGTGTGTATAGGGGCATGTACAGGAGGAGAGGGAGCAGGTAGGTGCATCTTTTATATCATTCTCACTCCAGCTGTTACCATTAGTGTACCAAGGGGCAGTACACTATCAGGCATTGTTTAGCTTTGGTTGGGAAGGACGGACAGGTAGGGATAAAGAGGGAAGTAGGAAGAAAGTGCACTCTCTTAATTTCTACTTCCCTCTTTATCTACCATGGGAGGGAGAGAGAGGAGAGACAAGGAGAGAGATAAGAGACGGGGAGAGAGAGGACAGACAGGGGGAGAGAGAGAGAAGTGGGGAGAGAGACAGAGAGAGAGAGAGGAGAGACAGGGGAGAGAGATGAGAGAGGAGAGAGGAGAGACAGGGAGAGGAGAGAGAGGAGAGGGAGGAGAGGGAGGAGCGATAGGAGAGACAGGGAGAGGAGAGAGAGGAGAGGGAGGAGAGAGAGGAGAGACAGGGAGAGGAGAGAGAGAGGGAGAGAGAGAGGTGAGAGGGGGAGAGAGAGGAGAGACAGGGAGAGGAGAGAGAGGAGAGGGAGGAGAGACAGGGAGAGGAGAGAGAGGAGAGGGAGGAGCGATAGGAGAGACAGGGAGAGGAGAGAGAGGAGAGGGAGGAGCGATAGGAGAGACAGGGAGAGGAGAGAGAGGAGAGGGAGGAGAGGGAGGAGCGATAGGAGAGACAGGGAGAGGAGAGAGAGGAGAGAGAGGAGAGACAGGGAGAGGAGAGAGAGAGGAGAGAGAGAGGGAGAGAGAGAGGTGAGAGGGGGAGAGAGAGGGGAGAGAGGGAGAGAGAGGGGAGACAGGGAAAGGAGAGACAGGGGAATAGGGGCAGATCCAAGATTTCATAAAGGGGGCGGGGGTCAGGTCTGACAAAAAGGGCACATGTTGGGGACCCTGTGAGCGCCGAAGGCGGGAAGCCCCCCCCCCCCCCCAGAGGAGGGCCGGGGAGAGTTCTCCTCCCGGGAAATTAAATATATATATATATATATGGTCAGTTCTCACGAAATGGGTACACGGGGGGTATTTTTGGCTAAAATTTCAAATGCATTGAAACTTTTTGCCATTTGCACATATCATTGTACATATATTGAAGGGTTCAAAATAAAAATTGGGAACACTAATTTTGAAAACTGTGCATTTGCTGGGATATTCATTTTCTAACGTTGCCATACCAATGCTTTTAGATATAAACATGGTAGTGGTAATGCAGAGCATTTTTTAGATTTCAATATTTTTGTTAATTATTCTATTGTTAAGCTAACCTTTCAACTGAAACATTGGTTGAAAATTGGATTTTTTTTTCATTTTTCTATTTTTAGGAACTACATTTGAAAATCGTATTATTATTTTGACACTTAAAATCAAAGGACATGGCCTTGTTCTATACCTTGTCTAATATTCATGATTTCTCAAAATCAATATTTTTGTATTGATTCTTATAGCAAAATGACATAGCTTTCCCATTATATTACATGTCATTGGTCTCAACCAAAATTATTCTGTACCATTATTTTGTGTTGCCACCCCACTGCTGCATCGGGGTGGCAACACCAGCTAAATTCAGTCCAAAGATAGCAGAAAAAATGTTAGATTGAAATTTAAAATTTTATGGCATGAACCTCTAAACAGATGCTTTAAAATGACTAAGTTTCATTAGATAATCTAAAATTGTTTAGGCACAGTTTTGAAATGGATGTCGTTGGGTTGGCAACGTTACCACTTCCCCAACATGACCTTTTTTTAAATATTCAGTTCTCATTGAAACAGTTTTTCGAGTATGTGATTAGTCAATATTTCAATTTAAAATAGAGTTGTTGGAGATTACATTCCATGAACAAATTCTGACTAAATATTTATTTTTCATCCTTTGGCAACCAGTTCAAAAGAGCGTTGGGATGGCAACGTTAAAATTCCCCAAATCAAAAAGTGAATTTAAAGAAATTGAAAATATTTTGAATCACTATATTTGTTATGTATGAATAGCCAACAGGTGTAAGCATTATTACAGACACATATTATAATCATTTGATATTTTTTACAATGCTGAGTAAACTTTATTTGACAAAATATATTTTTTCTCTTCAGAAAAGTGTGTAATTTAGGTAGTTTTCAGCATATAGGGCAGCCATTTTTTATTTTAGCTCTATAAAAGTATATGTCCCCTCAAAGGTCTATATAAGGTGCATCGTTTGATATAATATTTATTCATATACAAGAAAATGATTTTCATGTAGAGTCCAAAATTGCCCGTGTGCTCTTTTCGTGAGAACTGACCATATATATATATATATATATATCCTTAAATGGTGAATTCTGGTGCATTATGAGTGGATAAATATATTTTTTAGTGTATGTATTTTAACATAGGTGAAATGTTTTTATAAGGCGGTTGTCCAAAAGCCGAGCTAGGAGGGTTACCCATACTGCAGAACACTTTGAACCAACCAACATAAATACAGATATTTAGTTTGAAAGTCTACATCAATTAGCTTTGATTTCATTTAAAATGGTTTAAAGTAAGTTGATGCTATTTTCATTTTATAAAGCATGTTCAACTAATTTATTATTGTGTTATTTTACGTGCTAACGCATGAATGCCTTTTATAATCATGGCATAAGGTGGCCCCAAAATAGATCTAGCTAGGGCTCTCTTTTGGGGTTGGAGTAATAATTAGTTTTGATCCCATTTTCAATTGTTTAAATTGAGGTGATATTTTTTGTATTCCATATATATGCTGTTCAACTAAATTATTATTACAATCAAGCATGAAATACCATCAATGATCTGAACATAGGGTGACCTAAAATATATTTTTGCAATGTCTCCTTGGTTTGAAAATCATTATCAATTAGGTTTGATTCCATTTGAAATGATTTAAAGCAAGTTGATGCTATTCATAACTTATACTTCATAAGGCCTGTTCAACTAAATTAGTATTGTGGTTTCCAACATGCTCACGCAGATATATGTGATGTGTTTCAGGAAAATGAGTCATAAGTCGCAAAATTGATATTTTTTTAAAGTGTTTTTTTCACAAGATTACATTATCGGAATGTTCTAATTTTTTAGGGGTTGATAACTCTTGGTTACATCAATCGATGTATAAAATTTCAGGACAATCCATTTAATATATCCTTTCGTTTTAAAGGTCCTTATATGGAGTATATTTAGTAACTTTACTGTTTATTGACCCCCAGAAATATTGGAAACTTTTTTTTTCAAAAACGAAAATATCAAACTTAAAATCTCGAAATACTTATTAGATTATTAGAACAATTTTATTGTCGTCTTAAATGTGGGTTCTTTGAGAGAATTGGTGAAGGCCATTTGTACATTTTCTGAAAATCTGACCCATATTATAGCTAGTACTAGTGTTTTGCCTTACATGAAATAATATCAATTTTCGTACCTTTTATATCAAAATCAATCGTGCCATTATCCTGGCAGGCCTCGTTCTCTCTAATAATTCGGAGCCGTTTGTCAGGTGTAGCTTTTTAAATTCTATTCTTTGCAACGCGACAGGTTGAACATCATAAAACTTGATAATAATATCTCTCGTCTACGATATGGGTCAGATTGTCAGAAAATGTACAATTTACTTTCACAAATTCTCTGAAAAAACCCAAATTTCAGACGAAAATAGAGTTCAAAATACAGTTCAACCTACCCAAACAGATTGCTAGAATCAATACAATGCCGAATATTCTCCAATTTATTGACCAAATTGCAGCCTAATTTAGCAGAATTTACTAAATGTGTAGATCTGCCAATTGTACATTTTCTGAAAATCTGACCCACATAATACCTTGTTGTTAAAGGGCCACTAAACAAGTTAATGCTCACTACTCCCTGGGGTAGCAAACGTTATGGATCCATAAGCACAACAGCCAAGTCTCAATTCAATAGGGGAGTTGCATGTCTCACTGCGCATGTCTATTGCAATGCATGCTGGGATAGATTCTGTTCAAATCTGACACACAAATATTTGGCAACATTTTTATCGATAATTGCAAGTATGTTTTCACCAATATCTGAGCTTGTATAGATGATCTATGAAAAACAAATGCATGATGGGAAAGATGGGTACTTGTGTTATGGAAACATGTATAACACATGGATATTGACATTAGAAAATTGATAAATAGTCCATGCTAAACATGACATGTTTTCAATAGATTTTACACTGGATCATTAGTCCCATAATTCCATGCGAATCAAGATTCAAAATGGCGGCTATGCAAATCCCCCTATGAAAAGAATTGTTTATCTATATGTCGTACAAATAGGAGCCATACACCTGAATATAAATCCAGTCTTCCAGTAT
Organism: Sthenelais limicola; assembly: GCA_942159475.1. Lineage (NCBI taxonomy): Eukaryota > Metazoa > Annelida > Polychaeta > Phyllodocida > Sigalionidae > Sthenelais > Sthenelais limicola. The sequence goes on along the minus strand of OW804094.1, from coordinate 158,962,090 downwards.
GGTCCTTAACTACGGGGTGTGGGTCAGAATTAAAAGTAATTTTAAATCCTGGGAACACATTTATTGGCTATTGTTCCATTAACCCTAAAGCGTTGATTCCATGTGAGTGTATCAGTTGTAAACTAATCTTTCTTAACTATAGCTAATATGTAATTATGTAGTATAACTACAATACAGTATAACTACAACGCCTCAATTAGTCCATGGTGGACAGTGCGTTTTTTCATGTGAAATATATAAATATTCTATTGGCCTTAAATGAATAAAAAAAACAAAAAACATTTCAATGTTCACAAGTTATTGGTCGGTCCAAACCAAGCAAAACAAAAAGCGAATGGACAGATACACAACCAGGAAGGTAAACTGAGACAAATTATAGTGAATAAATGAGATTGAACTAGACAATAGTACAAGTATCACGAGGCGATAAAGGGTCAGATTTTCAGAAAATGTACAATAGGGGAGTTGCATGTCTCACTGCGCATGTCTACTGCAGTGCATTCTGGGATGGATTCTGTTGAAATTTGACATGCAAATATTTGGCAACATTTTTATAAAAAATTGCAAGAATGTTTTCACCAATATCATGGCTTGTATGAATGATCTATGAAAGCCAAATGCATGATGGGAAAGATGGGGACTTGTGTCAGGGAAACATGTATAACACATGGATATTGATATTAGAGCATTGATAAATATTCCATGCTGAACATGGCATGTTTTCTATTGATTTTATACTGTACCATTAGTCCCATAATTCCATGCGAATCCAGATTCAAAATGGCGGCTATGCAAGTCCCCTATTGGCAGCTCTACACATTTAGTAAATTGTGCTAAATTAGGCTGAAAAATGAAGAATACCGGGTATATCTGAGTATGTTTGACATCGCATTGATTTAAAATATCAGTTTTGTTATGTTAAGCTTCATTTTACAGCTCAATTCTGTCTTAAATGTGAGTTATTTGAGAGGATTGGTGAAGGCGAATTGTACATTTTCTGAAAACCTGACTCATATAATGAATCAGCTTTATCTATAGTGTTGATCAGGATACGTTTCAGACGCCGATATCCCTTTGATGGGGATGTGTGAAGAGGGCGGGATGCAATTACATCTCTCCAAATCTGTCACCTCCTTATTAAAACAACAGCTGTTCTTTTAATTTTTTTTATGATATTATTTATACTGGGGAGATCCTTCCCGCTACTGCGGGATTTTAAAAGTGCCCAGTCTCTCCAGATGGATTCACTAACGAGTACATATATGGGTCAGATTTTCAGAAAATGTACAATTGGCAGCTCCACACATTAAGGAAATTCTGCTAAATTTGGCTGAAAAATGATGAATATCGGGTATATCTGAGTATAATCTGTATCGCATTGATTTAATGTTCAGTTCTGTTATATTAAACTGCATTTTGAAGCTCACCTTTGTCTTAAATGTGGGTTATTGGAGAGGATTGGTGAAGACGAATTGTACATTTTCTGAAAATCTGACCCATGTATATAAACATGCTAGGGTTATATATAGGATGTCGGATTTTGGGGGAAATTCCCCTTATTTTATTGTAAAATTCGGAACTACTCTTTGAGAGTTTTGAATCTTTAAAGTCTTACTGATTGGATCCTTTATCTATCAAGGTAATTAATTGGTCCAGTCAGGATAAGCCAATCAGCCCAGGCCCTGTGTAATCGCTGTAATCTGTCTAGTATATGGGTCAGATTGTCAGAAAATGTACAATTCAACTTCGCCAATCTTCTCAAATAACCCAAATTCCAGACGGAAATCGTTTTCAAAATACCTAACCAAACAGATTGCTAGAATCAATGCAATGCTGAATATACTCGAATTTACCTAGTATTGACCAATTTGCAGCCTAATTTAGCAGAATTTACTAAATGTGTAGAGCTGCCAATTGTACATTTTCTGAAAATCTTACCCATATAAGAATAAACATGATTATAGCCGGCCTCATCCTATTGGTTCGGTTCTGGATGTGAAACATTCTTCTCGATTCGTGTGTTGCGTTGATTCATTTCTCGCCCAACTAACTGCTGACCCTAAATTTATATTGAAGAATGACCCTGATATCTTCATTATCATCCTCCTCTCCCCCACAGCCCCAGAGGCGGCGAGGTGTATCAGGTTCGCGGGACTCCTTTTCCCTCAGCTAGAAACTTATGTTTAAGCACAGAGTGACGAACTTTGTAAATGAACGCCAGTCCTCCATTTGATGGGCAGGGGTTTCAAGAGACTTCCAATAACTATGTAGACCCATTTGTCGTACCTCTTGTAAAAATAACTTGGAAAAATAAAAGATGTTCTATTCTCAATTCAATTCAAGTATTCTTTATTTGCTGATCTTGTTGCACATAGGTAGCTCTATGTCTGGTTAATATAAAAATAAATTCCTGATTAGCCAGGTCTTCCAACGAATGCCTAATATGGCATATATTATATATTATTTCTATTATATTCTATTCTAATATTTTGCTGATTTATAAGTAAACGAATTTAATATTTTTGTTCAACTTTGGTTTAAGTATTTTAAAGTTTCTTCTGCCTTTTAAATGGCTTCTTGTCGATAGAATTTTGTCTAAAAGATCTTCATTAGTGGTCATAAAGTGATTAAGATTAATATATTTTAAGATATGCTTTTGTCTCAGTTTATCTAGATATAGTATGTCTAGAGCTGAATGTTGGTGAACAATAATCCTTTTACTCTTTTTAAAAATGATGCAAAGTGCATAGATATCACTAAATCATTTAGAGATATCTATAAAATAAAACATTTATTAATATCACTAAATAATTTTGAGATATCAATAATTTTATATTAGATATCTATAAATGATTTACAGATATCCCTAAATGATTTAGCAATATCAACAAATAATTTAGTGATATCAACATATGCTTTATTGATATCAATAAATCATTTAGAGACATTGTTCATATAATTAAATATAAACTTGAAACTTTGGTAGCCACATCTCTAATTCCTTTTTTAATATCAATAAATCATTTATTGATATCCATAAATGGATTTATGGATATCCATAAATCAAATATGTGATATATGTAAATCGATTTGCAAAATCATTTAGGGATATCTGTAGATCAATTAGAGATACCAGTAATACATCATAACTGGAAATAAAATAACATCTGTTAGATTTAAGAATCATACTATTACTTTATTTTATATGAGTGAAACGATTGGCCGGCTAGGATAATCTGCGAATGAGCAGAGGGTCACTTGACCATTTCCGTTTTTACTCAATGTAACTGCAATGATTTGATTGAATAAAAGTATTATATATATAACTGGAAACTACTCCCATCCTACGTATGATTTACTTCCAAACAAGTGTTATATTGTATAGAATCGTACTACTGAATCACCTCCTTATTCTGAGAATACCAGCCCAGGTTGAAATGTCAATGTCATAAACTTGGTACGTTTGGTTGAGATCCTTGTCGTTTAATTAATCCAACCCCACCATACCCCCTCACCCCTTATAGATGATAAGATACTCCTAGACTGTAATCATCACCCCCATCTCATCCCATTATTTTGAACACGACTAAACCTCGCCAAATCCATCACCAGAATAATTGCATACGTTATTTGTCATAAACTGAATCTAATGTTTTCTTGCTTGTTAATACACTTTACATTAATAATCCTTACGTTCTCGTTCTCTTACGTTCTTCTTCATTATCAACATCTGGGCAGAACGAAAATCACATGTATTTGTGAGACTGTTTCTCTGATGTTTTCTGAATAAAATATTTTCTAAACGTGAAAAAATATGACAATCATTTAGAGACATCCATAAACCATGATTTTTTAGAGGGTTTAGCACTTATAGTCATATAAATCCGTGTAACAAATTTCAGGACATTGTATTAAAAAATCCTTGCTTTTTGAAGGCCATCGTATGGAATATATTTAGTTACTTTACTGGTATTTACCCATCCAAAAAACATTGCAAACTTTTTTTTTTCAAAAATAAAAATATCAAACTTAAAATATAGAAACACTCATTATAGGTGTCCTACTGTTTACTATCATTGGAATGGGCTTGATCTCCTCTTTTCAAATATGACGATATCTCAAAATCCATATTTTGCGACTTGTGTATAATGGGGGTCATGGAGCAGCATAGAGGGTATAATGTTGGTCATGGAGTAACAGAGAGGGTGTGATAGGGGTCATGGAGCCATATAAAGGGTATTATTGGGGGTCATGGAATAACATAGACAGTATGATGGGGGTCATGGAGCAGCATAGAGGGTATAATATGGGTCATGAAGTAACATAGAGGGTATGATGGTGGTCATGGAGCAATATAACAGGTATTATGGGGGTCATGGAATAACATAGAGGGTATGATGGGGGCCATAGAGCAGCATAGAGGGTATGATAGGGGTCATGGAGCAATATAAAAGGTATAATAGGGGTCATGGAATAACATAGAAGGTATAATGGGGGTCGTGGAGCAGCATAGGGGTTATGAATGGGGGTCATGACGTAAAATGGAGGGTATAATTTGGGGCATGGAGCCCTCTAGAGGATGTGATGGGGGCCATGGAGCACTATATAGAGGATATAATGGTAGTCATGGAATAACATAGAGGGTATAATGGGTGTTATGGAGTAACATAGAGAGGGCATAATGGTGGTCATGGAGCAGCACAGAGGGTATAATGGGTGCCATCGAGCCCTATAGAGGGTATGAGGGGGGCCATGGAGCATTATAGGGAATAAAATGGTCGTTATTTAGCAGCATAAAAGGTATAGAGATCATCATGGAGCAACATTGAAGGTATGATGGAGGTCATGGAGCAGCATAGAGGGTATAACAATGGTCAATGAGCAACATCTAGAGGATGTAATATTGGTCAATGAGCAAAATTTGCATCAAAGAATGTGTCAGATGTTACTAAATTTAGTGTAATATCTATGCACAATATTGGTTATACTCCGGCCAAGATCTAGGTTTGAAGCTACAACAGGCTTACAGGTGAAGACTTGCCTAGCAGTCATACTTACTCACTTGACACCCCTTACTCATAGAATCCCCCTATGCTATACTATGTCATTAAAATGAGTGTCATTGATTGTCATTGAATAGATCCATGCAGCCAATCAAATTAGTAAAGTAAATTCAATGCATTTGAAAAGCTGATTCCTCTACTGAAATCTATCCATGCAAATGCCATAGGCAAAACTGGCCCCCTTTTTGTGGATATGCACACCTATCATGGCTTAAATACATCTTCTATTCACAGCTCTTGTGTGTTAGATGATTATTAGGGATTATAAGGGATTATTATTAAAAATTCAGATAGAAATCTTACCTTGGTCCTTGATAATTGTGACCTTATCCTTCATTGATGAAGGTTATTGACAACATGTCTTATGAAAATGCTGTTAGAGCCCTGTTGCATATTTTAATTGTGTACCCCAGGGAGAATAGTTCCAGAGAAACCTACCTAATACAAGAATTTGGACCAAAACTTGATCTTTGACCTTGAAATATTGACCTTGACCATGACATACGTCATTGACAAGACATCTAATGCCTGTGCTCCCAGAACCCTATCAGATGCTCATATTGGGTAACCTAGGGATAAATAATTCCAGAGATACATATACCTAAATCTAAAATCAAGAAAAAATGTTATGTTTGACCTTGGATTAGGTGACCTTGACCTTACCAAAGGTCATTCATATGATGTCTTATGGAAGTGATGTTAGTGTCCTATCACATGCATAAATTGTGTACGCCAGTAATAAATAGTTCCAAAGATACATACATAATACTCAAATTTGAACCAAAATTTGATGTTTGACCTTGAAAATGGTGACCTTGACCTTGACAAAGGTCAATTAAAAGATATATTATGAAAGTACTCTTGGATCCCTTTCACATGTATAAATTGTGTAGCTTTGAAATAAATTGTTCAAAAGATATAGACTGCAGTATGGTATTTAGATTTACACAAAATTTAGCATAGAATGAAAAGTGAGGCTTGATTACCATGGCAACAGACATTCCAATGATACCAAAAATGGGTTATTTTTCTTTCCCCTAATGTCAGTTATTATTTGTATGCATTAGGTTACCATTTTCTTCTATTGTCATATTTTTATAAGAGAAAATAGGATGTCACATCCCAGAATTTTGCTATTTTTACATTTCAAGGTCATATTTGGTGACCTTGACCTTGAGCAAGGTCACTGATTCGAATGGAAATGATAACCCTTAGATACATCAGTATTATTCTCAAGTTTGGTTACAATACTGATAAAAGTGTAGAAATGGGACAATAAAAACCTATTTTTTGCTAAAATACAAAAAAATCACTAGTTTCCATGGAAACAAGCCATTTTGACAATGTTCGCCACCTTTCCAGCAATTTTTTTCTTCAGATTCGGAAAATTCATGAAATTCTACACAAAATATCTCAAATTTAGCTTGTTATACGGTGGGTAGGGGTAACTTCTTAAATAATGGCTTTTTTGGCCCTTGGCCGCTGGCCTATTGGTCAATACTCGAGTATATTTGGTATTGCATTGATTCTAGCAATCTATTTGGTTTGGTTGAACTGTATTTTGAACTTTATTTTCGTCTGAAATTTGGGTTATTTGAGAGAATTGGCGAAGTTGAATTGTACATTTTCTGAAAATCTCATCCAATGATGAGATGGTTTGATGGATGCTTGTTATACTACAGACGGGTCAGATCGTCAGATAATGTACAGATCTACACATTTAGTAAATTCTGCTAAATTAGACTGAAAAATGGTCAATACTAGGTATATCTGAATATTTTTGGTATTGCTTTGATTTAAACAATATGTTTGGTTTTGTTGAACTGTCTTTTGAACCTCGATCACTTTTGTCTTAAATTTGGATTATTTGGGAGGATTGGGGAACAAGACGAATTGTACATTTTCTGGCGATTTCACCCACACATAGACTTCAGCTAAGTGAATCTGGCGACTTGCCAATAATGTAGCTGATATGTATTTGTTTATTTTTTATAAATATTGATCCCTCGTTGCTTGGAGGAGGATCTTTGACAAATATCTGTGCACATAGGTGTTTGATACTCACAAAAGGCATCATATCTCGGCTTGAGGACGAACCTTTTGCTGGTCTACTGATAAAGTGGACATTGAGCATTGTGCGTACATATAAAGGTTGAATAAATGGCAAAACATCGGGTTAAATAAACAATAAGTAATACAACTAAAAGATGAATTAATAATGAAGAGGATGAGATGGGTAAATGGAAGGCAAGGTTTCAGATATGAGTGTCGATAAATAAAATAGACAAATAAGCGAAAAGTAATAAAATGATGTTTGAAACAACTCAAGAAGGACATCATATTGCAACGTCAACTAAATAAATATTCTAAATGTGTCACTCAACGTTGCAGGGTGCGACAAGGTCCAAATTATCAATCTGCCCTCAGGAAGGTTAAATTAATTTAAAATCATCAAAATTTCACCTGCCCAGTCTTTTCTGAACCCCTTCAGCCTCACAATTTACATCGACATCTTTATGATATCCCAAATTCCGTATATAGGCCGATGTTAACAATATTACTTAATCAATAAGCATAATACATCTGTGGAATAATAACTTTTTTCAGTACATATGGTAACATATTAAGGGTGAAATATTTATTGAATTGAATTGAAATACTTTTATTCAGTGATTGACTGCTATTTAAGTGGTTCTCCAGTAGGTGGGAGGTATTCTTCTTTTGTTTTTAAACCACTTTTATTCAGTATTTCAACAAAGAACCTCTCCTCCTGGGCAGATAACATCAAGATCTACATCGTACCTTTTTGCTTCTTCTTGTATTGAAAAAATAAAAGATTTTTGACTCAATTTACCATCATCTAAACAACAGGAGTGATAATATTTAAACTTCTATACTACTTAAATCTGAGAATAGTTTTCTCCATGCTTCTCTCCATATCTTTGAGGCATTTGTCACCTTGTTCTGATATATTCTTTCCCTCAGTTACTTACAATGTTTAGAGAGAGGACAATCCTGCTTGCAATCATTGACTAAAGTCGAGCTATATTTTCATGAGATAATATTACGCTAGTGGTTAACATGGGTTCTAAGATTACAGCTGTGGTTGTTGAACTCAGTATACACATGTACAGTAGACTCATTACTTTATTACTCATATGCTTAGTTTTTTTAATACCTAATGGCACGATGGAGGTTTGTAATCGATTGAGACGTTGGGTCAAATCACATGACACCCCAGAGGGGTGGAGTGCGCTTTAACCCAACATCTCGATCGATTACAAACAGGGGGGTACAAACCAAACAGAGTGCCATTAGGTATTTATTACATACTAATTCAACAAGAGAACTCCATTTTAATAGTATTTAACCTTACTTTCCATCAATCTTGTGGATATTCAGCTCAAATAGCACATAGGTGCTATTTGACTTTTCAAATAGCACCCCTGAATAGCCCCTGAAATCACATACGTATGTAATAATAAAGTAAATATCATGCCATTATGATATATCATGAATTATATTCATTATAGATTGACTTATCTGTTCAGATTTGGGTGTAATTTGTTTAAGGATTTTCCTTCCTTGCTCAAACTACAAAGGTCGATTGATTGCCGGGACAATGCTCTACAATTCATGTTCCACCAACTGAATTTTCAGTCGCTTAATATATACTGCAAGGTCTCCGCGGGACATTGAACGCTTTGAAGTTGAAAAAATAAGGAATTTGGAATAGTCTTGCATACGTCCGCTATACATGGGGAGATGAGGATCAATGTTGTAGTTCTTATTGCTGGTAGGCCTGGGGCAAATTAAACACTTTATTAGTAGGAAACAACACACAAAGGTTAGTTTAACCTGTCTGGAAAAATACGTGTAGATTAAAATCTACCTGCCAGACGTATGGGAGGTGTTTGGGAGGTGTATGGGAGGTGTTTGGGAGGTGTATGGGAGGTGTATGGGAGGTGTATGGGAGGTGTATGGGAGGTGTATGGGAGGTGTATGGGAGGTGTATGGGAGGTGTATGGGAGGTGTTTGGGAGGTGTTTGGGAGGTGTATGGGAGGTGTTTGGAAGGTGTTTGGGAGGTGTTTGGGAGGTGTTTGGAAGGTGTTTGGGAGGTGTTTGGGAGGTGTTTGGGAGGTGTATGGGAGGTGTTTGGAAGGTGTTTGGGAGGTGTTTGGGAGGTGTTTGGAAGGTGTTTGGGAGGTGTTTGGGAGGTGTATGGAAGGTGTTTGGAAGGTGTTTGGAAGGTGTTTGGAAGGTGTATGGGAGGTGTTTGGGAGGTGTTTGGAAGGTGTTTGGGAGGTGTTTGGGAGGTGTTTGGGAGGTGTTTGGGAGGTGTATGGGAGGGGTTTGGGAGGTGTATGGGAGGGGTTTGGGAGGCGACCGTGTAACTTTGATGTGTTGATGAAAGACTGTTTTATAATGGAGAGTGAAACTATGTACGGTAACGCATCAACACCACCATGTTATACTGGTTAATTATCTTATCAATGATAAAGTATTTGGAAGAAGATAGTATAAATCTTCACATCGTCATTCTCAAATCATTTATTGTCTTACCTTATACCCAAAAAGGAAAAGAAGTATACTTGTATAATATTATGTCGTGTCAGATGGCTATGGTCGACGACTGATTGAGATGTCTTATTTGACTCATATAGCTATAAGAACTAAACCTATAACATATTATGAATAATACCTTAGTTAGACATAGTATTTCCATTTGAACACTGAATAGATACAGGACATAATCTTTATAGTCAGTCAAATGTGCGAGAATATATCATTCACATTATCCATATAATATAGGGGAAGAGCGATTTCTACGAAAAGAGGTAGAAATCCATATAAGGAAAAGAAGGGTTTCTTTGTCTCACATGTCTGTTCTCGGCATTTGTCGTTATACAAACCATCTTGTTCATCTGTAGAGTTCTGTCCACCCTCACTGGAGGATTATATGTGGTTTGTGAAGGTTTCTGGGGTGAAAATGTGATTTTGAAGCCTTTTTTAAATAGCGATCTCTACACTCTATTTATAGCCTTGGAAAGCCCCTGTGAGATACTACGTCATTACCCACAACATGCAGAGGAGTGGGAGAGTGAAGAAGAGGGTGCAGGAATAGGAGAGGGGGAGGGGGAGGGAAAGAAGAGGGGGGGACGGTGGAGGGAGAGGATGTAGGGGAAGGGAGAGGGGAGGGAGAGAAAGCAGGGAGGGGGAGCATGAGGAAGAGGGGAGGGAGAGGGGGGGAAATCGGAGATAGGGTTGGGAGAGAAAAACAGGTATGAAAGACAGAGAAGAGCCGGAGGGAAAAGAGGGAGAGGGGAAAGTATGGGGAGAGAGGGTGACCGTCCTACATGTTGAGGAGTGGGAGAGTGAAGAAGAGGGTGTAGGAATAGGAAAGGGCGAGGGGAAGGGAAGGAAGAAGGGGGTAGAGAGGAGAGAGAGGATGTAGGGGAGGGAGAGAGGGGAGGGAGAGAAACCAGGGAGGGGGAGCATGAGGAAGAGGGGGGGAAATCGGAGATGGGGTTGGGAGAGAGAAACAGGTAAGAGAGCAGTCAGAGAAGAGGGAGAGGGAAAAGAGGGAGAGGGGGAAGTGTGGGGAGAGAGGGGGACCGTCCTGAGGACGGGTACTTACTTTGCTAGTGTAAAATATATCCTTAAGGCATTACATAGAAACAGTGATATAGTGAATGTAATATACCCTTAAGGTATAGAAACAGTGATATATAGAATGTAATATATCCTTAAGGTAGAAACAGTGATATAGTGAATGTAATATACCCTTAAGGTAGAAACAGTGATATAGTGAATGTAATATACCCTTAAGGTAGAAACAGTGATATATTGAATGTAATATATCCTTAAGGTAGAAACAGTGATATATAGAATGTAATATACCCTTAAGGTAGAAACAGTGATATAGTGAATGTAATATACCCTTAAGGTAGAAACAGTGATATATTGAATGTAATATACCCTTAAGGTAGAAACAGTGATATAGTGAATGTAATATACCCTTAAGGTAGAAACAGTGATATATAGAATGTAATATACCCTTAAGGTAGAAATAGTGATATATAGAATGTAATATACCCTTAAGGTAGAAACAGTGATATAGTGAATGTAATATACCCTTAAGGTAGAAACAGTGATATATAGAATGTAATATACCCTTAAGGTAGAAACAGTGATATATAGAATGTAATATACCCTTAAGGTAGAAACAGTGATATATAGAATGTAATATACCCTTAAGGTAGAAACAGTGATATATTGAATGTAATATATCCTTAAGGTAGAAACAGTTATATAGTGAATGTAATACATCCTTAAGGTAGAAACAGTGATATAGTGAATGTAATATACCCTTAAGGTAGAAACAGTGATATAGTGAATGTAATATACCCTTAAGGTAGAAACAGTGATATAGTGAATGTAATATACCCTTAAGGTAGAAACAGTGATATATTGAATGTAATATACCCTTAAGGTAGAAACAGTTATATATTGAATGTAATATACCCTTAAGGTAGAAACAGTGATATAGTGAATGTAATATATCCTTAAGGTAGAAACAGTGATATAGTGAATGTAATATATCCTTAAGGTAGAAACAGTGATATATAGAATGTAATATACCCTTAAGGTAGAAACAGTGATATATTGAATGTAATATATCCTTAAGGTAGAAACAGTGATATAGTGAATGTAATATACCCTTAAGGTAGAAACAGTGATATAGTGAATGTAATATACCCTTAAGGTAGAAACAGTGATATAGTGAATGTAATATACCCTTAAGGTAGAAACAGTAATATAGTGAATGTAATATACCCTTAAGGTAGAAACAGTGATATAGTGAATGTAATATACCCTTAAGGTAGAAATAGTGATATAGTGAATGTAATATATCCTTAAGGTAGAAACAGTGATATAGTGAATGTAATATACCCTTAAGGTAGAAACAGTGATATAGTGAATGTAATATACCCTTAAGGTAGAAACAGTGATATATAGAATGTAATATACCCTTAAGGTAGAAACAGTGATATATTGAATGTAATATATCCTTAAGGTAGAAACAGTGATATAGTGAATGTAATATACCCTTAAGGTAGAAACAGTGATATAGTGAATGTAATATATCCTTAAGGTAGAAACAGTGATATATAGAATGTATTATACCCTTAAGGTAGAAACAGTGATATAGTGCATGTAATATACCCTTAAGGTAGAAACAGTGATATATAGAATGTAATATACCCTTAAGGTAGAAACAGTGATATAGTGAATGTAATATACCCTTAAGGTAGAAACAGTGATATAGTGAATGTAATATATCCTTAAGGTAGAAACAGTGATATATAGAATGTAATATATCCTTAAGGTAGAAACAGTGATATAGTGAATGTAATATACCCTTAAGGTAGAAACAGTGATATATAGAATGTAATATATCCTTAAGGTAGAAACAGTGATATAGTGAATGTAATATATCCTTAAGGTAGAAACAGTGATATATTGAATGTAATATATCCTTAAGGTAGAAACAGTGATATATAGAATGTAATATACCCTTAAGGTAGAAACAGTGATATATTGAATGTAATATACCCTTAAGGTAGAAACAGTGATATATTGAATGTAATATATCCTTAAGGTAGAAACAGTGATATATTGAATGTAATATACCCTTAAGGTAGAAACAGTGATATAGTGAATGTAATATACCCTTAAGGTAGAAACAGTGATATAGTGAATGTAATATATCCTTAAGGTAGAAACAGTGATATATTGAATGTAATATACCCTTAAGGTAGAAACAGTGATATATTGAATGTAATATATCCTTAAGGTAGAAACAGTGATATAGTGAATGTAATATATCCTTAAGGTAGAAACAGTGATATAGTGAATGTAATATACCCTTAAGGTAGAAACAGTGATATATAGAATGTAATATATCCTTAAGGTAGAAACAGTGATATAGTGAATGTAATATACCCTTAAGGTAGAAACAGTGATATAGTGAATGTAATATACCCTTAAGGTAGAAACAGTGATATATAGAATGTAATATATCCTTAAGGTAGAAACAGTGATATAGTGAATGTAATATACCCTTAAGGTAGAAACAGTGATATAGTGAATGTAATATACCCTTAAGGTAGAAACAGTGATATATAGAATGTAATATACCCTTAAGGTAGAAACAGTGATATAGTGAATGTAATATACCCTTAAGGTAGAAACAGTGATATAGTGAATGTAATATAGGTAGAAACAGTGATATAGTGAATGTAATATACCCTTAAGGTAGAAACAGTGATATATTGAATGTAATATATCCTTAAGGTAGAAACAGTGATATATTGAATGTAATATATCCTTAAGGTAGAAACAGTGATATAGTGAATGTAATATACCCTTAAGGTAGAAACAGTGATATATTGAATGTAATATATCCTTAAGGTAGAAACAGTGATATAGTGAATGTAATATACCCTTAAGGTAGAAACAGTGATATAGTGAATGTAATATAGGTAGAAACAGTGATATAGTGAATGTAATATACCCTTAAGGTAGAAACAGTGATATATAGAATGTAATATACCCTTAAGGTAGAAACAGTGATATATAGAATGTAATATACCCTTAAGGTAGAAACAGTGATATATAGAATGTAATATATCCTTAAGGTAGAAACAGTGATATAGTGAATGTAATATACCCTTAAGGTAGAAACAGTGATATAGTGAATGTAATATATCCTTAAGGTAGAAACAGTGATATAGTGAATGTAATATACCCTTAAGGTAGAAACAGTGATATAGTGAATGTAATATATCCTTAAGGTAGAAACAGTGATATATAGAATTAATATACCCTTAAGGTAGAAACAGTGATATATAGAATGTAATATACCCTTAAGGTAGAAACAGTGATATATAGAATGTAATATACCCTTAAGGTAGAAACAGTGATATAGTGAATGTAATATATCCTTAAGGTAGAAACAGTGATATATAGAATGTAATATATCCTTAAGGTAGAAACAGTGATATATAGAATGTAATATACCCTTAAGGTATAGAAACAGTGATATAGTGAATGTAATATACCCTTAAGGTAGAAACAGTGATATATTGAATGTAATATACCCTTAAGGTAGAAACAGTGATATATTGAATGTAATATATCCTTAAGGTAGAAACAGTGATATAGTGAATGTAATATACCCTTAAGGTAGAAACAGTGATATAGTGAATGTAATATACCCTTGAGGTAGAAACAGTGATATAGTGAATGTAATATACCCTTAAGGTAGAAACAGTGATATAGTGAATGTAATATACCCTTAAGGTAGAAACAGTGATATATTGACAGTAATATACCCTTAAGGTAGAAACAGTGATATAGTGAATGTAATATATCCTTAAGGTAGAAACAGTGATATATAGAATGTAATATACCCTTAAGGTAGAAACAGTGATATAGTGAATGTAATATACCCTTAAGGTAGAAACAGTGATATAGTGAATGTAATATACCCTTAGAAACAGTGATATAGTGAATGTAATATATCCTTAAGGTATAAACAGTGATATAGTGAATGTAATATACCCTTAAGGTAGAAACAGTGATATAGTGAATGTAATATACCCTTAAGGTAGAAACAGTGATATATAGAATGTAATATACCCTTAAGGTAGAAACAGTGATATAGTGAATGTAATATATCCTTAAGGTAGAAACAGTGATATATAGAATGTAATATACCCTTAAGGTAGAAACAGTGATATATTGAATGTAATATACCCTTAAGGTAGAAACAGTGATATATTGAATGTAATATATCCTTAAGGTAGAAACAGTGATATATTGAATGTAATATACCCTTAAGGTAGAAACAGTGATATAGTGAATGTAATATACCCTTAAGGTAGAAACAGTGATATATAGAATGTAATATATCCTTAAGGTAGAAACAGTGATATAGTGAATGTAATATACCCTTAAGGTAGAAACAGTGATATATTGAATGTAATATATCCTTAAGGTAGAAACAGTGATATAGTGAATGTAATATATCCTTAAGGTAGAAATAGTGATATATAGAATGTAATATATCCTTAAGGTAGAAACAGTGATATATAGAATGTAATATACCCTTAAGGTAGAAACAGTGATATATAGAATGTAATATACCCTTAAGGTAGAAACAGTGATATAGTGAATGTAATATATCCTTAAGGTAGAAACAGTGATATATTGATTGTAATATACCCTTAAGGTAGAAACAGTGATATAGTGAATGTAATATATCCTTAAGGTAGAAACAGTGATATATAGAATGTAATATACCCTTAAGGTAGAAACAGTGATATAGTGAATGTAATATACCCTTAAGGTAGAAACAGTGATATAGTGAATGTAATATACCCTTAAGGTAGAAACAGTGATATATAGAATGTAATATACCCTTAAGGTAGAAACAGTGATATATAGAATGTAATATACCCTTAAGGTAGAAACAGTGATATATAGAATGTAATATACCCTTAAGGTAGAAACAGTGATATAGTGAATGTAATATATCCTTAAGGTAGAAACAGTGATATATTTAATGTAATATACCCTTAAGGTAGAAGCAGTGATATAGTGAATGTAATATACCCTTAAGGTAGAAACAGTGATATAGTGAATGTAATATATCCTTAAGGTAGAAACAGTGATATATAGAATGTAACATACCCTTAAGGTAGAAACAGTGATATAGTGAATGTAATATACCCTTAAGGTAGAAACAGTGATATATTGAATGTAATATACCCTTAAGGTAGAAACAGTGATATATAGAATGTAATATACCCTTAAGGTAGAAACAGTGATATAGTGAATGTAATATACCCTTAAGGTAGAAACAGTGATATATTGAATGTAATATACCCTTAAGATAGAAACAGTGATATATAGAATGTAATATATCCTTAAGGTAGAAACAGTGATATAGTGAATGTAATATACCCTTAAGGTAGAAACAGTGATATATAGAATGTAATATACCCTTAAGGTAGAAACAGTGATATATTGAATGTAATATACCCTTAAGGTAGAAACAGTGATATATAGAATGTAATATACCCTTAAGGTAGAAACAGTGATATATTGAATGTAATATACCCTTAAGGTAGAAACAGTGATATATAGAATGTAATATATCCTTAAGGTAGAAACAGTGATATATAGAATGTAATATATCCTTAAGGTAGAAACAGTGATATAGTGAATGTAATATACCCTTAAGGTAGAAACAGTGATATATAGAATGTAATATATCCTTAAGGTAGAAACAGTGATATAGTGAATGTAATATATCCTTAAGGTAGAAACAGTGATATATTGGATGTAATATACCCTTAAGGTAGAAACAGTGATATATAGAATGTAATATACCCTTAAGGTAGAAACAGTGATATATTGAATGTAATATATCCTTAAGGTAGAAACAGTGATATAGTGAATGTAATATACCCTTAAGGTAGAAACAGTGATATATTGAATGTAATATATCCTTAAGGTAGAAACAGTGATATATTGAATGTAATATATCCTTAAGGTAGAAACAGTGATATAGTGAATGTAATATACCCTTAATGTAGAAACAGTGATATATTGAATGTAATATACCCTTAAGGTAGAAACAGTGATATATAGAATGTAATATATCCTTAAAGTAGAAACAGTGATATATAGAATGTAATATATCCTTAAGGTATAGAAACAGTGATATATTGAATGTAATATACCCTTAAGGTAGAAACAGTGATATATTGAATGTACCCTTAAGGTAGAAACAGTGATATAGTGAATGTAATATACCCTTAAGGTAGAAACAGTGATATATTGAATGTAATATACCCTTAAGGTAGAAACAGTGATATATTGAATGTACCCTTAAGGTAGAAACAGTGATATAGTGAATGTAATATATCCTTAAGGTAGAAACAGTGATATATTGAATGTAATATACCCTTAAGGTAGAAACAGTGATATATTGAATGTAATATACCCTTAAGGTAGAAACAGTGATATATTGAATGTAATATACCCTTAAGGTAGAAACAGTGATATAGTGAATGTAATATACCCTTAAGGTAGAAACAGTGATATATTGAATGTACCCTTAAGGTAGAAACAGTGATATATAGAATGTAATATACCCTTAAGGTAGAAACAGTGATATAGTGAATGTATTATACCCTTAAGGTAGAAACAGTGATATAGTGAATGTAATATATCCTTAAGGTAGAAACAGTGATATAGTGAATGTAATATATCCTTAAGGTAGAAACAGTGATATATAGAATGTATTATACCCTTAAGGTAGAAACAGTGATATAGTGAATGTAATATACCCTTAAGGTAGAAACAGTGATATAGTGAATGTAATATACCCTTAAGGTAGAAACAGTGATATATAGAATGTAATATATCTTTAAGGTAGAAACAGTGATATAGTGAATGTAATATACCCTTAAGGTAGAAACAGTGATATAGTGAATGTAATATACCCTTAAGGTAGAAACAGTGATATATAGAATGTAATATACCCTTAAGGTAGAAACAGTGATATAGTGAATGTAATATACCCTTAAGGTAGAAACAGTGATATATAGAATGTAATATACCCTTAAGGTAGAAACAGTGATATATAGAATGTAATATACCCTTAAGGTAGAAACAGTGATATAGTGAATGTAATATACCCTTAAGGTAGAAACAGTGATATAGTGAATGTAATATACCCTTAAGGTATATATATATATAGTAGTTTTTATTTCCATAAATTCTCAACATACAGAAATAAGGCTGACACCCTCTGTAACACAGGTCTTCCAGGCGGGCCAGAACATATGTATAGATTCATAGTACCTGTGATTATCATTACTTAAGAGTAACATTAACGAATGTTGTATCGAGTAACACATACTGTCTGCTTAGTTAGCTTTGTATAGCATGAAAGATCATGGCAGAGGCTTTATACGCCGTAAGATGTGAAATAAATACATCGTATACAAAAATACATACATGGCATAGAATGACGAGATATAACAATCATAGAAATCTCCTTGGAGATGACTAGTACACAGTTCATAGTTAATACAGTATTTGTACGCCATGGTGATTATTTTAGGCCGTCCCAGACCTCCTGGAGAAAAACAGTTCTCAGGTAGGTTCGGAAGGCCTTTCGGTCTTTACATTGGTGGGCACTTGGATCAAGGTTGTTCCAAGCTTCCGGGACTTTATAAATGATGGATTTTTTTATTTTGTCAGTGCGAGGCGTGAGAGATTTTAACAATCTTTTGCCCTTATGATTTCTTAGCTTGAAACTCTTGGTCTCAATCATTTCCCTCTTTAAACTCAGCGGGTACGCCAGATCTAATAGGTGTGACTCACGTCGTATATGGAGGGGGGCTAGTCTCAGCTCTCGTTGCTGTTTATCTACGTTAGTATATTTGCTCAGCCTTAGGATTATCCTGACCGCTGAGTTCTGAAGCGTTTGTATCTTTTTTAATAATTCATCAGAAGCCACCATGTAAATTACGTCACCATATTCTATAATGGGGCGTATAGCAACCTTATATACCATTATAATAGTATCCTTACTTG
The DNA here is from genome assembly GCA_942159475.1 of Sthenelais limicola. Classification (NCBI taxonomy): domain Eukaryota; kingdom Metazoa; phylum Annelida; class Polychaeta; order Phyllodocida; family Sigalionidae; genus Sthenelais; species Sthenelais limicola. Next base: position 158,943,349 of record OW804094.1, on the reverse strand, counting down.
CGCAGTGACTCAGCCTCGCAAGGGCTTTGAGTTTGCTTTTTGCGAGATTAATCTTCGATTTTATATGACTTGTAAAACTTAAACCATCGTCAATTTTTAAACCAAGAAAAGTGTATGAACTGGTCCTTTCAAGGATTTGGTCGCCTATTGTCAGGTCACATTCCAATGGCGTTTGTTTTTGGGTGATTATCATGGTTTTGCTCTTCTTGACATTAAGAGAGATTTTATTAATTCTACACCAAATGTGAACCTTATTTAAACTGTTCTGCAATTGAACAAAACCAGATTCCCCGTTAGGGTTAGAGATTCGGTTGTAAATAATCGTGTCGTCCGCAAATAACTGCATATCCGAACACGTGATGAGTTGATGTAAGTCGTTTATATAAGCGAGGAATAAGAGAGGTCCTAGAGATGTGCCCTGAGGAACACCGCAGGTGACCTTTTTCAGGGTGGACATCTTATCATTTATAATAACCCGTTGGTATCTATTACTTAAATAGTTTTCAACCCACGTTAGGGCTGATTCCCCCAAGCCGAGGCCCTTCAGTTTCTTGAGTAGGATAGAATGGTCGACCGTATCAAAGGCCTTCCTGAAATCCAGGAAGGCCAGAACGGTGCCATCTCTGTCGTTTATGTTGTTAAAGATATCAGAGAATATTCTATAATGAGCATCTGTGATTGACTTCCCTCGCCTGAAACCATATTGATGTTTGTAAATAAGGCTATTGCCCTCGAGAAATCCCATAAGCTGCTGTCCCACTACCTTCTCTAGCACTTTCGCCGGGAATTGAATGGCACTGATAGGCCGGTAGTTAGTGGGTTCGGTTCTGGCCCCCTCCTTAAAAATAGGGGTAACGTTCGCCGTTTTAAAGACAGCCGGGACTTTGTTCGTTCTTAGAGATGGATTGCATAGATATGTAAATTGGTGTGACAGGCCTAATAAGCAGGGTTTTAAGATTTTTGTAGGTAGCATAGATATGCCAGATGCTTTTGAGACTCCTATGGATTTTATTAATTCAACAACAACTTGTTCAGAGACTTCCTTAAACTGAAAAGCCGCCGGACTATTACTGGGGTCGGATTGGGGCTTCACTCTCGGTAGCTGGTCGTCCGTGACAGGTTCAATTACCTTCGCTAGGTTGGGACCAACCGTTACGAAGAAGTCATTGAACCTGCCAGGAACCTCATCGTCAGCCACAAAGGCTCCACCCTCTTCCCTTAATCTAACCTGGTCATGGTTTTTCAACTTTTCTGGAGATATAATGCTCCTTAGGTTATCCCATAGTTTTTTAGTGTCCCCTTTATTAACAGAAACAGTGATATATAGAATGTAATATACCCTTGAGGTAGAAACAGTGATATATAGAATGTAATATACCCTTAAGGTAGAAACAGTGATATAGTGAATGTAATATACCCTTAAGGTAGAAACAGTGATATATTGAATGTAATATACCCTTAAGGTAGAAACAGTGATATATAGAATGTAATATATCCTTAAGGTATAGAAACAGTGATATATTGAATGTAATATACCCTTAAGGTAGAAACAGTGATATATAGAATGTAATATATCCTTAAGGTAGACACAGTGATATAGTGAATGTAATATACCCTTAAGGTAGAAACAGTGATATAGTGAATGTAATATACCCTTAAGGTAGAAACAGTGATATATAGAATGTAATATACCCTTAAGGTAGAAACAGTGATATAGTGAATGTAATATACCCTTAAGGTAGAAACAGTGATATAGTGAATGTAATATACCCTTAAGGTAGAAACAGTGATATATAGAATGTAATATACCCTTGAGGTAGAAACAGTGATATATAGAATGTAATATATCCTTAAGGTAGAAACAGTGATATATAGAATGTAATATACCCTTAAGGTAGAAACAGTGATATATAGAATGTAATATACCCTTAAGGTAGAAACAGTGATATATTGAATGTAATATACCCTTAAGGTAGAAACAGTGATATATTGGATGTAATATATCCTTAAGGTAGAAACAGTGATATATTGAATGTAATATACCCTTAAGGTAGAAACAGTGATATATAGAATGTAATATATCCTTAAGGTAGAAACAGTGATATAGTGAATGTAATATATCCTTAAGGTAGAAACAGTGATATATTGAATGTAATATACCCTTAAGGTAGAAACAGTGATATAGTGAATGTATTATACCCTTAAGGTAGAAACAGTGATATAGTGAATGTAATATACCCTTAAGGTAGAAACAGTGATATATTAGGGAGTTTCGACAGACCCTCCTCAGGAGGCATCCCGTACGCATCGGTGTGGAATTAGGTCACTATGTCAGGTTTTGCTTAGGTAATGAGCACGATACCGAGTTCCACTCAGGAGAATCCGTAAGGATGCCACTTGTTACGGGGGTTTTACCTAAGTATATGACGAACTATCTAGCCATTTTACATTAAGAAAAAAGGTTTGGGATCAATATTAAACATGTTGTTGATGTCCTTGCCTAGCAAGTTTGGTGGTAGTTGCGATTTTTATCATAGAAAGCATGGTTCAAAAAAACACTACTACAGCATCGGAGACCCGGTCAGAGACCGCCATCTTGATGCCGACCTGACCGGGTCTCCTTGAGTTTTTCTCGGTGGGGCAAGGTGACGGTCTTGCGTGCGTAGGGGCGTCTGCTGAAACTAAATTTGGGGGCTTGGTACGCCTGACTCACGCATCCCTAAAGTAATAAGGATAGGGATACGGTTGCGGATAGGTGAGTGGTGTCGAAACTCCCTATTGAATGTAATATACCCTTAAGGTAGAAACAGTGATATAGTGAATGTAATATATCCTTAAGGTAGAAACAGTGATATAGTGAATGTAATATATCCTTAAGGTAGAAACAGTGATATATTGACAGTAATATACCCTTAAGGTAGAAACAGTGATATAGTGAATGTAATATACCCTTAAGGTAGAAACAGTGATATATAGAATGTAATATACCCTTAAGGTAGAAACAGTGATATATTGAATGTAATATACCCTTAAGGTAGAAACAGTGATATAGTGAATGTAATATACCCTTAAGGTAGAAACAGTGATATAGTGAATGTATTATACCCTTAAGGTAGAAACAGTGAGTGAATGTAATATACCCTTAAGGTAGAAACAGTGATATAGTGAATGTAATATACCCTTAAGGTAGAAACAGTGATATATAGAATGTAATATACCCTTAAGGTAGAAACAGTGATATAGTGAATGTAATATACCCTTAAGGTAGAAACAGTGATATATAGAATGTAATATACCCTTAAGGTAGAAACAGTGATATATAGAATGTAATATACCCTTAAGGTAGAAACAGTGATATAGTGAATGTAATATACCCTTAATGTAGAAACAGTGATATAGTGAATGTAATATACCCTTAAGGTAGAAACAGTGATATATAGAATGTATTATACCCTTAAGGTAGAAACAGTGATATAGTGAATGTAATATATCCTTAAGGTAGAAACAGTGATATATTGGATGTAATATATCCTTAAGGTAGAAACAGTGATATATTGAATGTAATATACCCTTAAGGTAGAAACAGTGATATAGTGAATGTAATATACCCTTAAGGTAGAAACAGTGATATAGTGAATGTAATATACCCTTAAGGTAGAAACAGTGATATATAGAATGTAATATATCCTTAAGGTAGAAACAGTGATATAGTGAATGTAATATATCCTTAAGGTAGAAACAGTGATATAGTGAATGTAATATATCCTTAAGGTAGAAACAGTGATATATTGAATGTAATATACCCTTAAGGTAGAAACAGTGATATAGTGAATGTAATATATCCTTAAGGTAGAAACAGTGATATATTGAATGTAATATACCCTTAAGGTAGAAACAGTGATATAGTGAATGTAATATATCCTTAAGGTAGAAACAGTGATATATTGAATGTAATATACCCTGAAGGTAGAAACAGTGATATATTGAATGTAATATACCCTTAAGGTAGAAACAGTGATATAGTGAATGTAATATACCCTTAAGGTAGAAACAGTGATATAGTGAATGTAATATATCCTTAAGGTAGAAACAGTGATATAGTGAATGTAATATATCCTTAAGGTAGAAACAGTGATATATTGAATGTAATATATCCTTAAGGTAGAAACAGTGATATAGTGAATGTAATATATCCTTAAGGTAGAAACAGTGATATATTGATATAGTGAATGTAATATACCCTTAAGGTAGAAACAGTGATATATTGAATGTAATATACCCTTAAGGTAGAAACAGTGATATAGTGAATGTAATATATCCTTAAGGTAGAAACAGTGATATATAGAATGTAATATATCCTTAAGGTAGAAACAGTGATATATTGAATGTAATATATCCTTAAGGTAGAAACAGTGATATATTGATATATAGAATGTAATATACCCTTAAGGTAGAAACAGTGATATATAGAATGTAATATACCCTTAAGGTAGAAACAGTGATATATAGAATGTAATATACCCTTAAGGTAGAAACAGTGATATATAGAATGTAATATACCCTTAAGGTAGAAACAGTGATATATAGAATGTAATATACCCTTAAGGTAGAAACAGTGATATATAGAATGTAATATACCCTTAAGGTAGAAACAGTGATATATAGAATGTAATATACCCTTAAGGTAGAAACAGTGATATAGTGAATGTAATATACCCTTAAGGTAGAAACAGTGATATAGTGAATGTAATATATCCTTAAGGTAGAAACAGTGATATATTGAATGTAATATATCCTTAAGGTAGAAACAGTGATATAGTGAATGTAATATACCCTTAAGGTAGAAACAGTGATATATTGAATGTAATATTCCCTTAAGGTAGAAACAGTGATATATTGAATGTAATATATCCTTAAGGTAGAAACAGTGATATATAGAATGTAATATACCCTTAAGGTAGAAACAGTGATATATAGAATGTAATATACCCTTAAGGTAGAAACAGTGATATAGTGAATGTAATATACCCTTAAGGTAGAAACAGTGATATAGTGAATGTAATATACCCTTAAGGTAGAAACAGTGATATAGTGAATGTAATATATCCTTAAGGTAGAAACAGTGATATATTGAATGTAATATATCCTTAAGGTAGAAACAGTGATATAGTGAATGTAATATACCCTTAAGGTAGAAACAGTGATATATTGAATGTAATATTCCCTTAAGGTAGAAACAGTGATATATTGAATGTAATATATCCTTAAAGCCGAAACACAATATAGGAATCCACAGATTTTGTTTTTAAATAGCAGAAACATTATAGTCTTAGGAGTAATTGTGTAGCATATTATAGTAATCGTATCATTATTTACAAGCTCAACCATAAGAAAAGAAGTCACCTCCTCTCTTACAAGGAGGCAGACATATTGGTGACCAACAGCGCCACTGGTGGCGATTTACATGTATTGGTGACGTCACTGGCCCTCATTGTCTGATTGGTCACTCTACTCGGGACATACATGTATATGTAAACAAACATCAACCTTACAAAAGATTAATGTCAAGCATTGATATATACATAAATTTAGAATATATATAAAGTGAGAAGTTTTAGATACTCATATAGGCTACTTTTATAAGTAAGTAGGCTATTCCCTGGCCCAAGAGACCCCCGATTTTAGTCAGCAAATCTCCCTGCTACTACTAGAAACTGAACGCCATATATGCGTAATATGGTGGAGGTGGCGGCAATGTTTTGACACATTCACTCCTCTCCCACACCTCATCCTATCCCTCCATAGCTTTGACACCTTCCCCAGCATTTGTTTATGGCATATTCAGGCTCAAAGGCAACCCGTTGTACAATGCTCATCATTTGTTTACACAAAACAATGGCTCAAATCAATTGAAAAAATAGATGTCCACTCAGGCATGACAGGTGCAAGACAGGGGCAAAAGCCTGTGCCTCGTTGTGAGTTGTGGTTCATATACGTCATCAGAAGTCATGTGACTTACAACAATGGTGGCATCCATACGAGTTGTCTGCTGCAATTAATTCCATGTAAAATAGCTCCCCACTTCTTTAATAGGTGAGAATTACATAAAATATATAGATGAGGTTGTTGGATACGATTTCCCCGCCCAGAAAATGTATACATGATATCCTATGAAGTTTCGGCTTTAAGGTAGAAACAGTGATATAGTGAATGTAATATACCCTTAAGGTAGAAACAGTGATATATTGAATGTAATATACCCTTAAGGTAGAAACAGTGATATATTGAATGTAATATATCCTTAAGGTAGAAACAGTAATATAGTGAATGTAATATATCCTTAAGGTAGAAACAGTGATATATTGAATGTAATATAGGTAGAAACAGTGATATAGTGAATGTAATATACCCTTAAGGTAGAAACAGTGATATATTGAATGTAATATATCCTTAAGGTAGAAACAGTAATATAGTGAATGTAATATATCCTTAAGGTAGAAACAGTGATATATTGAATGTAATATACCCTTAAGGTAGAAACAGTGATATAGTGAATGTAATATATCCTTAAGGTAGAAACAGTGATATATTGAATGTAATATATCCTTAAGGTAGAAACAGTAATATAGTGATTGTAATATATCCTTAAGGTAGAAACAGTGATATATTGAATGTAATATACCCTTAAGGTAGAAACAGTGATATATTGAATGTAATATATCCTTAAGGTAGAAACAGTGATATATTGAATGTAATATACCCTTAAGGTAGAAACAGTGATATAGTGAATGTAATATACCCTTAAGGTAGAAACAGTGATATATAGAATGTAATATACCCTTAAGGTAGAAACAGTGATATATAGAATGTAATATACCCTTAAGGTAGAAACAGTGATATAGTGAATGTAATATACCCTTAAGGTAGAAACAGTAATATATTGAATGTAATATACCCTTAAGGTAGAAACAGTGATATAGTGAATGTAATATACCCTTAAGGTAGAAACAGTGATATAGTGAATGTAATATATAAGGGAAGGGACATTTGAAGCATTATATCACATATAGGAGATACTTTAACAGACTTTATTACCTGGATATAATGGTTTAATCAAGCATCTCCTGCGGCGGGCAGAATGTACACGCAGGTCAACCATGTGTATTGAGGGTGGTTGATACCACACCTGACTGCACCCCCATGTTGGGGGTCTGGGGTGTGATGGCTGAGGGTGGTTGATACCACACCTGACTGCACCCCCATGTTGGGGGTCTGGGGTCTGGTGGCTGGGGGTCTCATGGCTCACCTCTTTATCACCCACAAACACATACTCTTCTCATTATATAGTGTCCAGGTGTATAACTCATGGGAGCCTACATCTGTGTGCATGGTTTATGTGGGTGGTCCATGTGTTATGCTGATTGGGTGCTTATCACTGATAATAGCTGATTGATTGAGTGTTCATCACTGATTGATTGAGTGTTTATTGCTGATTGAGTGTTTATGGTTGATTGATTGAGTGTTTATTGCTGATTGATTGAGTGTTTATTGCTGATTGATTGAGTGTTTATGGTTGATTGATTGAGTGTTTATTGCTGATTGATTGAGTGTTTATTGCTGATTGATTGAGTGTTTATTGCTGATTGATTGAGTGTTTATGGTTGATTGATTGAGTGTTTATTGCTGATTGATTGAGTGTTTATTGCTGATTGATTGAGTGTTTATTGCTGATTGATTGAGTGTTTATTGCTGATTGATTGAGTGTTTATTGCTGATTGATTGAGTGTTTATCGCTGATTGATTGAGTGTTTATTGCTGATTGATTGAGTGTTTATCACTGATTGATTGAGTGTTTATCGCTGATTGATTGAGTGTTTATTGCTGATTGATTGAGTGTTTATCACTGATTGATTGAGTGTTTATTGCTGATTGATTGAGTGTTTATTGCTGATTGATTGTTTATTGCTGATTGATTGAGTGTTTATCGCTGATTGATTGAGTGTTTATCGCTGATTGATTGAGTGTTTATCGCTGATTGATTGAGTGTTTATCGCTGATTGATTGAGTGTTTATCGCTGATTGATTGAGTGTTTATTGCTGATTGATTGAGTGTTTATTGCTGATTGATTGAGTGTTTATTGCTGATTGATTGAGTGTTTATTGCTGATTGATTGAGTGTTTATCGCTGATTGATTGAGTGTTTATCGCTGATTGATTGAGTGTTTATTGCTTATTGATTGAGTGTTTATTGCTGATTGATTGAGTGTTTATCACTGATTGATTGAGTGTTTATTGCTGATTGATTGAGTGTTTATTGCTGATTGATTGAGTGTTTATTGCTGATTGATTGAGTGTTTATCGCTGATTGATTGAGTGTTTATCGCTGATTGATTGAGTGTTTATTGCTGATTGATTGAGTGTTTATTGCTGATTGATTGAGTGTTTATCGCTGATTGATTGAGTGTTTATTGCTGATTGATTGAGTGTTTATTGCTGATTGATTGAGTGTTTATTGCTGATTGATTGAGTGTTTATTGCTGATTGATTGAGTGTTTATCGCTGATTGATTGATTGAGTGTTTATTGCTGATTGAGTGTTTATGGTTGATTGATTGAGTGTTTATTGCTGATTGATTGAGTGTTTATTGCTGATTGATTGAGTGTTTATTGCTGATTGATTGAGTGTTTATCGCTGATTGATTGATTGAGTGTTTATTGCTGATTGAGTGTTTATGGTTGATTGATTGAGTGTTTATTGCTGATTGATTGAGTGTTTATTGCTGATTGATTGAGTGTTTATTGCTGATTGATTGAGTGTTTATTGCTGATTGATTGAGTGTTTATCACCAATCGATTGAGAGTTTATTGGCGATTAATTGAGTGTTTATCACCAAAATATCAATGCCAGCTGCAATCACCTCCTCTCCTCTTATATCCATTAGTTTCCATTTGTTTCTTGCCCGTCAAAACCTTTTTTTTGCACATAAGTTTTTATTTTGGTTGCCTGCCATCTGGGCATATATACAATACTAAACATTCTCAATCCAATATTTATCGTGCTTTTGAACGCTTTTATTATTGTTTTGGTGTCCCAGTTTTCTTACAACACACTCATGATAATTGCAAATGCTTTAAATCATTTCATAATAATATTATCATCAAATATGTAATTGAAATCTGAATTTATTCTCTTTGTTTTATCCGTCCCACATGGTTTATGAATATAAGGGCCATAGGCGATTAAAAAGAAGAAAATCTGTTTCAAAACAGCCTATGATCTATTACGATCAATGATGAAGGTAGATCCGATGAATTGTAAAGGTTAAACTGTTCTAGAACTTAGAAGAATGTAAAGTATGAATTTTGGAGTTGAACAGAATGAGAAATAGTCGTGATAGAATGATATGTAATGTGATGATCGTAATAAGATCATGAGTAATTGACGAACTGTATAGGCAATGCGACAAGGAGGTATAACAACATGGCTTTATGGTACATGTGCACCAGCGGTTACATTTAGTATGATTTAACTACAATGGTTCGCCAAGTCTGACACACCCAACCCCTCAAACAGCTTAGTCGTAAACACCTATATAGTGACCCTGCAGACAGCGGGGGGGGGGGGGGGATTATTGGGACCAGTAGGGGGAGGGGTAAAGAAACAGAGAGAGGTGAGAGACAGGATAGAGAGAGAGAGTGAGGAGAGAGAGTGAGGAGAGATATGAGGGGGGAGGTGAGAGAAAGGAAGAGAGAAAGGAAGGGAGATAGAGAAGATAGAGAGGAGAAAGGAAGGGAGATAGAGAGGAGAGAGAAAGGGAGGGAGATAGAGGGGACAGAGAAGAGAGAAAGAAAGGGAGATAGAGGGGAGAGAGGAGAGAGAAAGGAAGAGAGATAGAGGGGAGAGAGGAGAGAGAAAGGAAGGGAGATAGTGGGGAGAGAGGAGAGAGAAAGGAAGGGAGATAGTGGGGAGAGAGGAGAGAGAAAGGAAGGGAGATAGTGGGGAGAGAGGAAAAAGCAAGAAATGGAGATGAGAGAGGAGAGAGAGAAATGAAGGGAGATAGAGAGGGAGAGAGAAGAGAGAAAGAAATGGAGATGAGAGAGGAGAGAGAAATGAAGAGGGATAGAGAAGGGAGCGAGGAGAGTCAAAAGAAAGTAGAAAGAGACAGACATAAGAAAAATAATTCGAGATGAAGGGGAGAAAAGGAAGGTGAAAGAGAATAGGGATAGGGAAATAGAGTAGAGAGAAAGACGGTGTATAGAACAGTGGTTAACTCATATCCCCCCCCCCACACACACACACACACACGGTTACCTTCATCTGTCACAATTATCTATACAACTGTCACTGAACCAGAGCGTGACAACTGCTGACAACTCCTTTATTCAATGCGGCGCAGTGCAAGAGGTGCAGTAGAGAGTGGGGGGGGGGGGGGTACAATACAAATGTTTGAATTGTACATGTACAATAAATTTATCCTCCACAGCAGAGCTTAACCCCTTGCCCGTTTCCTCAGTCATACGCCCTGCACTGCTAGAGTGAATGAGAATAGTTGAATTGTTATAGGCATATTATTGCATATATACTTTTAGTAAGAGGAGAAAGCCTTGCTAGTGTTGTTGGAAATATAATAAACAAATATAATTAATTTGAATATTTGTCTCTATTACAGTGCACTGTTCAGTCCCTGGTGGGTGATGGTAGTACTAGTCAGTCTACAGCTGTGCCACCATTCAGTACACACGCAGGGTACCGTAAGTAATGAACCAACAGTCCCGGGTTATAACCACCTTAGGTAGAGACTAACATGATTAATAACCTTGTACAGTCTAGGGGCTATAACCACCTTAGGTAGAGACTAACATGATTAATAACCTCTAGTCAGTTGCTAATCCTTTAACATTGAAGGTGTTGCATAATAATTACTGGATACTGCATAAGCTAATCATAATACACCCTTCCCGGTGCAACTGTACCCTTCCCAGGACAACTATACCCTTCCCAGGACAACTATACCCTTCCCGGGCAACTACACCCTTCCCAGGGCAACTATACCCTTCCCAGGGCAACTATCGCATTCCCAGGACAACTATACCCTTCCCAGGACAACTACATCCTTCCCAGGGCAACTATATCCTTCCCAGGGCAACTATACCCTTCCCAGGGCAACTATACCCTTCCCAGGACAACTATACCCCTCCCAGGGCAACTATACCCCTCCCAGGGCAACTATACCCTTCCCAGGGCAACTATACCCTTCCCAGGACAACTATACCCCTCCCAGGGCAACTATACCCCTCCCAGGGCAACTATACCCCTCCCAGGGCAACTATATCCCTCCCAGGACAACTACACCCTTCCCAGGGCAACTATACCCTTCCCAGGGCAACTATACCCCTCCCAGGGCAACTATACCCCTCCCAGGGCAACTATACCCTTCCCAGGACAACTATACCCTTCCCAGGGCAACTATACCCTTCCCAGGGCAACTATACCCTTCCCAGGACAACTATACCCCTCCCAGGGCAACTATACCCCTCCCAGGGCAACTATACCCCTCCCAGGGCAACTATATCCCTCCCATGACAACTACACCCTTCCCAGGGCAACTATATCCCTCCCAGGACAACTATACCCTTCCCAGGGCAACTATACCCCTCCCAGGGCAACTATACCCCTCCCAGGGCAACTACACCCTTCCCAGGGCAACTATACCCTTCCCAGGGCACTATACCCTTCCCAGGACAACTATACCCTTCCCAGGGCAACTATACCCCTCCCAGGGCAACCATATCCCTCCCAGGGCAACTACACCCTTCCCAGGACAACTATATCCCTCCCAGGACAACTACACCCTTCCCAGGGCAACTATACCCTTCCCAGGGCAACTATACCCTTCCCAGGGCAACTATACCCTTCCCAGGGCAGCTATACCCTTCCCAGGGCAACTACACCCTTCCCAGGGCAACTACACCCTTCCCAGGGCAACTATACCCTTCCCAGGGCAACTATACCCTTCCCAGGGCAACTATACCCTTCCCAGGGCAACTACACCCTTCCCAGGGCAACTACACCCTTCCCAGGGCAACTATACCCTTCCCAGGGCAACTATACCCTTCCCAGGGCAACTATACCCTTCCCAGGACAACTACACCCTTCCCAGGGCAACTACACCCCTCCCAGGACAACTTTACCCCTCCCAGGGCAACTATACCCTTCCCAGGGCAACTACACCCTTCCCAGGGCAACTACACCCTTCCCAGGGCAACTATACCCCTCCCAGGACAACTTTACCCCTCCCAGGGCAACTACACCCCTCCCAGGGCAACTACACCCTTCCCAGGGCAACTACACCCTTCCCAGGGCAACTATATCCCTCCCAGGGCAACTACACCCCTCCCAGGGCAACTACACCCTTCCCAGGACAACTATATCCCTTCCAGGGCAACTATACCCCTCCCAGGGCAACTATACCCTTCCCAGGGCAACTATACCCCTCCCAGGGCAACTATACCCCTCCCAGGGCAACTATACCCCTCCCAGGGCAACTACACCCCTCCCAGGGCAACTACACCCTTCCCAGGGCAACTACACCCTTCCCAGGACAACTATATCCCTTCCAGGGCAACTATACCCCTCCCAGGGCAACTATACCCTTCCCAGGGCAACTACACCCTTCCCAGGACAACTATATCCCTCCCAGGGCAACTATACCCCTCCCAGGACAACTACACCCTTCCCAGGGCAACTATACCCCTCCCAGGGCAACTATACCCCTCCCAGGACAACTACACCCTTCCCAGGGCAACTACACCCTTCCCAGGGCAACTATATCCCTTCCAGGGCAACTATACCCTTCCCAGGGCAACTACACCCTTCCCAGGACAACTACACCCTTCCCAGGACAACTATACCCTTCCCAGGGCAACTACACCCCTCCCAGGGCAACTACACCCTTCCCAGGGCAACTATACCCTTCCCAGGGCAACTATACCCTTCCCAGGGCAACTATACCCCTCCCAGGGTAACTATACCTCTCCCAGGGCAACTATACCCTTCCCAGGGCAACTATACCCTTCCTAGGACAACTATACCCTTCCCAGGGCAACTATACCCCTCCCAGGACAACTACACCCTTCCCAGGGCAACTATACCCCTCCCAGGGCAACTATATCCCTCCCAGGGCAACTATACCCTTCCCAGGGCAACTATACCCCTCCCAGGGTAACTATACCTCTCCCAGGGCAACTATACCCCTCCCAGGGCAACTATACCCTTCCTAGGACAACTATACCCTTCCCAGGACAACTATACCCTTCCCAGGACAACTACACCCTTCCCAGGGCAACTATACCCCTCCCAGGACAACTACACCCTTCCCAGGACAACTATACCCTTCCCAGGGCAACTACACCCCTCCCAGGGCAACTACACCCTTCCCAGGGCAACTATACCCTTCCCAGGGCAACTATACCCTTCCCAGGGCAACTATACCCCTCCCAGGGTAACTATACCTCTCCCAGGGCAACTATACCCCTCCCAGGGCAACTATACCCTTCCTAGGACAACTATACCCTTCCCAGGACAACTATACCCTTCCCAGGACAACTACACCCTTCCCAGGGCAACTATACCCCTCCCAGGGCAACTATACCCTTCCCAGGGCAACTACACCCCTCCCAGGGCAACTACACCCTTCCCAGGGCAACTATACCCTTCCCAGGGCAACTATACCCTTCCCAGGGCAACTATACCCCTCCCAGGGTAACTATACCTCTCCCAGGGCAACTATACCCCTCCCAGGGCAACTATACCCTTCCTAGGACAACTATACCCTTCCCAGGACAACTATACCCTTCCCAGGACAACTACACCCTTCCCAGGGCAACTATACCCCTCCCAGGGCAACTACACCCTTCCCAGGGCAACTATACCCCTCCCAGGGCAACTGCACCCTTCCCAGGGCAACTGCACCCTTCCCAGGGCAACTGCACCCTTCCCAGGGCAGGGCAACTGCACCCTTCCCAGGGCAGGGCAACTGCACCCCTCCCAGGGCAACTGCACCCCTCCCAGGGCAACTGCACCCTGCACCCCTCCCAGGGCAACTATACACACACATCCACCACATCCACCAGTACTGATGCACTTTTTAGCACAAGAGCAAATTATAACCTGACAATTTGGCACAACTCCATATTTACCTTGCTGCTGAATGGCGCTAACTGATCATTGATAATGTGTGAGGGGGTGAGGCCATAAAAACATAACAACTAGAATGTGCTGACTCAGCATAACCTACATCACAGGGATATGATGATGCTTTATCTCATAATTGGGTGATAGTTCGTTTTATCCAACAAGTGTGATAACAGCTTGCCCTAAATGTTTGATTACATATTGTTGCAGGAGGTGTTGATATCTTATCTGTTATTCTTATAAAGTCTTCAATCTACTCAGCAATTCAGCATTAAGCAATATATCATGTTCCTCCTGGAAACACCAGGTAATAGGTCCATGGTATTTGGTAGTAATAGGTCATTGGTCAATGGTAATAATAGGTCATTGGTCAATGGTAATAATAGGTCATTGGTGATTGGTAATAATAGGTCATTGGTCAATGGTAATAATAGGTCATAGGTCAATGGTAATAATAGGTCATTGGTCAATGGTAATAATAGGTCATGGGTCATTGGTAATGATAGGTCATTGGTAATAATAGGTCATTGGTAATGATAGGTCATTGGTAATAATAGGTCATTGGTAATAATAGGTCATTGGTAATAATAGGTCATTGGTAATAATAGGTCATTGGTAATAATGGGTCATTGGTAATGATAGGTCATAGGTCATTGGTAATAAATGCAAGGATCTTTTCACCAATATCATAGAATATAATAATGAAATCAAATGCAAGATGAAGCCTTGTTTTATGGAAACATAAGGATAATTACATGCAATGTTAAGTCTTCCATGCTGAACATAACATGTTGTTGTTGCTTTAACTTCACTAGTCCTAGTGACAACCAGAGAAACCATCAATTGTCTTGTTTTCCGGTTGTGTGCATACATTTACATGAAATAACATTCTTCTCCTGCAGACTTGCCCCCAGCGCCAGCACCTGGAGGCGGGCACCTGTACAGGTAAGCTAACATTTCCACCCCTCTGTGATATATCACTAGCAAAGTGCCCGTCCTCTGGACGGTACCCCTCTCTCCCCACACTTCCCCCTCTCCCTCTTTTGCCTCCCCCTCTTCTCTGACTTTCATACCTATTTTTCTCTCCCAACCCCATCTCTGATTTCCCTTTTATAATGCTCATTTCCCCTTCTGTACATCCCTGTCATTTAAAAAACAAATATTTGAATATTTATTTTTTGTACATGTGATGTGTCACAGAAAAATGAGTCACTCCCCCAACCTATTTGAGAGCATCTACTGAAAACTCACATAACTTTACAAAAAAGCCCACATCTCAAATTCTGGGAATTTTCAACTATTTCCTCTCCGGCCCTTTCCCTCCCTCCCTCTTGAACTCTTCTTCCCTCTCCCTCCAGTTGCTAGGGAATCCCACGTTGCCACAGACGGTGGGAGAGGCATGACGTCAATCTCTTTTACTTTCTAACAGGGGCTTTCCTGTGCTAAAAATAGTTGTATAAAAAAATGAATAAAAAGGGCTTCAAAATCACATTTCCACCCCAAATACCTTCACAAACCACATATGACGACATCCAGAGAGGTGGGACAGACCTCTAAAGATGAGTAAAGTGGTTTGTAAAACAACAAATTCCGAGAACATTCTGGACAAAGAAAACCTTCTTTCTACCATTTCTTTTCTACCTCCTTTCCTAGAAATCGCTCTAGCCGTATATTATATGGATTATTTATTATACGCGCATGCTATATGAGAGGTGCCATAAGTGGGGTGCTATAAAAATATTCATATAGGACGCGTCCTATAAAAATGTAGTTGTCTAAAAATAGCTCTATTGATATGCTTTGCGGAGCTTTGGCTCTCCGTGAAGCATTAAACAAACACCTCCGATCGGTAATCCACCCGTGATTCTGTTACTATAATTATAGAAATGCATAATATAAACCACGTCATTAGATAGAGCATTACATTCTCTATTAAATGATATAAGTTTTATTAATGTAACTCAAGAAATGGCCGCGATATGAACGTTTTAATTCATCAATATACTAATGGGGCTGTCAGTGGGGCTGTCAGCGGGGCAGCGGGCCTCTCTGAGACTTCTTTAATATTTTTAATTTTATACGGCATCGTGCTTATGTGGACGAATCTCGACCAATAAATTTTAGTTAACATATATGGCATGACATATAGGATGTACAATGACTGAGATAGAGGGCATGGATGGGGTTCTGCTATAGCATTAATGACTGAGATAGGACAGGGAGAGGGCTTTGTTTGTTAACAAGGCGATGTCTTTTGTATTATTAACAACAGGGCCTGATTCCTGTCCACAATAAAGGTAATTAATTAGTTTAGTCTTCTTTGGGATGATTTCAGACCTCTATAACCTGTAGACAATGTTTGTTGATGAGGAACAAGTTAAAATTATTATAGCAAATGGCATGATGGAGGGTTCAAACTGATCGAGACCCCTCAGAAAACGGGACGAACCCCGAAGGGGTGAGTTCCCGTTTTCTGAGGGGTCGATTACACACTCTATTTGGATGTTAAAAAGTAAATTTAGCTTGTTTAGCCTATAGTTTAGCTCGAGGAAGCTTGATTCACCGCAATTTGTAGGCCTAACGCGGTCGGGACGACGTCATCTGGCCTACGCTACACCAATGAAATTGCGTCTTTGGCCGAACTGCTCACGCTCACGTGATTCGGATCCACCGAACTGCACCCCCAAACTGCACCTTTCTAACTGCTCACGTGTGTAATAACATTTTAAAACAAATTATGAAAGAGAAAATACAAAAACTGACTAAGATCATCTGTCATGATACAAAGCACCATCAGTTCATTTTAAACACTATAAGCGAGTTTCCATATTCAACTCCAACGTTTTATAATATTCTAAAACATCACTATTTTCTAAACACTTTCTAATATTGATAAAATCTAAATAAGCACAAAATGGTAGTGTGCTGTAACTCTCGGATCTCTTTCTCTTCTAAGCTTAATCTCCATTGTGCCATGTAGTGTAAGTATTGTATTGTCTGTCTAGATGATGTGAGGTTTGTGTGGGGTGCCGGGCGGGCACGGCGGGTGCAGTACTGGAGCGGGGGCAGCTGGCAGACACCTTGCGGAGATTACTGGGACGACGATGAGGCCAGAGTCTTCTGTCAACAGCTTGGCTACGCTGGTAATGTATCATTATTGTGGAATGTGGGTCAGATTTTCAGAAAATGCACAATTGGCAGCTCTACAAATTCTACAAGTTCTCCTCAATTAGGCTGAAAAATGAAGAATACCGGGTATATCTAAGTATATTTAGTATTGCATTGATTTAAAGTATCTGTTATGTTATGTTAAACTGCATTTTGAAGCCCATTTTTGTCTGAAATGTGGGTTATTTGACAGGATTGGTTAAATTGTGCATTTTCTGAAAATCTGCCTCATATATAGCCGGTTTATATGGAGGGCCTGAATGTTTCCATGCATAGTTTTAATGTATTCACTGAATTTGATTAGAATCCAAGATGGCGCCTATAACTGTCCATTCTAATAGGATCTCAGTCTTATTTGTACACTTTCTTCTTGTTCAATTTGATTTTGATTTTTTACTAAACCTATATATTACAGATGGCAATGCATGGCAGCCGGACCTGCCTGCAGGGACAGGTCCTGCACAGTTCCACATAGAGTGCCAGGGCAGTGAGGCCACACTGTATGACTGTCACATCACAGCTACTGACAGCTGTGACAGCTCCCTGGATGCCCAGGTCATCTGTGAAGGTAAGTATGTACATATATATGTGTGATTTGTGTACAGAATTTTTAAGGCAATTTTTTAAGGCAAATTTTTTTGAGGCAAACAACAACCTCTACATGACATCCTCTACATGATGACTGATACATGAAGACTGATACATGATGACTGATACATGATCTGTACATGACTACCTGTACATGACTACCTGTACATGACTACCTGTACATGACTACCTGTACATGACTACCTGTACATGACTACCTGTACATGACTACCTGTACATGACTACCTGTACATGACTACCTGTACATGACTACCTGTACATGGCGACCCGACCTCTACACGCCGACCTCTACACACCGACCTCTACACACCGACCTCTACACGCCGACCTCTACACGCCGACCTCTACACGCCGACCTCTAACTGCCGACCTCTAACTGCCGACCTCTAACTGCCGACCTCTAACTGCCGACCTCTAACTGCCGACCTCTAACTGCCGACCTCTAACTGCCGACCTCTAACTGCCGACCTCTAACTGCCGACCTCTAACCGACGACCTCTAACCGACGACCTCTAACCGACGACCTCTAACCGAAGACCTCTAACCGACGACCTCTAACCGACGACCTCTAACCGACGACCTCTACACGAAGACCTCTACACGAAGACCTCTACACGAAGACCTCTACACGAAGACCTCTACACGAAGACCTCTACACGAAGACCTCTACACGAAGACCTCTACACGAAGACCTCTACACGAAGACCTCTACACGAAGACCTCTACACGAAGACCTCTACACGAAGACCTGTAATGACCTATAGCAGTTTCAACACATCATGTGGACATGCCTATTGTTCTTTAGAGGCAAACGATTTCAACTATAGCCTCCATAATCGTTAAATCTTCACTGAGGCAATGTTTAGAGTGATTTTTTATCACCCAATGCTAACTCTATTGGGATTATTTACTTCTGGTTGACACATTGGTACAACTACGGGACTAATTTCCATTAATTCGCACCCCGCCGTCATGACACTTACGCGCCCTATTGCCCTAGGAGAGGATGACATTACAGATATTATGACTAAATGACTGGAAGCAATAACATGTGGTTGTTATTACATTATTATGTGCTCAGTTTGTGTGAAAGGTACTGATCATGCATAGGATCATGCTCTTTGCTTCAACCAAACTGTTTGTGTGAAAGGTACAGATCATGCATAGGATCATGCTCTTTGCTTCAACCAAACAGTTTGTGTGAAAGGTGCTGATCATGCATAGGATCATGCTCTTTGCTTCAACCAAACTGTTTGTATGAAAGGTACTGATCATAGGATCATGTTCTTTGCTTTAACCAAACAGTTTGTGTGAAAGGTGCTGATCATGCATAGGATCATGCTCTTTGCTTCAACCAAACTGTTTGTATGAAAGGTACTGATCATAGGATCATGTTCTTTGCTTTAACCAAACAGTTTGTGTGAAAGGTGCTGATCATAGGATCATGTTCTTTGCTTCAACCAAACAGTTTGTGTGAAAGGTGCTGATCATGGGATCATGTTCTTTGCTTCAACCAAACAGTTTGTGTGAAAGGTGCTGATCATAGGATCATGTTCTTTGCTTCAACCAAACAGTTTGTGTGAAAGGTGCTGATCATGGGATCATGTTCTTTGCTTCAACCAAACAGTTTGTGTGAAAGGTGCTGATCATGGGATCATGTTCTTTGCTTCAACCAAACAGTTTGTGTGAAAGGTGCTGATCATGGGATCATGTTCTTTGCTTCAACCAAACAGTTTGTGTGAAAGGTGCTGATCATAGGATCATGTTCTTTGCTTCAACCAAACAGTTTGTGTGAAAGGTGCTGATCATAGGATCATGTTCTTTGCTTCAACCAAACAGTTTGTGTGAAAGGTGCTGATCATAGGATCATGTTCTTTGCTTCAACCAAACAGTTTGTGTGAAAGGTGCTGATCATGGGATCATGTTCTTTGCTTCAACCAAACAGTTTGTGTGAAAGGTGCTGATCATGGGATCATGTTCTTTGCTTCAACCAAACAGTTTGTGTGAAAGGTGCTGATCATGGGATCATGTTCTTTGCTTCAACCAAACAGTTTGTGTGAAAGGTGCTGATCATGGGATCATGTTCTTTGCTTCAACCAAACAGTTTGTGTGAAAGGTGCTGATCATAGGATCATGTTCTTTGCTTCAACCAAACAGTTTGTGTGAAAGGTGCTGATCATAGGATCATGTTCTTTGCTTCAACCAAACAGTTTGTGTGAAAGGTGCTGATCATAGGATCATGTTCTTTGCTTCAACCAAACAGTTTGGGCTGCCCTGGCTACACAAGGCTTAATGGTGCAATCTGGTTGGTTAAAACAGCACTCCTCCTAGCAGTAGTTACAAATGGCGTCATCTCAAGCCTCCTCGTGACAATCAGAAAACCAAAATTTATTTGTGTCCGCTGTTTTGATCAGTTCAAACCCTCCATCTAGCTGCCATTTGCTATAATGACAAACTGCCTAGTCTCACTATCTCCGCCACTCCAACTGTCATGCACTCAATACAGTCTGTGACTAATGATGACATGTATTTTCTCCTATTTCAGATATTAGGTTGGAACGATTGACAGGCCGTGATGATGATGTAATTCACCTTAAACCTGGTTCAAACTTATATCTTTGTGGTGATGGATTCACAACAGCAGAGGGGAATGTTGTGTGTTCTAGTCTGTCCTTGGGGGGTGAGTATATCGTACAGGGGCTGGGGGTGATTCCGTGTGCAACTCTGAATGTACTAAGTTTCTCTCCAGAATCATTTAGAGGGTATCCTGTGATGAAATAAAATTGAGGGTGACAGTCCTGAATCATGGGCATAAGTTGGGAAATTGCGATTGAAGTTTGATAGCCATGGATTAGCTCCAATTATTTGGATCAAGTATTTGAAAATGAAAGTTACAGATGGCTCGGCATGGCCGCCGGTAACACCTACAATTAGGGGCCTACCACTTGTACATTTGAACTGCGAGGCCCACACCCTCATTCCCTATCCCTATTCCCTATCCCTATTGTTTATGGTGGGGGGGGGGGAAGGCACGCAATTGTTAAAATAATCTTTCATTATCTGCTCTATATTATAAGATGCTAGTTACTTTTAGTTCTTTGCTATGTTAGTGGTAATAGCTGAGATATACTTGAGTTCTATAAGGGCTTTAAGCCTATTACGGCCAGCCACCACCTTCTGGTGCTACACGCTCTTCTGGACAAATTGTGGTCCTGTGCGAAAACTATTTTCGCCAAAAATAAACACAAGCTTATGACCACCACCCATGCCTCTATTACAGAGAACCTATATCCTGTATCTCCAAACCCCATCCAATGCATTTTTCTCGCTTAATTCGATCTTAGCCGCTCTAATTCTTTGACAAATCAACAGGGAATTGCATCAATAACTACATGTGTGAGTTTAAAAGAAAACCGAGTCCCAGATATGAAGATATTAGTGAAATTAAAAAATAAAATGACTTGAAAATCAGACAAATGTAAAAAGGCTGTTTGCTCTGGGACTCGAATTCAGTTTCAGTTTCACATTCTTAGATGCTAACCACTTGACCATATGGGACTGTAGGGAAGATGCATATAAACACTGGGCATAACCATTGATGCATCACATTTTAGGTTTATTTTGGTCCCCCATTCTCCTCATGATGATTGAGGGGAATTCAAATTAATTAAAAAAAAATAATTAAATTAATTAAAAAATTAATTCACAAAAATATATCTTGCATCTACAATCTATATATAATATATGCGAATACCAAACTTCTAGGTCTGCACGCTTCCTGGATTTCATCGTTTCATATATGATATTATGCTATGACTGAATGGGTTATTCACTTTGAGCGGGAAGAATATGTCCATTTAATAGTTTGTTCATTTCTGTACGCGTTGTATAAAGAGATTACCGCAATGTTAGCACATCTGTGATTGGTCTATATCCCCGTCATTGATGACGTCAGACCAATCTGAGATGAGCTTACTCAACTGTGAGGCACATGGTAAAAATGATGATTTTCTATTATTTCCAAGTCGTAGTATAAAGAAAGAACTGTATGCAAGGTTAGGAACTACTCATGTGATTCAATGGCTCTTATTCAAACTTTATTTTGCATCCAACGCATGTCCTGTGGCAGCTTGTTGGATACAAAATAAAGTTTTAACTTTGAATCACACAAGTAGTTCCTAACCTTGCGTACAGTTCTATCTAAAGATCTCTAAATTCATTTTTTGAGACAAGTGACCTATTTTCCTGAAACACATCACATAATACAACACCCATAATTGTGACTGTATGACTCACAGCAGTTTCTCAATGATTTCAACTGTATCATAACTGACAATGTACATGTACCTGCCTTATTGTAATATCTTTGTATTGTTTGATGATGGCTTTATAAACATACTAAATAAACAAAACACTATTGCAGAAGCGATAATTGTGGATAATGCAGGTGACCAGCTACCCACCATACCTTACAGCTACACCTGCAGCAGTGGTAGTGAGGCAAGACTGGAGGACTGCATGGTCGGAAGCTGTCCAACAGGTACATCTGCCAGGGTTGTGTGTACAGGTAGGCAACTGTTGGATTAATTTTGAGTCATAAATTTAATTTGTAGCGGTATAATATTGATGGCAGAGAAATAATTATGCCAATTATTATTTAAAAAACTAATGTCTCATTCTTCAACAATGCATAGGGGCGGTGTTAGACCATGTGTTCTAATCCTTTTAGAATTTATTACACACACGATCAGTTCGGGAAAAGACGCAATCTCATTGGCGCAGTGTAGGCCAGACCTACAAAGCAGTTAGAAATGATGTCGTCCTGACCGCATAACTTAGGCCTACAAATTACGGTGGATCAAGCCTCCTCGAGCTAAACTATAGGCTATACAAGTTAAATTTACTTTTTAACATCCAAATAGAGTGTGTAATAAATAACTGTGAGGCACATGGTAAGAATGACAATTTTCTATTATTTCCAAGTTGTAGTATAAAGAAAGAACTGTACGCAAGGTTAGGAACTAGTCTTGTGATTCAATGGCTCTCGTTTAAACGTTATTTTGCATTCAACATACATGACGTTTTCTGATGGGTCTCGAACAGTTTGAACCCTCCATTGTGCCATTTGCTATAAATGTTCAGGGCGTGAAACTCACCTATGCAGCTACTCTTTCATTTACTTGTGTGTATTCAACTAATTACTGATCGTATATGTGATGTATTTCAGGAAAATGAGTTGCAAGTCACAAAATCTAAAAATACTTATTATATGTCCTACTGTTTACTATCATTGGAATTGGCTTTATGTCATCTTTTGAAATATGATGGTATCTAAAAATCCAATTTTAGCGACTTGTGACTCATTTTCCAAAAACATATCACATATTGGGTCCCAAAAGGCCCAAACATATTCTACCATAGACTATGATATCATACTATCCAATGTTAATTGTTCAATTCCCTCCACCATAGGGTATGATATCACACTGTCCAATGTTAATTGTTCCACTCCACCATAGGGTATGATATCACACTGTCCAATGTTAATTGTTCCACTCCACCATAGGGTATGATATCACACTGTACAATGTTAATTGTTCCACTCCACCATAGGGTATGATATCACACTGTACAATGTTAATTGTTCCATTCACTCCACCATAGGGTATGATATCACACTGTACAATGTTAATTGTTCAATTCCCTCCACCATAGGGTATGATATCACACTGTACAATGTTAATTGTTCCACTCCACCATAGGGTATGATATCACACTGTCCAATGTTAATTGTTCCACTCCACCATAGGGTATGATATCACACTGTCCAATGTTAATTGTTCCACTCCACCATAGGGTATGATATCACACTGTACAATGTTAATTGTTCCACTCCACCATAGGGTATGATATCACACTGTCCAATGTTAATTGTTCCACTCCACCATAGGGTATGATATCACACTGTCCAATGTTAATTGTTCCACTCCACCATAGGGTATGATATCACACTGTCCAATGTTAATTGTTCCACTCCACCATAGGGTATGATATCACACTGTCCAATGTTAATTGTTCCACTCCACCATAGGGTATGATATCACACTGTACAATGTTAATTGTTCCACTCCACCATAGGGTATGATATCACACTGTACAATGTTAATTGTTCCACTCCACCATAGGGTATGATATCACACTGTACAATGTTAATTGTTCCACTCCACCATAGGGTATGATATCACACTGTCCAATGTTAATTGTTCCACTCTACCATAGGGTATGATATCACACTGTCCAATGTTAATTGTTCCACTCCACCATAGGGTATGATATCACACTGTACAATGTTAATTGTTCCACTCCACCATAGGGTATGATATCACACTGTCCAATGTTAATTGTTCCACTCACTCCACCATAGGGTATGATATCACACTGTCCAATGTTAATTGTTCAATTCACTCCACCATAGGGTATGATATCACACTGTACAATGTTAATTGTTCCACTCCACCATAGGGTATGATATCACACTGTCCAATGTTAATTGTTCCACTCCACCATAGGGTATGATATCACACTGTCCAATGTTAATTGTTCCACTCCACCATAGGGTATGATATCACACTGTACAATGTTAATTGTTCCACTCCACCATAGGGTATGATATCACACTGTACAATGTTAATTGTTCCACTCCACCATAGGGTATGATATTACACTGTCCAATGTTAATTGTTCCACTCCACCATAGGGTATGATATTACACAGTACAATGTTAATTGTTGAATTCACTCCACCATAGGGTATGATATCACACTGTCCAATGTTAATTGTTCCACTCCACCATAGGGTATGATATCACACTGTACAATGTTAATTGTTGAATTCACTCCACCATAGGGTATGATATCACACTGTCCAATGTTAATTGTTCCACTCCACCATAGGGTATGATATCACACTGTCCAATGTTAATTGTTCCACTCCACCATAGGGTATGATATCACACTGTCCAATGTTAATTGTTGAATTCACTCCACCATAGGGTATGATATCACACTGTCCAATGTTAATTGTTCCACTCCACCATAGGGTATGATATCACACTGTCCAATGTTAATTGTTCCACTCCACCATAGGGTATGATATCACACTGTCCAATGTTAATTGTTCCACTCCACCATAGGGTATGATATCACACTGTACAATGTTAATTGTTCCACTCCACCATAGGGTATGATATCACACTGTCCAATGTTAATTGTTCCACTCCACCATAGGGTATGATATTACACTGTACAATGTTAATTGTTCCACTCCACCATAGGGTATGATATCACACTGTACAATGTTAATTGTTCCACTCCACCATAGGGTATGATATCACACTGTCCAATGTTAATTGTTCAATTCACTCCACCATAGGGTATGATATCACACTGTCCAATGTTAATTGTTCCACTCCACCATAGGGTATGATATCACACTGTACAATGTTAATTGTTCCACTCCACCATAGGGTATGATATCACACTGTCCAATGTTAATTGTTGAATTCACTCCACCATAGGGTATGATATCACACTGTACAATGTTAATTGTTCAATCCACTCCACCATAGGGTATGATATCACACTGTCCAATGTTAATTGTTCCACTCCACCATAGGGTATGATATCACACTGTACAATGTTAATTGTTCCACTCCACCATAGGGTATGATATCACACTGTACAATGTTAATTGTTCCACTCCACCATAGGGTATGATATCACACTGTCCAATGTTAATTGTTCAATTCACTCCACCATAGGGTATGATATCACACTGTACAATGTTAATTGTTCCACTCCACCATAGGGTATGATATCATACTGTCCAATGTTAATTGTTCAATTCACTCCACCATAGGGTATGATTTCACACTGTACAATGTTAATTGTTCCACTCCACCATAGGGTATGATATCACACTGTACAATGTTAATTGTTGAATTCACTCCACCATAGGGTATGATATCACACTGTACAATGTTAATTGTTCCACTCCACCATAGGGTATGATATCACACTGTCCAATGTTAATTGTTCCACTCCACCATAGGGTATGATATCACACTGTCCAATGTTAATTGTTCCACTCTACCATAGGGTATGATATCACACTGTCCAATGTTAATTGTTCAATTCACTCCACCATAGGGTATGATATCACACTGTACAATGTTAATTGTTCAATTCACTCCACCATAGGGTATGATATCACACTGTCCAATGTTAATTGTTCCACTCTACCATAGGGTATGATATCACACTGTACAATGTTAATTGTTCCACTCCACCATAGGGTATGATACCACACTGTACAATGTTAATTGTTCCACTCCACCATAGGGTATGATATCACACTGTCCAATGTTAATTGTTCCACTCCACCATAGGGTATGATATTACACTGTCCAATGTTAATTGTTCCACTCCACCATAGGGTATGATATCACACTGTCCAATGTTAATTGTTCAATTCCCTCCACCATAGGGTATGATATCACACTGTCCAATGTTAATTGTTCCACTCCACCATAGGGTATGATATCACACTGTACAATGTTAATTGTTCCACTCCACCATAGGGTATGATACCACACTGTCCAATGTTAATTGTTCCACTCCACCATAGGGTATGATATCACACTGTACAATGTTAATTGTTCCACTCCACCATAGGGTATGATATTACACTGTCCAATGTTAATTGTTGAATTCACTCCACCATAGGGTATGATATCACACTGTCCAATGGGTGGCATGGAGGCGTTACAGTGGACTATGCAGGAGCCCTGGGAAACGTGTGCCCACAAACCATCGGTGAGCTTGCTCATGTAAGAGATATCTGTCGTGCTGCTGTTGGTTATAATGAGTCTAGTGAGTACTGATTTCCTCTCACACATTTTTTAATTTTTTATTATAACGAGAATCTATACCTTGTAAAATGTTGAGTAAAATTGTATTAGATATGTAATTAATTGAATGACTTTATACTAAAACTGACGTATATCTTTGGTTGTCCTTACTTGCTCTCCTGCCAACAGAACAACTTATTTGTGTAGTTTATATCACAGGCCTTGCTACACAAGACTTATGACAGATGATTTGGGGTATGTATGTATATTCTTTATTTCCGGAAAACAGTACATGAGAAGGTATACATGTATAAAATTATTACACCGGAAATGGGATCAGCCCTCTTCTGTGGCAGCCACAGCTCTTCCAGAGGGTCCCTTTTAGACCAGAGTTTTAAAATTATAGTTTAGACTAGAGTCATAAATTACAGTTTACCACTAGCTATAGTTTCATCAGGGTGTGACCTGTTACATACGGTTTTTTGTGTCATTCTTTTTGGACATCATCCTTTTTGTTTTACTTTTGTTTTCTTATTGTGATAAGTAATGAAGTTCGAGAAAAATGGTTCATGAGTTTGTATAGGTAGTCTATCCTATTTTCAGATCCAGCTAGGTCTCGGCATTCTTACGAACACTGCATTGACTGCTGTTTATACATCCTTTAAATTGTCTTGGGGACTAGAGGGCTTAGATGCATGTGGGGTAGCATTCTGCTGAACACTGTCGCCTCTTTACATCCAACCCTTTACATTCCATTTTTACATTTGGTGTAAATAGTGTAAATCATGGGGCCTTACCCTGCTCATGATATGTTTCAGACTCACTTGCCTTCTACCAGACACCCGACCACCTGTATAAGGAGGACAACAAGCGCTGCCTCAGTGTGTCGCAACGCTGTGATAAAGATGATGATCCTTCCTGCCTCAGCTTCCGTCCCACCAGTGCTGTACGCCCTGCTGCACATGGGCTCTATATCATATGTGGTAGGTCTGTTTAACTGTTTTACCCAGCTATAGTCACCTACTGCTGCACATGGGCTCTATATCATATGTGGTGGGTCTGTTTAACTCTTTTACCCAGCTATAGTCACCTACTGCTACACATGGGCTCTATATCATATGTGGTGGGTCTATTTTTCAGCTTTGATTATTAAGCTATGATGTTTACTTTTCTACTCCAAGTGTTATATTTATATCACCCGGTGAGGTTGTGATATAAAACATCAGTTTTAAATAGTATGTGAAGATGAATCAAATTAAAAAAAAAAAGTTCATCAACAGTTTATTCAGATTTGGCTTATTCTATCAGTAGTTTAGTTAAACTGCTATTGCCAGCATTTTGTGTCCCTTTGAGTTATTTCACCAGTAAACTATTTTAGATTTATCAGAAGTGTACACTTTCATCAGTGATGTTTTGCATTATATTGCAGATGTCTTTGATCTACAACATGAACCAATCAGTGTTAATACATTCCTGGTGTTCAACCAGTATACCGCTGACTATATCTGCGGAGACAACTTCTCTGATAAGACAGCTTCTACACTCTGTAAGCAGTTTGGCTTCTCAGGTAGGTTTCACTGCTTTCACTTTCTGTAATATCGGCAGTTTGTCCGAAGGGTTGAGGGCATTATGTGGGTTTGGCCATGGGTTGAGGGCATAATGTGGGTTTGGCCAAGGGTTGAGGGCATTCTGTGTGTTTGGCCATGGGTCAAGGGTTGAGGGCATTATGTGTGTTTGGCCAAGGGTTGAGGGC
Organism: Sthenelais limicola; assembly: GCA_942159475.1. Lineage (NCBI taxonomy): Eukaryota > Metazoa > Annelida > Polychaeta > Phyllodocida > Sigalionidae > Sthenelais > Sthenelais limicola. The sequence continues at coordinate 158,914,718 of OW804094.1, read as the reverse complement.
ATTATGTGTGTTTGGCCATGGGTTGAGGGCATTAGGTGGGTTTGGCCGTGGGTTGAGGGCATTATGCCAAGGGTTGAGGGCATTATGTGGGTTTGGCCATGGGTTGAGGGCATTATGCCAAGGGTTGAGGGCATTATGTGGGTTTGGCCGTGGGTTGAGGGCATTATGCCGTGGGTTGAGGGCATTATGTGGGTTTGGCCGTGGGTTGAGGGCATTATGCCAAGGGTTGAGGGCATTATGTGGGTTTGGCCGTGGGTTGAGGGCATTATGTGGGTTTGGCCGTGGGTTGAGGGCATTATGTGGGTTTGGCCAAGGATTGAGGGCATTATGTGGGTTTGTCTGTACCAAGGGTTGAGGGCATAATGTGGGTTTGGCTGTGCCAAGGGTTGAGGGCATTATGTAGGTTTGGTTGTACCAAGGGTTGAGAGCATTATGTGGGTTTGGCTGTGCCATAGGTTGAGGGCATTATGTGGGTTTGGCCGTGGGTTGAGGTCATTATGCCAAGGGTTGAGGGCATAATGTGGGTGTGGCCGTGGGTTGAGGGCATTATGTACCCTCTCCTGCCCCACCAGTAAGCATCTGTAAACATGTGTTGGTCTGTTGCAGGTGGGTTTGTAGCGGGCAGTAATACCACAGCGGCACCCATCTCCACCATCAAGTATGACTGTCCCACCGAGTAAGTAGACTCTTTCACTTGAAACAAACAAGTCTTGTATTTCTTATTTCATCTGCCTGCTGTAGAAACGTCCGTGTTCAGGGTATAAATAGAAAACACAACTCAGCATCCTCCCACCTGAATTTCAGACACATTCAGGTACACATTGCAGCGATTTTACGCACCCGCAAATTGATAAAAATCTAGTGAAAATTTAAACCAGGTTAAGGAGGTGGTTAGACGTAAGTCAATCGGCTAGGACATTTTCTAAAATCAAAGGGAGGAAGAAGGGGAGGGGATGAGGGGGAGGCATTGAAATCTATTTTATTGATTGTTATTTTCTAAGATGTCCGCAAATGTTATGAGAATATATGTCTTATAGTTATACTAAAATACTCAGATGATACTCAGATGATTCGACTTGATAGTGTGGCAAAGGTGTCAAACTCAAAGGTATTAGCCTATAACATTTGGACATTGGGACACAGCGGTTTGTCTTCCCCCTCTTCCGTGTTAAACAACTTTTACACCCAGTCGGCCGCCACCCCTCGACGGGAGGCGGCTGGCGAAGGTGTCAAAACAACATTTAGGATTTGGACATATATAGTGACCCGGCATTTTTTGGCCATAGAGGTATCTGGCCATCAGGTGCTGAAATCCTTTCCATCCATCCATTGCCCGATGCCGCCGCCGCCGCAATAACGTACGTCTGCGCGCTCTATTTTTGTCGTGACGTCTTTTAATTTTTGCAACGTTGGTAACGCACATTGATGGAGGCCTTGACCATGCATTTTCCCGCGTGGAGTTGGGATCAATTTGAGGGGTAGGGGTGTTGTTAAGGGGATTCGGGGGAAACCGTAGTTTCCTTGGTCACAGCCAAAATTTCTTGTTTATGTAAATGATAGGTACAGGATTATGACATGGATAATTATCTTCACTGTACAAGATACTAAACACAAGTGCATTGTTTTTCCTTTTAAAATCATAGCTTTTGGGTTTTCAACAGGGTAGGGAATAATACCTTTTCGGGAACCAGGATTGGGGCCTGTTTTAGGTTAGGATTCGGGATTTAAAAGGGCCTACAGGATTCGGGAAAGAGGTTCAGAGCCAGATTTAAATTTTCCAGGTAGGGATTGAAAACAGAAAAACGGTATTGCAAATTTAAAACCTGCGGGATTCGGGAAATGGGGCTTACAAAAATGGTAAACGGGATTCAAGAGGGTCTTCCCTACCCTGTTTTAACACTTGAGAATGTGGCTTTAACCATTCATTAATACATGGGTCAGATTTTCAGAAAATTTACAATTGGCAGCTGTACACATTTAGTAAATTCTGCTAAATTAGGCTGCAATTTGATCAATACTAGGTAAATTCGAGTATATTTGGCATTGCATTGATTCTAGCAATCTGTTTGGTTAGGTTGGACTGCATTTTGAACTTTATTTTTATTTGAGAGGATTGGTGGAGGCGAATTGTACATTTGTCTGAAAATATAAAGCCACTATTTATAGCAAATGGCCCGATGGAGGGTTCAAACTGATCGAGACCCATCAGAAAACGGGACGAACCCCAAAGGGGTGAGTTCCCGTTTTCTGATGGGTCTCGATCAGTTTGAACCCGAACAGAGGGCCATTTGCTATTTATTACACACTCTATTTGGATGTTAAAAAGTAAATTTAACTTGTTAAGCCTATAGTTTAGCTCGAGGAGGCTTCATTCACTGCAATTTGTAGGCCTAACTTATGCGGTCGGGACGACGTCATCTGGCCTACGCTGCACCAAGCAAATTGAGTCTTTGGCCGAACGGCACACGTGAGCGGTTCGTATCAACCGAACTGCACCCCCAAACTGCACCTTTCTAACTGCTCACGTGTGTAATAATGGTGTAAACCTTATGAGACAAGTGGTATGTGTTGCAGTTATGCGGTGATACCCGGGCGTATGGACCTGTACAACCTGCTCCTGTGCTTACACACCGAGCTGCTCACCTGCTCCACAACCCCAGTCATTCAATGCTGTAAGTCACCCACTTATTCACACTTGCTCCTGTAGGAATCACATAATATAATATGTAAGATGTGTTCCAGTAAAATGAGTCATAAGTCGCAAAATTGATATTTGATATTTTTCAAAGTGTTTTATTCACAAGAGCTCTTTATTGAAGTACTCTGCTTTTTCGAGGGTTTAGCACTTATATAGTCACATGAATCCATGTAACAATTTTTGGAACCTTGTATTAAATATATCCTTGTGTTTTTAATGCCTCCTTATGGAGTATATTTAGTTACTTTATTGGTAATTACCCATCCAGAAACATTTCGTTTCAAAAATCAAACTTAAAATATAGAAATACTTATCAGGTGTCCTAGTGTTTACTATCATTAAAATCGTCTTGATCTCCTCTTTTCTAATATGATGGTATCTCAAAATCCATATTTTGCGACTTATGATTCATTTTTCTAAAACGGATCACATATGAGATGCTGTGTATGGGCAATGTCTGTCTAAATAGGCTCAGCATATCAAGCATTATTTTCTCTCTTCATTGCCCCAGCAAAGGTTTAAAGGTTTTTGTGGTCATATTAGTGACATTTTTGGGCAATATACTGATATCTAGTGACACCCTATGCTGTAACCTATGGTATTCTATATTACCCTCTAGAAAGGTATAATAAACACCCAATGCTGTAGCCTATGGTATTCTATATTACCCTCTAGAAAGGTATAATAAACACCCAATGCTGTAATCTATGTTATTCTATACTACCCTCTAGAAAGGTATAATACACACCCAATGCTGTCGCTATGGCAGTCCATATTACCCTCTAGAAAGGTATAATACACACCCAATGCTGTAATCTATGGTATTCTATACTACCCTCTAGAAAGGTATAATACACACCCAATGCTGTAACGTATGGTATTCTATATTACCCTCTAGAACGTATAACAAGTAACCCTTGTGCCCCTGTATGTGTGTATCCAGATGACCGTTGTCCACAGGGTGAGTATGCAGATACCCAAGGCCAAGGGTGCAGTGCCTGCCCCACCACCCACACCACCATAGACAGTACAGATAGCGGCGCTATAGGCAGTGACCAATGCTTTGGTAAGTACTCCATAATGATATGGGTCAGATTTTCTATTTATATATATTTATGAAAATCTGACCCATATCTGTTCTGGCGCTTGGAACCATTTCAGTGATATTTGTGTGTTAGTATGTGAATAAATCAGCTTTGTCCTTTAGTCTCTCCTCAAATGCTTTTGGGTGTATAACATGCCATGTTATGGGGGTGTAACTGTGTAATTAATTGATGTTGCATAGCAATGATTGATTAAATATTGGCTCAATAGATGTTTTATAGGCTTATAGATATTTGAAAACATTTGAACAGTGACTAAATGGATTGACCCTGTAAACTGAATGTAAACCCCGTGCCTTCTAAGCTACTGGTTGATGACCTTAAAGGCTGGAAAAATCGAATTGTCGCCAAGTGAGTGGATGTATTGGATTCAACTCAACTGAATACATGTTTAGTTGATGGAAATCCTTAACAATAAAGTACATCTCTGCTATATGGGCCAAGTTTTCAGAAAATGTACAATTCACCTTCACCAATTCTCTCAAATAAGCCAAATTTCAGACATAAATAAAGTTTAAAATTCAGTTCAACCTAACCAAACAGACTGCTAGAATCAATGCAAGGTCAAATATACTCGAATATACCTAGTATTGACCAAATTGCAGCCTAGTTTAGCAGAATTTACTCAATGTGTACAGCTGCCAATTGTACATTTTCTGAAAATCTGACCCATATATTAGCAGTTATATTTTGTAATCAAGCAGACTCAGTCAGCCAAGTGGACAAGGATCCAGGTTTCCATTTCTTATATGTGAAGTGTTTAAGAAAAATGAGGCACAAGTCGCAAAATTGATATTTTTCAAAGTGTTTTTTTCCCACATGATCTCTTTATTGAAATGTTCTGATGTTTGGAGGGTTTAGCACTTAAAGTCATATAAATCTATGTAACAAATTTTGGGACATTGTATTAAATATATTTATACGTTTTTAAGGCCTTTGTATGGAGTATATTAAATTTTAGTTACTTTACTGGTAATTATTCATCCAGAAACATTGCAAACTTAAAATATAGAAATACATATAAGGTGTCCTAGTGTTTACTATCATTGGAATCAGCTTGATCTCCTCTTTTCATATATGGTGATATCTCAAAAGACTTATGACTCATTTTCCTAAAACGTATCACATATTTGGTCCATATTAGTCAGACATCAGCCAATCATGTGACCAAGAAAGGACAAGGATCTTGTCTTTATCTGAAATAACCAGTAAAACTGTATTGGATTGTACCATCAAAACCACAATGTCATTGTTTATCTGCTATCTTGTATACCCACAGAGACTCATTCAGTATTATATCAGCTATCAGAGAGTCTGTTCGAAACCATCCCTGTATATTGTTATGCCATATTGTAATACATTATAATAACCACCAACTCATTGTAGAGAATCATCTTCGGTCATTGATAGAAGGCGATATTGTTACTCTACAGCATCGATTGTAAGCAAACAGAAGGGGCGGAAAACCTTCCACCAAGCTGGAGAGATCTCCCCTTCCTTAAGGGTCTGACTAAAAGGCGCACAGCACCGAAAACCCGCATAGCATCCGCACAGCATCCGCACAGCACCGTCGCTACTTGCACGATAGATATTAGACGCATCACTTTGCCATTTTGTACATGAAATATTCCTTTAATAACCACGATATTTGAGCATACATATTATGGAATACGGATCTCAAAAGGCTGTAAATATGGGTATTATAACTGGAATAGTTTTACTGTAATTAGCTGTCGAAGCTGTTTGTGGTATTTAGATTAATCTACTGTCATTAAATCACTGTCCCAGTCATATATTGTAATACTTGTGGAAATTACTGATTTTTCTTCTTTTAATAATATATTCCAATTTCCAGCCGTCCAGTTTTTCCGCAATATATGTTATACTTTAAATTTAACTCTCGCCGACATTATTTTTTTGTCACCATTTGATAAATCTCTTATAACTTCAATTCCGCTCTCTAGCCAGTCATCATTTCTGGTAGGTTTTCCATTTTTTTTAAATATTTTGGTTGTTCCATATTCTCTCTAAAAATACCTGTAGACCCGACTCTGGCTTAATACTGTAATATGCTACGTTCCATATTTTTAACAACTCTGTGTAGAATCCGCTCAGAGATTTCTGGGGCATAATTTTACTTGTTAGTACATATCTTATCTTTTCAACATAAAATGCCTCTGGTATTCCTACCCATTAGGTTGGTTGTTATACATCATTCTCTGAATCCATTTGATTCTATTGGTTTGAATAATTTCATCAATACATCTTACATTTAATGCACCGTTTTCATAGCTTTGTTTCAAAAATATTCTGGTATCTTCATACAGTGATGGTTTTCTGAACAGAATTTTAATTACATGTATATACAATAAGGCATTGTGTTAATTCTAATTCTATTTAGAATATTTAATACAGTTGCCCACACTTACTAGCATGAGTACGGAATGAACCACCAGTAATCTCTACAGAAAACTAATTTAAACATCACGGGAAGTGTTTGCAACTTCGACAGTCAATTACAGTAAAACTATTCAACTATTCAATCCCATATTTACTGGCTCTTGAGTTCCACCCATCATTATTGATATCCAAAAATTTCTTGGTTATAAATTGAATATTTCATGTGGAAAACTGTCTAATATTAATCGCGCAAGTAGCGACGGTGCTGTGCGGGTGCTGTGCGGATTCTGTGCGGGTTTTCGGTGCTGTGCGTCTTTTAGTCATACCGCTTCCTTAACAGCATCTTCAGTATGCTAATAAAAAAGATTCTAAATCTAAAATCTAAATCGAAAAGAAAATATTATAGTCAACCAATGGGTTGTTATATTCTACATTGATATAAAACGTCAGTCTAATTATATACTTGTAGAAATCCCACTGATAGAGTGTATGCGGAATGCTGCAGTGAGCCACTTCACAACAACTGAACCCCTTGACTGTAGCAGATTCAGGTTTGTTGATTACCTTATTACCCCAGTCATATCCTGCACCAGTGGCACAAATAACATTATCGCATTTCAGGTCAACATGTAGAATTTATTGTCCTATTCCATCTAACTGTATTATAAAAGCTGGAATAAAAATTAAATATATATAATTTAAAATTATCTATGAAGAGTTAGAGACGATTTCTGCTATTAATATATGCCCGGGCTATATTGTTGTATATTGTATTATTATACACACATTCAATATCAAGGCGCCAATGGCCATTCATAACTTGTAATGCAGTAATGGACTAGTACATTCCCGGTGTGTTCTCATGCCGACGCAAGTTGGCCGATGTAAGTTTCCGATGCAAGGTGGTCGATGCAAGTTTGGCGGTGCAAGTGCTTTCTTCCTCGATCGTTTCAACTGTTTCTAGTTATATTTCTCTTGTACAAAGACCAGATTAGGTAAATTATATTATTATCCTTTTAATTAAGCAAGTTTTACATGCAAAACTAGGCATGTATAATAACCAACTTATAGGACTTATTTCTGCATGAACCCATGATTAAAGAACTCTGATCTCGTTCTTTATTTACGTACCATGCATCAACTAGTCCAATAAGTGCTAAAAATAAATATTCAAAAACTAGCCCCTAGTGCCATTCTCCCTCTGTATTGTACCATTCAATAGTTATAGGTTAACCTTCCAGGAAAGCGTTTGAGCTGTTTGCCACCTTCCCTGATCAAGCGGAGCTAGATTGTCCTTCACTGGTGGGAGTAATGGGAGACATATTGCTGGATAAAATACTGTTTGAGGACCTGGATCTGAGGATGTACAACAACATCGCGGTGCTGTTTGCTCAACCCTTCAGTCGAGGTATGTATGCAGGTCTTCATGCTGCTTTTTCACTATTTACTACCAGAATAAATATATTGGTATACAAGTTGCTTTATGGCAGTTTAAGCCCCTTGACCATTCACAGTAGAAGGTCTAAAAGTCTATGTCTATTACAGACTTGATGGTGTGCTACAGAGCCAGGGACAGTAATGGGCTGCAGGAACAGCTGGAGGCCTGCATCACTGAGTGTACCGGTAGGCTCAACAATGATGACTGTAGGTGAGGCACATACTTTAGTTTCTAAGGCAGCCCGGCTACCTCCATTTGTCTTCTCTTGCAATCCTCCATTTCCACTCTCCCACCAGGAGATTGGGTTTATCTCCAGCACCATTTCAGAAGCTGGGGACAAAAGAAATTCTTTTGTTCAAATATTTACTAAATTCCATTGCCATCACTCCATGTTAGTCCACCCAGGGGAACTAGAGGTTTAAAATTGTCCCACAATAGACTAAATGGATTAATGACCTCCCTTTCTGAGCCTGTTGATGATAACCTTGGCTTCACCTTGGGCATTATCAACAAATTAATGCCTGCTTTCCCTGTACTCAGATTGTTGCAAACATAGACTAGTTCTCCATGTGACATTGTTCAGAAGGGTGGTACAGACCTCTATAAGATGCTTTTTTATTTTGTACCTATATTTTGGGGGCATGAACTTGAGCTTAACCCACATTCATGTTTTCTTAACCCACTCTACAGGGTAGTGAATGACCTGACCTACTGCACCCTGAGAGCTCTGTCTGAATCCTGTCCTGAACAGAATGCAGTCTTTAACCTGGCTCCACTCTCAGCGGCTGCTATCGCCTGTGTTGCTCCAGGTATGTGTAACCATCACTCAAATCTTTGAAATGACCTTTGAGTCTTGAGTCTAATACTGGCAAGTTTAAAATGTTGTTTGAAATAATTGTAAACTTTCTATTACAATATCAGATTACTTTCTTACCATTCATTATAACACCATTGGCTCTCTTGGGATCTGGGTGTTTTCCATCAAATTTTGAATTACGACTATGTTTCGACTTATGTCATTAGACATGAATCAGAGTTTAAGTTTAAGAGTTCCAAACAATGGAATAGGTGGATCACAGAACAAGTTAGTACTCGGAATATAGTTTTTAAATCATGATTTATTTGCTTGAAACAGTGGCAAAATCCCTACGCGGCAGTTCCAAACAATTCCTGAAACTTCTTCATCTTTCTGTATCTTTCTCATTATTAGAAGAGGTGGTGTGCCCTGAGGACACGTACCTGGACGGTGATGAGTGCCTGGCGTGCCCTGATGGTACACTGACACTAGACGGTGAGGCCACCTCCCTACAGCAATGTTATGGTAAGTCATCATCCCTGCCTCTTTTATACCTAGTCCATGATATACAATAAACAGTACAGTGTATTATTATACCTCTGGGAGGGATGGTATGGTAAGCCATAGGCTACAGCATTGGAAAACCGTATTACCCTCTGGGTGGTATTTACATATCATATTGCCCCCTGGCGGAATTTTTGTTGAAAAAATAGTCCCATGTTTGCATCCGTATTTTCTTTATTTGAAAAGATGCGTTATACATTGTGCGTAATGATAGAATATAAATGATAATAATAAGCAACTGTGAAATTACGAATTTATTGCGAATTCAATAGAAAAATAGACCCGAAAATGAGTGAGGTGGACCTTAAGTAAGAAAGTAAACAAAGAGACAGGTGAACAGAGCTTGTGGTCCAACTCGAATTTCCATCGAATTTTCACGATTTTTTCACACAAAAACATTGGGAGAGGTATAATAAATACAAAATAGACTTCTGGCTGTGTGAGAGGTGGTTATCTCCCTTGGGCTACACAATTTCCTTGGGTGCTACGCACCCTTACGAAATAGGTACACCCGCGGGACACCTCTCACACGGCCAGGAGTCAATTTTGTCTATGTGTTGCCAGCTGGAGCAAGCCAATGGCTACAGCTGCATTGGGTGCTTCCCTATACAGCAGCATTGTGTGCTGATTTATATCCATATTCTAACATAATATCAGACATATACTCTAATCTAATTCAATGTTGAAATCTAATTCAATTGATCTATGATGTATACATTGTTCCAGATGAAGCTGATGTTTCCTGTGTGGAGGCCATGATTTCTAACTGTGCAGGGACAACTTCGCTGTTCAGGTGCGGCGTCTTCACGTGAGTATGAAACTCCACACTCCTCCATCAAAAAGGAAATAGAAGTGTACTTGTGCTCTGAGAGCTGATCAGCCATATTTCAGTGCCTAATGTCTGATGCATCCATTATTCTGTACTTGTGCTCTGAGTGCTGATCAGCCTTATTTCAGTGCCTAATGTCTGATGCATCCATTATTCTGTGTTGACAGTGAGTCACTGGAGAGTAATAAGTGTGCCCTAGATGGAGCGAGCACCTCATGTGGAGCTGGTGGCAGGGAGATAGCAGAGAACTTACTCTTCACTACCAGCACACCCCACAACCCACTGGCATATCGCCTCTTTGATGAAGAACTAGACAACAAAAGTTTGTTTTTTTGTTTTAAATTAGACTTTCTTGCTTGAATGCATACATGGTTAAGAATAGTATTACACCTCGATCATTTTTTTCTTTTTCTTTTTCAAGATTTTATTTAAACTAGGTAATACAGGTAATCCCCTCCACGGGGTTTCTCACCCGCCCCTAGCTTATTTACAGTTTTCAAGGGGGGTATTTTTCTCTCGTAGTGAACATACAGTATATACAAGTATAAACAGATTCAATACAATATAAAATAAATACAGTAATTCTGTGTCTAATTATTATTATTATTATTATCATAGTTCGACTAATAAAATGTGCATGGGATCTTTTCTACAGTGTCAGATGTTCACTTAATAATAATAATAATAGACTCCACCTCTTCATATTAAACCTCTAGTCTACACTTATATTTACATTTGTAGATGTCTTATGGAAATAAAAATCTATTATCATTATTATTATTATTAAACCCTGACATTAGAGCATTGATAAATATTCCATCCTGAACATGGCATGTTTTCTATAGAATTTAGCCTGTACCACTAGTCCCATAATTCCATGCAAATCAAGATTCAAAATGGCGGCTATGGTAACGTCTGGGAGAACTGGATTTAATCTAGATGACTGTATACCAATTTGTCTTTTATATGTATGATTATTCTTATGTAATGTCAGTTCGATAAATAAAGTAGTATCTTATCTTATCTTATCTTATCTTATCTTATCTGCTGTGCTGTATGTGTGCAGATGTGCAGACGTGCTACAGCCAGCAAGACAACAACCAGCTGCGGGAGCGACTGGAGCGGTGCCACACCGAGTGTGAGCCCATGAACCGCGGGCTGCGGTCTCAGGGGGAGGTCTGTGTGTGAGTAGGTCTTGATGATGGTGTTAATGTCCCAATTTATTTTTAATAATATTTAAGCCCATGTGTATGTTATATTTATATGTGTGTCGATTGTTTACTTATTTACTGGTCGATCTTATGAACGGTGGTAGGGAGGGGGTCTGACCCCTGGGCGGAGAGAGCTGATGCAATGTCTCTGGATGATGAAATCCCCCGGCGACATTGCATGTGAGCTACTCCGCCATTAACCTGGAGGCTGATGCAAGGGCCAGCGCATGCTCAACAGCCCTGGTGGCTGACGAAATGCCCACTGACCATTGCAGTACGCCCGGGAAAGATGATGAAATGCATCCCAGGTCTGGTGCAATACCTAGAATATATAAGGGCCCCCAGTCACTGTATAGGCAGACTTCTCCTGGAGAGCTGTACTACCATATGCTGTATGATGATGAACTGACTGGCAGCCCTGCCACCTTGAACACTGACCATGCTATAACTTGCTATACATGAACACTGTGTTATATTGAAGCCTAATAAAAGAAGCCATTCTGTACTCCACGCCTTACCTTATACCTACTGAAACTACAAGCCAAGCACTATATCCCTATTGAGACGTCTAACCAATCGAAGCTACCCCTATTTATAAGTATATCGCGAGAGATCCGAGTGATTAGAGTAACTCCGTAATCCATTAGTAGTAATCCCTAATTGTGGTGTCTACGCTCTACAGACACTAACATTTGGTGAAAGAACCCGGGCCTGGAGATTTGATATGGACATATTCCGTTTCATAATGCCGAATGGCGAACGATGAAAAGGCGAGACCTAAATCAAGAGCAAATTTCAGATTAAATTGTGTGACTAGAGGAGGGTTCAAGGACACTGACGCGGGCATTCCAGACATAGCTCCGCAGCTAAGCAAGAAGGCAGAGAAAGAACAACAAGTCGAAGATACAAAATTACTGGTCGCAGAGAAAATAACAGAAAAACTACACGATAAAGCCGATATAATTCACGGGGAATTTGAACATTTGGCTCGAGCAGGGCACGAATCGGAAGAAGAATTAGAAAACATAGACGACCAAAGCAGCATAGACAGCCAAGATACATTAGTGGCCGAGGAAGAAACCCTCATCCTGGCAGAAGAAGATACCCACCAAGGGGTTTGGGCAGTCACGCCACGAAAAAATCAGGAGAAGCAGGAAACAGAACCACCAGGAATAGACGAAGCTGCCAGGCAGTTACAGAAAGAATCGGGTGCCGAATTGCGAAAACTCAGAGACGCAGAGCTAAACCAGCCGTTAAAGAAGCAACAACAAGAACAGCTCCAGCAAGAGCAGGAACAGGAAGAAAGAGAGCTGGAACAACAACGGCAGGAAGAATTACAGCGCGAACAGCAGAGAGAGAGAGACAGACAGTTGGCCGAGGAAGAACAGGAAGACAGACGGCGAATAGCTCAGGAAGAAGAAGATAGAGCAGAAAGACAGAGACAAGCAGAAGCCGACAGAATACAGGCAGAAGAAGAGGAACACAAGCAAAGACTACAGTGAGCCCGGGAGAACGCTGAAGCACACGGCCGACAACAAACACAGGGAATAAACGGCGTGCCCCAACATCAGAACGGGCATCCAGCGCCCATAGTAGAAAACCAGAACGCCGATCCTGTACTCAACGGGCCACCGCCACGGGAAAACGGACAACATAGACCCGAGATCGTGATTCAAGAAGAACAAGAAGAAGAAGAACAAGCAGAGGAAGAAGGAATGGCGTTGTTCGAGAATCGAGTCCAGACCCTACTAGCACCCCCAAAGTTTTCAAATAATGATGGAGAAGATCCAAGAAGCTTCATGGAAGATTGCACAGCCATAGCACAACGATTGTACCCAGATGATTTGAACCAGTTCTGCAGACAGTTCGCAACGTATTTAGGCGGTTCGGCTCGACACTGGTTGAGATTACTGGAGACTCCGGACCCATACAACAACTGGGTAAATCTGAAGAAAGCTTTTCTGGACAGATATGAACACATGTCCGATATGGACAGAAAGGCGCTAAAGCAGGTGAATATGGTCGAAGGAGAAAAACTGGCAGATTTCTTCAAAGATTTCCAGACCAGAATGGTGAAGGCGGAAGTGAATGATGCAGCCAACATAAAAGAACATTTCTTAGCGTCCCTTCTTCCAAGATACAGAACGATGTTGCTAACTAAGCAAGCGCTCACCGTGACTAAAATGATGGAACATCTACTTCAGAGAGAAAAGGGTGCGCCGACACATCAAATGACAGCAGACGATTTAAAGAAGGTGCAGAAGGCTATGGAGAAATCCATGGAGAAATCCATGGAGAAATCCATGGAAAAATCGATGGAAAAGAGCATGGAAAAGAACATAGCACGATTAGAGGCCACATTCAAAAGCCAAGCAACAGCCATAGCAGCAGTACCAAACCAGAATCAGGGCCGAAATGATCAGAATCAGGGCCAGCGGTGGCACCAGAACGAATACCAATGGCCACAGCAGAACAACAATCCGAATCATTGGAATCAGCAGCCCTGGGGCAACCAACAAGGGAACCAGCAACAGTGGCGGCAGCAAGACCAACAGCAATGGCAGGGTAATGGAGGAAATCAACCGTCGTCGACAGGGGGAAGAGGCTACAACAATAGCAGAGGAAACAGAGGCCGAGGCCACCACAGCAATCAGGCACCGTGGAAAGGCGAGAGACAGCAGAACGACGATGGATTCCCGAAGTTCAAACCCAGAGTTAAGTGTTTTAATTGTCAAAATTTTGGTCACTATCAGACAGAATGTCGGGCTCAGAGACAGGGGAGAAACGGGACCCAAGGGAGTCAGGTTATGCCTAGTCAAAAGAAACAAGTGGGTGCAGTCGACTATACAGGGAATGGGGGAATGATAACTGGTAATTCAGAGGGACCTTTCTTTGCATCGGATAACCCAAACTAATGTCTCTCCCTTCATTGGGGCACATTGGGGGGAGAGACGACGCACAGGGGCCGCAGGGAAGGAATATAAACTCAAGAGGAAAAAAGGAAAAGTTAGATAATAGAGGTATAACAATCAGGGGACAGCCCCATTTGCTAACAGATGTCTGCTATGTAAATAACTCGTGGGATTACTTTGCAATACCGATAGATAGGGAACAGCACTGTGTCGATGCATATATGTATGGAACAAGAGTAATGACCTTGGTTGACACAGGAGCGTCTATATCTGTTATGAGTAAGAAAATGTACATGAGTCTAAATGCCAGAACACCCAGAATGATGGACATGCCTGTAAAGAAATGCGTTTTGGCAGATGGGAGGTTAATACAGGGCTACGGTCCATGTTCTATGAAGCTTGATCTGGCCCAGAAAAGATATCATATTAAGGTAACAGTTTGGCCGGAATTATTTTTCGGACTGGATTTAATAATGGGTCGAGATTTTCTCATGGAGCATGAACTTCAAATAAGCTATGAAGGATGCGCAACTGAGAAAGATCAAGTTGCTGCAGTTTGTACAAAAGAAGACATAACTTTACCACCTATGACTGAGGTAATTATGGGAGTGGAAATTAAAAGTGGGAATGTATTTCCAAATGGGCGCGAGGTTTGGTTTGATCCTAAGAGTGACGCATTAGAAGAGGGTTTAATAACAGCTAGGTGCGTGGCAAGGGTCAAGGCCAACAACATACCAGTTCGGATAATGAATTACTCTCCTATCCCCATGGACATCCAGGCACGCACCCAAATAGGGTGGGTAAGCCAGGACGGGTTCGTGGAGGTGGATCCTAAGGTATGCGCGTCAGGGAACATTCCTGAGAAAGACAACACGAATGAAATTTTTACTCCTGAATTAGATCTAAAAGCCTCTAAGGTATCCCAAGAACAAAAGGAGGAATTGAATGATCTATGTACACGATTGCTGGTAGCCGGACTGGGAGCGTTGGCGATCTACGGGCAGAATCTGGCGGCACTGATCATCGTCGACGGATGGCAGGAGGAGATTGACCTCAGGGAACTATACGCCCTTTGGTTGCCCTTATTCCTGTTTGCTGTGATCCTGACGGTCCTGGATCTGGTGATTTTTGCCGTGGCCTGTGCGAGTGCCTGTTGCTCAACCCCCGCGGATAGTCCCGTGTAGGCTCACTAACGGAGCGAAAACGGTGTCCCCAGAAGACTTTTAGCTGCGTTCGAGTTTGTAGAGAGTCGTTGATTATGTTTAGGTAGTTTTAGTAACGGATTTACAAGTTTTGAGAGTGATCCGCAGTTTAAATGTTTTCCGCTAGGTGGCAGCACCAGTCTTTTTAGGAAATTTTAAGTTAAAAAGAAGATTTTTATGTTTCCCGCCAGGTGGCAGCACCAGTGTTGTATAAATTTAAGAAGAAATTAAAAGGTTTAGAGATGTATTTATATTTATATTATTTATCTCTGGATGAACACCCCAGAGGAGTTATGTATTTATGTTAAGGGACATATCGAGCGTTGAACTGTATATAAAGTGTTTGTATGTTATTAGAAGCCAGCTAATAGATCACAGAATGTGCACCAAGATGATCAAAGGTTTTTATTAATTATATGCTGTTTTGAGATTATGTAATGTTTATGGCTGGGACAGCCATTCTTCTTTGTCGGGGAGGATGTTAATGTCCCAATTTATTTTTAATAATATTTAAGCCCATGTGTATGTTATATTTATATGTGTGTCGATTGTTTACTTATTTACTGGTCGATCTTATGAACGGTGGTAGGGAGGGGGTCTGACCCCTGGGCGGAGAGAGCTGATGCAATGTCTCTGGATGATGAAATCCCCCGGCGACATTGCATGTGAGCTACTCCGCCATTAACCTGGAGGCTGATGCAAGGGCCAGCGCATGCTCAACAGCCCTGGTGGCTGACGAAATGCCCACTGACCATTGCAGTACGCCCGGGAAAGATGATGAAATGCATCCCAGGTCTGGTGCAATACCTAGAATATATAAGGGCCCCCAGTCACTGTATAGGCAGACTTCTCCTGGAGAGCTGTACTACCGTATGCTGTATGATGATGAACTGACTGGAAGCCCTGCCACCTTGAACACTGACCATGCTATAACTTGCTATACATGAACACTGTGTTATATTGAAGCCTAATAAAAGAAGCCATTCTGTACTCCACGCCTTACCTTATACCTACTGAAACTACAAGCCAAGCACTATATCCCTATTGAGACGTCTAACCAATCGAAGCTACCCCTATTTATAAGTATATCGCGAGAGATCCGAGTGATTAGAGTAACTCCGTAATCCATTAGTAGTAATCCCTAATTGTGGTGTCTACGCTCTACAGACACTAACAATGGCAAATAACACCTAAATTCAATTTCAGAGTAAGAAAGATAATAAGAATACATGAATTCATAAGATCAGTCCTAAACGTATAATAATAGTAAATAAAGCTTTTATCTTAACTTTATTTACAAAAAGGAGTATATAATACAACAGTAGCATGATAAACCTAGTAAGAGGGTTTGCTGTCCACTTAATGTGGATTATGAGATAATTGTCAACAGTTTGAGCTTTTGAAATGACCTGGCCCAGTACCTGTCATAGGTTAATACATGATTACCATGGAAACCCTTCACATATAATGGTGGCCACCATAATGAATAGTGGTACAGGGCTGTGTGAGGAGGAAACATGCCAATAAGCCAATATGCCAATTGTTCTTATTTTATTATTTTATCATATCTAAGTCAACTAGCCTAGTCTTCTTTTCTAAATTCGGTAACTGCTGGAAGAATATGCACTCTGTAGTACATAAAGGTACGTCAACCCTTTTGTCTGTTTATATAGTACTTGTTTGTACTCTTCGAAAAGACAAATAAAAACCTTCTTATCTTATCTTATCTTATCTTATCTTATGTCTCACTGCGCATGTCTGTCACAGTGAATTCTGGGATAGATTCTGTTAAAATCTGACATACAGATATTTGGTAACATTTTTATCGAAAATTGCAAGGATGTTTTCAACAATATCTCAGCTTGTATAAACCATCTATGAAAACCGAATGCATGATGGGACTTATGTCATGGGCACATGTAAAACACATAGATATTGACATTAGAGCATTGATAAATATTCCATCCTGAACATGGCATGTTTTCTATAGAATTTAGCCTGTACCACTAGTCCCATAATTCCATGCAAATCAAGATTCGAAATGGCGGCTATGCAACTCCCCTATTGGGGATGTGGGGTGGTCAAATAGTCTAAAGCGCTGAGTCTGCTCACTGGCATGTTTAGCATGTTGTGTGTTTGAACCTGGGCTACAGTTCCACCTCCCCCCCCCCCCCCACCCCAGCTACTATTGAACAATTCTGCTGACAATAGGATTAATCCAATTTTCAGGTCTAGCAGTTTCTTTGTTTTTTTTAGGTCTAGAATGTGGTCAAATGTGAATAGTTATAGATACTAGGATAAGATAAGATACAGCTCACCCAGCCGCTACCATGAATCAGTACAGAGTTTTTAATTTTGTATACAATATAAATACAGTATATAAAATAAAGAACATATAACCTAGAGAAGGTAACAGATTCTGATGAACTTCTGATGAAATTATATTATAGATACTAGTACAGTTATTAGTGGAAGACCACGTGAGGTGAACTAGTCCTGGTCAAAATTGTAAATTGTCAAAAGCAAGCGATACACGCTGGCACTAGGTTGGGGGGACAATGGCAGCAGCAGGATTTAACCCCAATAAATGCCTCTTGGCCCCAGACCAGCACCACTCATACATAGTGTGTGTTCCAGGTTACTCAACCTCCTGTTCTACTGCACAGTGCGGGCACTGAGAGACTCGTGTATGTATGTGATACCAACCGCCATCACCCCCGCCATCAGCCCACTCATGTACTCCTGTCTGCAGTATGGCACAGGTAAGACCTTAAACATCTTACTTATTGCTCTGGCCTTAAATATCTGATGTACTGTAAACATTATATTTGTACTCATTGCCCTGGCCTTAAATATCTGATGTACTGTAAATATTGTATTTGTATTCATTTCCTTGGCCTTAAATATATGATTTACTGTAAACATTATATTTGTACTCATTGCCCTGGCCCTAAATATCTGATGTACTGTAAATATTATATTTGTACTCATTGCCCTGGCCTTAAATATCTGATGTACTGTAAATATTGTATTTGTATTCATTTCCTTGGCCTTAAATATATGATGTACTGTAAACATTATATTTGTACTCATTGCTCTGGCCTTAAATATCTGATGTACTGTAAATATTATATTTGTACTCATTGCCCTGGCCTTAAATATCTAAACTGTAAACATTATATTTGTACTCATTGCCCTGGCCTTAAATATATGATGTACTGTAAATATTATATTTGTACTCATTGCCTTGGCCTCAAGTATCTGATGTACTGTAAACATTATATTTGTACTCATTGCTCTGACCTTAAATATCTGAACTGTAAACATTATATTTGTACTCATTGCTCTGGCCTTAAATATCTGATATACTGTAAACATTATATTTGCACTCATTGCCTTTTAGGCTACACTCTGAACTATAAAATAACAATCAAAATATAGCATTTTCTAACTTTAGGCCAAATTTTACAATCTATCCGAAAGTTTGAAAGTTTTATGTGCCATTTCTCCCTGTGTTCCTTTCCTATTTCTGCACCAGCCTTTAATACATTTACATTCTCTTAATATTCTTCTGATATGATGTTGAAGGGATCAAGGGTCTGACTACTGTTCCTTGCCTCCTTAATGCAAATAATAATTGTAACAACTCTACTTACCAGGTTGTGGACCCGGCAAATTCTTCACAGACCTGACAGATTCTGGTGGGTAATTTCAACCATTTACCTTTACAATTATAGATCTGGTTTATTGTTTACCTTTGACATAACCAGTGTCTAGCATGCCATAGACTATCGTCTATAGATTATAACCAATTTTAATCATTACATTTTTTCAATAAGAACTAGAGCAAAAGGAGTCATGTACTACTGCCATTAATACCATCTTGTTGTACCCAGCCTGGTATATCAGGGTATTTTCTTCTCTGACTTAAAGTGTAACCAATCTAGGAATTACAATGTTACAGCCCACTACAACCCCTACCTACACCTCATATATACAGTTATTACAATGTTACAGGGCTGGGTTACAATGGTGTAAAGCTGTATGAGTGCATGGAGTGTCCCCCGCACCACTACAACCCCTACCTACACCTCATATATACAGTTATTACAATGTTACAGGGCTGGGTTACAGTAGTGTAGAGCTGTATGAGTGCATGGAGTGTCCCCCGCACCACTACAACCCCTACCTACACCTCATATATACAGTTATTACAATGTTACAGGCCTGGGTTACAATGGTGTAAAGCTGTATGAATGCATGGAGTGTCCCCCGCACCACTACAACCCCTACCTACACCTCATATATACAGTTATTACAATTAGTTGGTGGGCTTAGCGACTTTATACTTCAAGTCATGATGCAAAGGTCCCCTTTGGTATGGTAGCACCTTAGGGCAATAGAAAAAGATTTATCCTAAGACACATGTGATATCATCCCCCGTTTTCGAAAAAATGACGTTTTTACAAAATGGCCGCCAAAAATTCAACCAACATCCTAACTTCACTTCTATTTGACATAGAAAGACAAGATTACTGTCAAAACATAGGTTTTCAGGGTCAAAGAATGTGATAGAAAGGGTTTAAAGTCTCAAAGAATGATAGTTCTCATTTTAAAAAGAATATTAGAGGTAAAATCTTAAAAAAAATCAAATAAAACTCACTAAAAAATGTTTTACTAATTTATTAAGCAAACTCCTTCCTTGTAGGGTAAACACACTCTTTAGTGATTATAACTGACTGCAAAACATATTTACAGCTGAAAAAAGTGGTTGAAAAGATCGTGTTTAGCTGAATGATGCACAACGGCAAGAGCATGATCCCAGGCATCCACATAGAGATTAGCAGGGCTGTTTCTGCTTGCAGAATTTACATGGAGGTCTACAATCTGTCTTACAGTGGCAAAGAGCTAGTTCAGGCAAATCCTGAGAAAATGTGTTGCATTATGATAGAACAACATAAGGGAATGGTATGAACATAGGGGTGAGAAAAGTCTGCCTTCGAAACACAAGTGATAGCAAGTATGTTGAAATCTTTTTCAAGCACCCATGAGACAAACATGTTCATATACCACCTCAGAATTGTGATTCTACATTTACTACACAACTGCTACCAAAGTAAAGGAATAATGATAAAAAAGATGAAAGATTTTCTTGCAAATAAACAGTAATGTATGCCTACTGTCAGCAGGCAGGTCAGAAACTCTGTAAATTCGCTGTAACTTTTGGCCATGTTTGACTAGCTAAATTGAAAGGAATTAATCTTAACAGAACTAAAAACTGTACATGACTCATAGATTCAATTCCACTAACAGAATCTAAAGTTATTTCATAAATTAAGTCAGAAGAAGCTGAATAATGACTGAAAATGATCAGGAATATTTTGATGAAATAAACCAGAAGTAAATGACTGTCAGATTCCATTTTTAAATCTCCTACATAAGAATGCATGGCAACTGCTACATTGCTGCCCACACAAAGGGGAATACATATTTCATGATGTGGAAAAGAGAGCTCTTGGAGGTGAATCTGTTGAATCATGTTGCCAATACCATAGAGAAGATGAGACAATAGCTGGGTTCCTGACAAGCATGTTGCCCCATATGTGTCCTCTTTGAAGAGAAATGCACCACAAGTTGTATCAAGTACATATCGTAAAATAATCACCAAATAGAATTATATTCTATGCATTTAGCCAAAGCTATTATACCTGATATGCTGTTCATGAGATTTGTAGTTGCTGTGTATCAGAACTTGGTGGCATTAAAGCTGCCTTGCCAGGAATTAAGATCGAGTGGTTCTTCTGGAGTTACATTCATATTAGTTCCCAAACTCAATATTATCAATCTCTTATTCAATGAAAAGTAAAATAAATGTCTAAATTCTGTGATTTTACGATCGGGGACACACAGGAATGATTGTTAATGCATATGGTCATAGTACTGTAGATGCAGTGAATCAACACATGGTGGCACCTCTGTCCCAGGCCCAGCTCCATGTTTCTCTCTGTCTGCCCTCAGAAATTCCCTCGTTCTGGAACAAGGCTATTTAGGTCGCACTGGTGATCACCAGTATAGTAGGATGAGTATTTCTTCTCAAATATTAAACTCCAACATTAACAAAGAAACCCAAACGATTGGGATAAGGTGGGGCAGTGTATTAGTTAACAAGTGAAAACTGAGATTTGTATAGAAAATAGCTGGGAAGGCAGCTTTAAGTCAAAATCTTTGCCTTTAAGAAAAAACATTGTGACAACCTTCATCTACACTCTCGATATTGTCATCAGATACACTATAGCTTCATTACAAATTTCTGAAACACTGGTGAATGGGTCTCAATCATCTCAGTAGTAGGTAAGGACAACAATGTAAGCTCCAGCAGCAACTGCCATGTGGAGCATGCAGCCTCCTTGCCTTTACCAAGGCAAGGAGGCTCTGAGAACATGAGAGTATTGCCATGCTTTAGATGGTCCAGGAGTTGATCCAATTTCATGTGGAGGAATGTACCTGACAAGGAAAAGAAATCCCTTATTCATCAGCCTTATCAAATAAAAAGAGGAGAGAACCTAAACTAGCTCAAACATAGTTGTCTACCTGAAATTGCAACAAACCTCAAATGCAATCTTGAGTGCAACTACCTTCTCTCCAAGTGCCACAAAAGCAAATATGCCTAGCCCAACAACATCACTTTTGTTGCTTCAAACAACAATCTGACAATGACCAGCTACAGTGGCTGCAGCAATGTATAGAAACACCCTGGTGTCTGCTTTCTCATGGTGCAAGAAGCCATTGCATCAACATAAAAACCGACTGGAGAGCTTATACATTTCCCAAGTACAGTGGTGAAACAAGATAGACATTGAAATAGTGGAATAACAATCCTTTATAATCCATTCACTACAACATCCATCAGAACAATATTATTCCAGATATTTCATTTGATACATTCTACCTGAAGTTGCAAAAGCTTCAACCTTTTGGCCAGCTACACAAAGAATTCCTGATTTTTGAGGTCCACCTGCATGAAAGCTGTCCAGTTGCTAGGCACATTTGCTGAAAGAGTAACTCTCCTGAGATTGTGATTAAGTTTGTCTTAGTGTAGATGTCCCAAACAACATCCAATCTATTGTTTCTTCAAAATCATGAAGAATATGTTGAGTGAAGACCTCTTGGGCATAATGTCCAATAGTAGGAACACTAGTAGGACGTAGAATTTGGACAAGCACAGCCCTTTCTAAAAGGTGAGTTCCATGGCCATGCTACTGCTCTCGCTACTCCCCCATTTCTATGACAGTCTCTTGCTGCCAAATATCTGAGGCGGAGGTAGAGATGGGAGGGGGAGCAATTGGCCTGCGAAGATTGACAGGTGGTAAAAAGCTCAAAGTACCTCATCCAAAGAATGAGTTATTCAAAAAATCATATGTCTTTACTATACCAACATTGTGGAACCAACTCCCAGATAAGGTCCAACTTACCAATAGAAGGAAAGAGTTTAGGAGTTACGGTACTTACACAATACATATATAAATGAGTTTGATCAATTCCTAAGTCTGTGAAATCCTGATATTGTTTTTTCTTTTACATGACGCTTGGTAAAGACATCAAGAGTCAACAAAAGATTGTTATGTGGGAGGGTAGGGAAATAAAGGACTGTATTCCTCTGTCGAAGATCGATATACTGATAGGGGGAGGGGGGATCTAACCATTATTAGAATTTGAATGTGATTGTAAAATATACTGTATTAGTTGTGCTGCTATGTGGACTTGCAATGGTTGAATGTGAGATATTGACTAGTATAAGCTGGTATCAAAAATTCAACCTTGTTTTATAAAACATGTGCTGATTAATGATTGCTGATTCTTTGAATCATATGTTCAATAATAATATTTGCTAATATAATAATATTATAATGTATAGTTAATCTGATTTTATCACAAAGACCGATTCACATGATAGAAATAGAAATATCTGGTTGGTAATGGGAAAAGCTGTCTTAGTAATGTACTTGATATGCTTAGTATCTGCTCAAAAAGAGAAAAAGTCTGTATTATTACATATATTGTACAGATTACCACTATAGGATGCAACAAGCAGTTAGTAATAATCAATGAAGAGTGCATTTGCCCTACAAGGCAAGAGTTTGTTTGATAAACTGGTAGAAAAACCTTTTTTATTTTATTTATTTATTTTTTTCTGATTTTTTTCTCAAATATTCTTTATAAGAGGATAATTATTGTCCTTTCAGACTTTAAACCCTTTCTATCAGATTCCCTGACCCTGAAAACCTATGTTTAGACACCAACTTTGTCTTTCTATGTCAAATAGAAGTGAAGTTAGGATGTTGGTTGAATTTTTGGTGGCCATTTTGTAAAAACGTCATTTTTTCGAAAACGGGGGGTGATATCACGTGTGTCTTAGGATAAATCTTTTTCTATTGCCCTAAGGTGCTACCATACCAAAGGGGACCTTTGCATCATGACTTGAAGTAAATGGCCTGTTTGGAGCGCTAAGCCCACCAACTAAATGTTACAGGCCTGGGTTACAATAGTGTAAAGCTGTATGAATGCATGGAGTGTCCCCCGCACCACTACAACCCCTACCTACACCTCATATATACAGTTATTACAATGTTACAGGGCTGGGTTACAATGGTGTAAAGCTGTATGAGTGCATGGAGTGTCCCCCGCACCACTACAACCCCTACCTACACCTCATATATACAGTTATTACAATGTTACAGGGCTGGGTTACAATGGTGTAGAACTGTATGAGTGCACTGAGTGTCCCCCGCACCACTACAACCCCTACCTACACCTCATATATACAGTTATTACAATGTTACAGGGCTGGGTTACAATGGTGTAGAACTGTATGAGTGCATGGAGTGTCCCCAGCACCACTACAACCCCTACCTACACCTCATATATACAGATATTACAATGTTACAGGGCTGGGTTACAATGGTGTAGAACTGTATGAGTGCATGGAGTGTCCCCAGCACCACTACAACCCCTACCTACACCTCATATATACAGATATTACAATGTTACAGGGCTGGGTTACAATGGTGTAGAACTGTATGACTGCATGGAGTGTCCCCCGCACCACTACAACCCCTACCTACACCTCATATATACAGTTATTACAATGTTACAGGGCTGGGTTACAATAGTGTAGAGCTGTATGAGTGCATGGAGTGTCCCCCGCACCACTACAACCCCTACCTACACCTCATATATACAGTTATTACAATGTTACAGGCCTGGGTTACAATGGTGTAAAGCTGTATGAATGCATGGAGTGTCCCCAGCACCACTACAACCCCTACCTACACCTCATCCTCAGCTGTCTGCCCTGCCCTGCTGGTCAACTGGCACAAGCTGGTGCTTCCAGGTGTAAAGGTAAATTTAGTTCTTTTAATGCTGCATTCTCTAGTAATATTCTTGATTGCATAAATGATGTATGGTGTCCAAATGCCTGGTGGGAAAGACAATGGTTCCTAGTTTAGTTACGCATCACTCAGGATGATCTCAAAGTTCCATATTACACTTGGGCTACATTACATTTGTGATGTGTTTCAGAAAAATGAGTCATAAGTCGCCAAATTGATATTTTTCAAAGTGTTTTTTTCACATGATCAGATTATTGGAATGTTCTGATTCTTGGAGGGTCTGTCACTTATAGTTATGTCAATCGGTGTATCCAATTCCAGGACAATCTATGTAATATATCCTTTGGTTTCAAAGGTCCTCATATGGACTACATTTATTAACTTTACTGTTTATTGACCCCCATAAATATTGAAAACTTTTTTTTCAAAAACGAAAATATCAAACTTAAAATCTAGAATTACTTATTATTTTATTAGACTGTTTACTATCATTGGAATCGGCTTGATCTCATCTTTTCAAATATAATGATATCTCAAAATCTATTTTTTGCGACTTATGACTCATTTTCCTGAAACACATTACATTTGTTTGTTGTGCTCACTCACTAAAATGACTATAGTTTATGGCAGGGTAATTATAGTGCGGGGATTTCTCTCTGATGTCGAGGTGTGGAAGAAGGCTTTCCATTAGTCCCTGTTAATCAGTTCACATCCTAATAAAAAAACAGCTCGGCCATGGGCCATGGGGGCCTGCCTCGACCCAATTTTTAGGAGAAGTTCCTCCTGTCTTAGATTTTAATCCTCTGTATTGCATTTACGACATACAATTAAGAGATCGGGTATCTGACATAGTCGACGTTAAAGGACACTTAAATGACACTTAAATGGTCAAAGCTTGTGGCATTTCTCCCCTTCCATCTCCGCCCTTCCCCCTTCCCTATAAAGGAAAGGAGTGCTAAACTATAAGCCTGCATGTAATATCAACTTTCAGATCGCCTGAGGTTTATTTTGTATTTATCATACTTTTACTAATATTCATGGCAAAATATAATTGTATATTGTTTATTGTTAATATAAATTTTTTTCTCTCGCATAATTCAATGTTTGTTAATTGGTTGTCAAGATCCACACTTTTGTACCACATCCATCTGATAATAATAAAAACGATAAACTAATTTACAAACATTACCTGCTAATATGATAGTTTTACACTATGACCAGATGACTGCGCGTTGGGGCCGTGTGAACATGGAGGTTCCTGCACCAACACGCTGAGTGGACCAGTCTGCCAGTGTACACCAGACTACACCGGGGACCTCTGCCACACACGTAAGTCTCTCAACCCTCATTGAACCTGGGTCACCAGTTAACTTCCATCACATCATGTAATTGTCTACTTATTCCCACCCATACAATTACCAGGGTTTGGGCCCGTCTTCTTAGTTTAAAAAAAGGTCATAAAATCATTCAGTTCTCTGAAAATTAGAATTCCACTATTTTCATCCATTAAAGGTATAAGGAAGGGTATGTTCATGATTACATTGAAAACTTCAGGATAACACCGCCTAGATCTATAGATGTATAGGTGTATCAGAAGATTAAATACTAAATATGATCATTCCTTTTGACCTTGAATAGGTGCTGTAAAATAACAATGTATAATAAGCGCTATAAAAGAACAAAATACGAATGAAATTGAGCATTAAAATTGTCAGCACTAAGGATCAAAGAAAGAAAGATTTAGATGGAAAAACAACTTTGAGGATTAGCGTGCAATGTTTCCATATGTCCAAGACCATTGTTTTGACAATATCATCAGAACAATGGTCTAGGACACAGTATTCTAAGCGTTTTATAGAATAGAATAATCATGTATTTGTCAGAAATTACATAAGCGGTTGATAAAGAGGTCAACAGGCTTCTGGGAAGAAGAATAGGTTATTATAGTTATCATAATTTTCTTCTCTTTTGTGGTTTTGTATTCCATCTGTGTAAGATATAACGAGGTGATTTGACTATTGTGTAATATCTTGTAGTCCCAAGTACATACTGCAGTCCTAAGCAAAGGTAGAACAAGCTGATGGTACTTTAGTCTGAGCCATACTCAGTATAATGACCTGTTCATAGGCGGTTAAGCTTCTGGACTTCAGCCTCTGTCTCCAGTGCCTTCTGACTCCTTAAACTGTTCATTTCATTATGCTTTTTTTAAAAAAAAAATCCTTTATTCCTATTCCTGCCTTCTGGGCTTCTACAATGTTATATATATAGGCAATGAAGCAAAACTTCCACATCATGTTGGGGGATGGTTATCTCACATTGATCTTGGAAGGCAAATTTTTTCCCATGAAGCTTTCATTTAATAAGATAGAACCCAACAAGAGATGGATATAGGATGACGTATTCACAAAACACGAGTATGTTGTTTTTCCGTTTTTCCTGAGTGGCAAAGCCACAAGGGAAAAATGGAAAAATAATGCACAAGTGTTTTGTGAATGCTTTATCCTATATCCATCGTGAGTTGGGTTCTATTTTTATGCCATGATATATATATTTAGCCTTATTTAATCAATATTTACCTTCAGTTAATGTCTCGCAACCCTCCGACTCAAAAAAACAAGTGCCTACAATAATGCGTCATAAAATGAGCATCATAAAATGAGTGTCATTGATTGGCGCAACTAAATTTATGCAACCAATCAAAATAGGGGAGTAAATTGGTTGCATTTGAAAAGCAGCTCCCACTACTGAAATCTACGCATGCATATGCAATGGGCTAAGCTGGCCATGTTTTTGTGGATACGCCATGCACCTATCATGGCATAATATGCCTTATTCCTGATCTAGATGTCCTTAACATCATATAACTTATAACTGTCACATATAGTTATTGTTATTTATTGTTATTATGGTGGGTGTACAGCTCGGGTGGCGGTGACTATTTACCTGAAGGCAGAGGGAATATATGACAACAGTATTGGGCCGCAGTGTGAAGCCAACGCTAAGGCACAGGTTAGTCACACCTTCTTACACACCTCTCTAGCATGGACTCAATAAACAAATATTATACACACCTCTCTAGCATGGACTCAATAAACAAATATTATACACACCTCTCCAGCATGGACTCAATAAACAAATATTATACACACCTCTCTAGCATGGACTCAATAAACAAATATTATACACACCTCTCTAGCATGGACACAATAAACAAATATTATACACACCTCTCTAGCATGGACACAATAAACAAATATTATACACACCTCTCTAGCATGGACACAATAAACAAGTCTAATATTATACACACCTCTCTAGCATGGACTCAATAAACAAGTCTAATATTATACACACCTCTCTAGCATGGACTCAATAAACAAATATTATACACACCTCTCTAGCATGGACTCAATAAACAAATATTATACACACCTCTCTAGCATGGACTCAATAAACAAATATTATACACACCTCTCTAGCATGGACTCAATAAACAAATATTATACACACCTCTCTAGCATGGACACAATAAACAAATATTATACACACCTCTCTAGCATGGACACAATAAACAAGTCTAATATTATACACACCTCTCTAGCATGGACACAATAAACAAATATTATACACACCTCTCTAGCATGGACTCAATAAACAAGTCTAATATTATACACACCTCTCTAGCATGGACTCAATAAACAAGTTTAATATTATACACACCTCTCTAGCATGGACTCAATAAACAAATATTATACACACCTCTCTAGCATGGACTCAATAAACAAATATTATACACACCTCTCTAGCATGGACACAATAAACAAATATTATACACACCTCTCTAGCATGGACACAATAAACAAGTATTATACACACCTCTCTAGCATGGACACAATAAACAAATATTATACACACCTCTCTAGCATGGACACAATAAACAAATATTATACACACCTCTCTAGCATGGACACAATAAACAAATATTATACACACCTCTCTAGCATGGACTCAATAAACAAGTCTAATATTATACACACCTCTCTAGCATGGACTCAATAAACAAATATTATACACACCTCTCTAGCATGGACTCAATAAACAAATATTATACACACCTCTCTAGCATGGACACAATAAACAAATATTATACACACCTCTCTAGCATGGACACAATAAACAAATATTATACACACCTCTCTAGCATGGACACAATAAACAAATATTATACACACCTCTCTAGCATGGACTCAATAAACAAATATTATACACACCTCTCTAGCATGGACTCAATAAACAAATATTATACACACCTCTCTAGCATGGACACAATAAACAAATATTATACACACCTCTCTAGCATGGACACAATAAACAAATATTATACACACCTCTCTAGCATGGACACAATAAACAAATATTATACACACCTCTCTAGCATGGACACAATAAACAAGTATTATACACACCTCTCTAGCATGGACTCAATAAACAAATATTATACACACCTCTCTAGCATGGACTCAATAAACAAATATTATACACACCTCTCTAGCATGGACACAATAAACAAATATTATACACACCTCTCTAGCATGGACACAATAAACAAATATTATACACACCTCTCTAGCATGGACACAATAAACAAGTATTATACACACCTCTCTAACATGGACTCAATAAACAAATATTATACACACCTCTCTAGCATGGACACAATAAACAAGTATTATACACACCTCTCTAGCATGGACACAATAAACAAGTCTAATATTATACACACCTCTCTAGCATGGACACAATAAACAAGTCTAATATTATACACACCTCTCTAGCATGGACTCAATAAACAAATATTATACACACCTCTCTAGCATGGACTCAATAAACAAATATTATACACACCTCTCTAGCATGGACTCAATAAACAAATATTATACACACCTCTCTAGCATGGACTCAATAAACAAATATTATACACACCTCTCTAGCATGGACTCAATAAACAAATATTATACACACCTCTCTAGCATGGACACAATAAACAAATATTATACACACCTCTCTAGCATGGACTCAATAAACAAATATTATACACACCTCTCTAGCATGGACTCAATAAACAAATATTATACACACCTCTCTAGCATGGACTCAATAAACAAATATTATACACACCTCTCTAGCATGGACTCAATAAACAAATATTATACACACCTCTCTAGCATGGACACAATAAACAAATATTATACACACCTCTCTAGCATGGACACAATAAACAAATATTATACACACCTCTCTAGCATGGACTCAATAAACAAGTATTATACACACCTCTCTAGCATGGACACAATAAACAAGTCTAATATTATACACACCTCTCTAGCATGGACTCAATAAACAAATATTATACACACCTCTCTAGCATGGACACAATAAACAAATATTATACACACCTCTCTAGCATGGACACAATAAACAAGTCTAATATTATACACACCTCTCTAGCATGGACACAATAAACAAGTATTATACACACCTCTCTAGCATGGACTCAATAAACAAATATTATACACACCTCTCTAGCATGGACACAATAAACAAGTCTAATATTATACACACCTCTCTAGCATGGACACAATAAACAAGTATTATACACACCTCTCTAGCATGGACTCAATAAACAAATATTATACACACCTCTCTAGCATGGACTCAATAAACAAATATTGTACACACCTCTCTAGCATGGACTCAATAAACAAATATTATACACACCTCTCTAGCATGGACTCAATAAACAAATATTATACACACCTCTCTAGCATGGACACAATAAACAAATATTATACACACCTCTCTAGCATGGACACAATAAACAAGTATTATACACACCTCTCTAGCATGGACTCAATAAACAAATATTATACACACCTCTCTAGCATGGACACAATAAACAAATATTATACACACCTCTCTAGCATGGACACAATAAACAAATATTATACACACCTCTCTAGCATGGACACAATAAACAAATATTATACACACCTCTCTAGCATGGACTCAATAAACAAGTCTAATATTATACACACCTCTCTAGCATGGACACAATAAACAAGTCTAATATTATACACACCTCTCTAGCATGGACTCAATAAACAAATATTATACACACCTCTCTAGCATGGACTCAATAAACAAGTCTAATATTATACACACCTCTCTAGCATGGACACAATAAACAAATATTATACACACCTCTCTAGCATGGACACAATAAACAAATATTATACACACCTCTCTAGCATGGACACAATAAACAAATATTATACACACCTCTCTAGCATGGACACAATAAACAAGTCTAATATTATACACACCTCTCTAGCATGGACTCAATAAACAAATATTATACACACCTCTCTAGCATGGACTCAATAAACAAATATTATACACACCTCTCTAGCATGGACTCAATAAACAAATATTATACACACCTCTCTAGCATGGACTCAATAAACAAATATTATACACACCTCTCTAGCATGGACACAATAAACAAGTCTAATATTATACACACCTCTCTAGCATGGACTCAATAAACAAGTATTATACACACCTCTCTAGCATGGACACAATAAACAAATATTATACACACCTCTCTAGCATGGACACAATAAACAAATATTATACACACCTCTCTAGCATGGACTCAATAAACAAATATTATACACACCTCTCTAGCATGGACACAATAAACAAGTCTAATATTATACACACCTCTCTAGCATGGACTCAATAAACAAGTATTATACACACCTCTCTAGCATGGACACAATAAACAAATATTATACACACCTCTCTAGCATGGACACAATAAACAAATATTATACACACCTCTCTAGCATGGACACAATAAACAAATATTATACACACCTCTCTAGCATGGACTCAATAAACAAATATTATACACACCTCTCTAGCATGGACACAATAAACAAATATTATACACACCTCTCTAGCATGGACACAATAAACAAATATTATACACACCTCTCTAGCATGGACTCAATAAACAAATATTATACACACCTCTCTAGCATGGACTCAATAAACAAATATTATACACACCTCTCTAGCATGGACTCAATAAACAAATATTATACACACCTCTCTAGCATGGACTCAATAAACAAATATTATACACACCTCTCTAGCATGGACTCAATAAACAAATGTGGTGCGCGGCTATGGATTAGCTTTGCCGAACCAGAGCCGCGCCCGCGCGCGTCTCAAGCGGCTGTCGCTTGGAGACCCTTGGTTTTGTAAGATGTGTATTGGTGCTGGCCGCGCGGGTCGTGGTTATGGTTTTAGTCACCAACAGAGGTCGTGCTGTGTAATGTATCTGTATTTTCAAACTTTTTATTGCTGTATGTTGTACTTATCTTATGTATGTCTCACACTTACATATTATACACCCTTTTGTATTTACATGTCATTGTCATGTACTGCTTCCTTTATGTATGTCGGTTGTTGTCGTCACAAGCTGTGATATTTGGCAACCCGGGTGTGGATAGAAGAATATAAACGTTGAGTGCTGGCGAGGTCCATTAGATCCTGTCGTTGTCGTTGTTCTTGATTAGATAGATTAAGTTCCCATAGTCGCTTAAGGCTGTCGATCGGACATTACAATTTGGTGCCGTGACCATTTTTGGATTTTTGCTCGCTAGGGTGAGACCTGTGTCAGCTGTCGGTAGCCTCTAACGGGGAGTGCCGATGGGTGACAAGGGGAGAGATGTCCGGCTCTCCACTGGAGCGCCGGATGACCTGATGGCTGTGGATGAATTTCTGCAGCAAACGAATCAGACTATTCAGGACTTGGAAAATCAGTTGGCCCAGTCTAAACTGAATTTGAATCGCTCGCTGGAACCTCATGTTAATGCTAACGTGCGGGTGAAAGCGAGCATAGAAGCTAATTCGAGTAGCGGCGATGAACATGTACAACCGCCCGACTTGAAAGTGACCATGAGGAGGAAGTTGTCAAAGCTTCCTCGTAGTGCTTTGAAGAAGGCACCAGAGATTGTAGATATTGGCTCGGACGAGGATGAGTTTTTGCATGGTAAACTGCCTCCCATGACTCCAGTGATTCATGCGGATATTGGTCAGTTACAATCCGAATGGACTCAGGACCGTACTAGGAATAGGCGCATGACCTATGATAGAATGGATAAACTCATCTCTACGCAAATGAGTACTTTGAATTTGATGAATGATTCAGTATTGGAGTCTGCAAGGAAGGGGAAGGAGGCCCTGGAGAAAGCGGCTTATACTGAATCGGAGTTGACTTTAGCTAAGAAAGAAGAAGCTCGTTTAAGATCTGTAGTGAAAGATCAAAGTGAGAAATTGACTTCACTGGAGGCTAAGCGCGCTTGGGAACGTAAGAATAATGAGCGTATGAGAATGAATTTGGAAGAATTGAATAGCCGCTTTGACTTTCAAGTCCCACAGCACAGACCTAGGGGTATTGCTTTTGCTGACGAAGTGGAGAAGGTTAGCACCCCTATTCATGAAAATCTGGGTGGTATAACTAATGAATCATACACCCGAATCATGAATGATTTACCTGACTTTGATCAAAAGAGAGGAAGTCCAGATAATGTAGCACCATTTCCACCACATTATACGTCAGTCATGCCGGACGCACCAACTGGCGGGCGGGCGTTTAAAGGTGACAGGAGGAGTGCTTTAGAAGCTGCGCGTGGTTTGCGCACTTCTAGTCCTAGTCCAGTCGGTTATGGGATTATGGGCGCGGTTAGGCGATCATTGCCGGCCAATATGAGTGGAGTTAGGCGGTCAGTAGATCCAGCCGCGGGTTACTTGCCTGAAGGCAAGGGACCTGCATTTGGCATGCCTAAGTTTAAACCAACTAAGCCAATGCGCAACCCTAGAACTGTGAACTTCCCTGAATGGGATGGTCGAGAGGATTGGCGTGACTATCAAAGACGCACAGTAATGATAGCACGTTCAAATAATTAGGATGACGAGACTTATAAAATACAACTGCTAACCGGAGTAGGTAAACAGCTGCCGCAAGCTATGATGCTGGAGCCGGATGATTTTTCAGTCGATCAGCTGCTACAGATGCTCGAATATGACTATCAGGCTGAAAAGTCTGATAAGACGCGAAAGCGGGAATTTTTCGAATGCAGGCAAGATCCTGGGCAGAGTCCGGCTGCTTTCAGCCAGAACTTAAGTTTGAAGGCAGTACATGCTTTCGGTGAATGGGATGGCACGTTGCATGATATGGCGGTAAAAACATTTCTTGATGGGCTGGTGGATAAAGGCATGTCGCAATATGTTGCAATGCAGGAGCCGACCGATATAGTTTCGGCTGCGGCAGCCGCTACTAGATATAGGGATGTATTTGGAACCAGTGGAGTTTCACACACGTCTTCGCATTTACACTCGATTAAAAGCGGGGCGGGTGTGTCAACGGTAACTACTGTGACCAAATCAGAACGGGAGTGGGATGATAACGAAATGGCAGAGTTTCAAGCTTTTCGGGCGTGGCAGAAAAGGCCAAAACCGCAACTAGAGGCTTTACCACCACCACCACCGCCCGAGTCGGGTGAGGGGGGTAGAAAGGTTTCTTCTGAAGGAAATTATAGGAGAAGACCTGGTATGCCTAGAAAATGCTACTATTGTCAGCAAGAAGGACACATGTGGGCAGATTGTGCTAAACAAAAAACACATGTTAAGTCTTTTGATGACTTTACAGCTCAGGCTGCGGCAATTAAAGAACAGTTGGCTCTGCTGT
The DNA here is from genome assembly GCA_942159475.1 of Sthenelais limicola. NCBI lineage: Eukaryota > Metazoa > Annelida > Polychaeta > Phyllodocida > Sigalionidae > Sthenelais > Sthenelais limicola. Next base: position 158,880,356 of record OW804094.1, on the reverse strand, counting down.
TAAACAAGGTCGGATCTTCTTAGGCGGTGAACAGGAGATCGTGACAAACAGCATACACACCGCATTGTCGATAAATCGGACTTGTAAACCAATTGGATCCGATGTTCTTGTGCCCCTAGATCAGCCTGGGGACGCCCGTGGAGAAGGTGATCTTGGAGGTGAAGTGCACGAGAGCAGCGGCAGTGGCGCAATTGGGCGCGCCACATGCTCAGTGATGGTGGTGAATGAAGGAAATCCTGAGTATGTATGCTCACCCGGGCAGATTCTAAAAGTATCATGGGGAGAAGATGCTAGGGTGGTGAGTAAGGTTATGGTGTGTGACTTGTGCGATTTTGAGATTTGTGTCTCAGACCGCAATCGCCCGCTTGTGGCTGAGCGCATGTATGCGGATGTGACTTTAGTGAATGTAACTGGACAATTCTTGATTGACTGGGGAGCCCAATGCACGCTAATAAAGAAGCGCGTGTATGATGAACTCTCAGTCAGGCCTTCTCTCATGCCATGTGGGGTGACGTGCTATGCAGGAACTGGACATGATCTAAAGACACATGGGTGTGTGCGTCTGGCGCTGGGGTTGGGAGGCGCGTGGTATGCTCTCAATTGCCTGGTGGTAAGTGGTTTGGTTGGTGCGGAGGCTGGAATCATAGGGATGGATTTTATCTATCTCCATAAATGTAACTCTGATTGGTCTGGTTTATTCACCCTCGAGGCAGGTGAACAGTCGATCATGTGTCGGGCATTGCAAAGTGGACCGGTGACGCGGAGCGGCTGTGAGAGTGTTTTTATAGATGCTTTTTCTGCCATTTGCAGCGGCTTTGGTCCAATGTCCCCCAATGAAGACATGCTTTTTGAACCAGATGGAGCAGGGTTGGGATGCTATGTTGCAGGGAGTTTATTGGTTGCTGGCGACCGATATAATTGCACGCTGTCTGTATACAATCCTACCAGCTCTCCTGTACTGATGGAACTTCAGACTGCTGGAGGGGGGGATCTCATGAATGGTGACTCCCCTATTGTTGATGTGGAATTACTGGAGCCTGAGGTTCCAATGCCTCCGGCTGCAGAATGTCCACTGGAAAAGTTGGTGAAAGGGTCTGATTTGTCTAAGACGGAAGATATAGTCAGACTTAGACACCTGTTGACACAATATAAGCATTGCTTCAGGTTGCCAGGTGAAACGCTGGGACACACTAATAAAGTGCGTCATGTGGTCGATACAGGGGATGCTGTACCGATTAAAAGTGTGTATAGGCGCCTGCCTCGAGCACGTCGTGAGGCTGCTGAAAAGCAAATTCAGGATATGCTTGATAAATGTGTTATAGAACCTAGTAATAGCCCATGGGGATCTGCAGTGGTGATTGTTAAAAAGAGTGACGGTACTGACCGTTTTTGTGTCGACTATCGTCCAGTGAATGCGGTGACTAAGAAAGATTCTTTCCCGCTACCAAGGATAGATGAAAGTATTGAAGCATTGGGTGGTAACCTATGGTTCATTACATTGGATTTGGAGAGCGGCTATTGGCAAATTGCCATGGATGAAGCAAGTAAAGAAAAAACTGCTTTCGTCTCGACTATGGGGCTGTTCCAATTCAAGGTGATGAGCTTTGGTCTATGTAATGCGCCGGCCACATTTGAACGAATGATGGAACAAATGTTGGCTGGTTTAAGATGGAAATGCTGTTTAGTATATTTGGATGATGTAATCATCTTTGGCTCCAGCTTTGATGAAGCATTGTCTAATGCAGAAAAAGTCTTGCAACGACTAGCTGATTATGGCTTGAAATTGAAACCAAAGAAATGCGAATTCTTCAAACTTAATGTCAAGTATCTGGGTAGAATAGTCTCTCAGGAGGGGGTTCGCGCTGATCCGGGTAAGTTGGAAAAGGTTCATTCGTGGCCAGTGCCGACTACTATTAAGCAAGTCCGACAGTTTCTGGGGTTTGCCTCTTATTATAGAGAATTCATGCCTAACTTTTCTGAAGTTGCGGCTCCTATTCAAGCATTGGTGTCCGGAGCAGAATTGAAAAATAATCGGCGGGTGACGTTCGATGAGAACTGTCATAAGGCTTTTTCGGATTTGAAAGACTTGTTAACATCACCGCCTGTGCTAGGTTACCCACAGCCGACTGGAACTATCATCTTGGATACGGACGCTAGTGGGTATGGAATGTCTGGCGTCCTATCTCAGATTCAGAATGCTAGGGAAGTGGTTTTGAGTTACGCCAGTAATTCATTGTCCAAAGCACAGCAGAATTATTGTGCCACGAAAAGAGAACTGTTAGCTGTTTTAACTTATTTATCTAAGTTTCAACACTATATCATTGGCCAGCAAGATTTTAAACTGAGAACTGACCATGCTTCACTTCGGTGGCTGATGAATTTCTGTGATCCGTCGGGTATGCTTGCAAGATGGTTAACCACCTTGCAGCATTATGGGTTGCGTGAGGATCAAATTGTTCATCGGTCAGGCCGCAAACACATAAATGCGGATGCGCTTTCAAGACTGCCAGTAAGAAGATGTCCTTGTGACGATTGCTTAGACTGTGGCGCGCATGATGCAGTGGTAGCCACAATGACTGTCAATTATCATATCTTCTCGTCATTGGCGGGTGATAGATTGAAGGTAGCGCAGGAGGAAGATGATGTTTTGGCAAGGATTAAGTCTATAGTACAGGGTTTGACTCCGAAGCCAGACAATAAAGCTTTGTTGGCTGAGGGGGGAGAGTTCTGTTACTATATGAATAGAATAGAATTTCTAAAGGTGGATAAAGAATTGCTTTGCTTAGATTGGGAAAGCGACAACGGAGTTGTATATACACGCGTATTGGTACCTTTGTCTCTGAGAAGAGAGTTATTCCGTACTTTGCATGGGAGTAAGCTTGCAGCTCACTTTGGCGAGTTTAAAACTTATCAGGCGGCGAGACAAAAGTTTGTTTGGCCCCGCATGAAGAGAGATATCGCCGACTGGGTGCGCGGCTGTGAAGTTTGCGCTTCTTGTAAGAGCAGAGGTGGTAAAGGTATAACCCCGTTGAAGAAAGAAATCCATGGTGTGCGCTGGAGTCGCATTGCTTTGGATATTATTGGTCCATTTAGGAGAACCCCTAGAGGAAATAGCTGTGTGATGGTTGTCACAGACTATTTTTCTAAGTGGGCTGAAGCTTATCCGCTTCCTGATCACACAGCCGCTACCTGTGCGATGGCTTTGTTTACTGAATGGATATTGAGATATGGTCCACCAGTCTCTCTCCAGACAGATGGGGCGCCTGAATTTCGTTCAGCACTGTTGAAGGAATTGTTGCTTCTGTTGGATATCGAGCAATTGATGTCTCTACCCTATAGACCTCAGGCAAATGGACAGGTAGAGCGTTGGAATCGAGTCCTTGTAGAGCAGCTCTCCTGCATGACACAGTTTGAAGATCTGAATTGGGATTTGTTGGTGCCTTGTATTGCGCACGCATATAGGGGCGCTGTGCATAAAAGCACTATGTGTACTCCTAATCTGGTAGTATTTGGCACCGAATTAACCGTTCCAGCTGACATTATTTATGGTACTCTGACAGGAGATGTTGATTTTCCCTGCCGCAGTGTGTTTGTGGAGGAGATCAGGTCCTTGTTGTTAAGAGGGCATAAGTTTGTCAGAGAACGCCTGGGGCATTCGGCTGTATACCAGAAGAGGTATTTCGATAGACGGGCCCGACCAAAAGTATTTAGAACTGGAGATGTAGTTTGGAGATATGCGACGCCTATGGCTCAAAAGAAATATGGTCCCAAATGGGATGGTCCTTTTGAAGTTGTAAGGCGCGTGCAAGGCTCTACCTATGAACTCAGAACCGAAGAAGGGATTCTCAGATGGAATGGAGATTTACTCAAATTGGCTTTTGATGCAGACGGTACTCCCGTCCAGGCGGTAAACTTGCATAGAGCTCCTGAATATCAAAAGCAGCAGGTAGCGGGGAAAGACTACTTGAGGATTAATCCTCAGGGACGTGTCATACCCGGCCGGCACGCTCCGATAGTGCTTCCTGCAGATAAGATTGTGAGACACGTGAAGAAGCGCGGCCGCCCACCTAAGAAACCATCTGCTGTGGCAGACCCACCGTCGGGTGTGGCCGCGGGAGTGGGTGAGGGCGAAGCGGCTGTGGAATCTGAGAGTTCTAGTGATTCAGGTGACGAGGAAGAGGAAGAGGGCTCACCATTAGCTAAGACTATGGGTAATCTGTTAAGATCAGGGTATTTGGAAGACAGGCCTAAGCGTCATAGGCAAGCCCCTGATCGACTTGGCTACGAGTGAGTGAATCAGTTGTATGAGGTGCAGAGGAAAACAAAAAATGACACAACGAGAAGTACTGGTAGAATGATATCTCACATCAAACATGGTGAGGGGATTTATTCCTCTCTGGTGTGATTTTTGTGTGAAATAATAACAACAGTTTCAAGCTTACTATACGTGGTTTTGGCATTGAAATTGACTTGGAAAATTGACTGACTGGTAGGGCATGTAGCCTCTCATTGTCCTTACACCTACTGGGATATGTGACTGGGCCGAAGCAATACACCCCACGGAAAGTAGGGAGAAACTGCTTAGTTGTGTTTTCTGATGATATTTTATGCTATTATTGGTAGTGTATTGGGTTCTGCTCAGGAGCCCAGGTGCCTGGATGGTGTGTGTGTATGCCTGCTAGGTAGCGGGGCAGGCGGGGACAACACTACTCGTGGCACGTGCACTCTAGTGTGTACCACTCGGCGACAGGGTGGCGATGCTATATTTAGACGGAAGAAAGACCTCTGATTGGATGGGGCGTCGCGGGACTAGGTCACGGGAACTGGCGAGAGCGTAGGTCTGCAGAGTACGCTCGGTTAGTGGACACGCCAGACGTGTTTTCACTGCCAGTTGTATGTGATCTAGATTGCTTGGTTTATCCCCCCGATAAAGCATTGTATTCCCAGATTGTTGTTCGGTTGGTTGACTAGGTGTTTCAAGAGAACTTGTAACCTGGCTTGGATACTCTGGTTTGAGTGATCAAGTCAGGATGTCTGATAGGGAGGAGGCGACGGCCATGGAAGTTGACTCGTCAACGGCTGGCGTGGAGAAGGTACCCGAAGATAGACCTTGTACAGGTGGTGAACAGGAGTCCACAGCCGCGGACGCGGCGGCTGTGACTTCTGAGACCCGCGCTGAGACCCGCACTGAGGAACATTCCCTGAAGGAAGACTGGTATCAGGAGATGACCGCAGAGATTGAGGCTGACTATGAGAGAGTTGAGAAAAAGAGGATGGAGCTGCAGAAGGCGCAAGATCGTCAAGATGCAGCAGAATGGCAGCTTCAAAAGACTAGGCGAAGGAAGTCTAAGCCTGTCAAGTCTGCCAAGATCGTGGAGTCGGACGAGAGTGAGGGGGAAGAGCAGTTGCCTTCCAAAGGCGCTGCTGCTTCCAGGCCTAAGAGGAAGACTTCGAAGAAAGCTGGTCCTGAACCAGTAGTTGCCCCTGAGTCTGAGAAATCAGACAAACAGACTGTAAAGAAGGACGAGAGTTCGGATGTTGGAAAGGCTAAGACTACGTCTGCGTCGGGTAATGCCAAGTCAGGAAAACAAGATGACAAAGCAAAACCTGATGGCGGTAAGACGAGGTCGAAAAAAGAATTTAATTCCCCCAAGGGAAAACCAAAGTTGGAAGTTAAGAGAGGGCGGGAGAAGAGCAAGACTGTGGTCAAGGAGAGTGGCAGTAGGGACGGGAGTACTAGCTCTCGCGGCTCTTCTACTGAGTATAGTGACCAGTCACGCGCTTCCCACTCAGGCGGCCCTGGACTTAACTCTGTGGAGGATGTGAGACGGGCTTTGGCTAAGCCGGCTTGGAAGAACACCCCCAAGAAGACTTCAGATAGTGCGAACCCAGTTCGCCATCAGGCGCGCTGGCGATTGAAGGATAAGTTGGAGGTGGAATTAAGCCCTACTAACATGGCGAACATTGTTCCGAAGCAGGGTGATGGAGTCCTTGTGAACCCTGAATCGGATGATGAGGATGAGGTTCTGGGTAATTATTGGAAAAATCCTCCAATAATGCCCCGCTATGAGGATAAGTTCCACTACCTCAAGTCCCGTACCGGGAAAGCAGATGGCCATCAAGAAATTATAGATCTTATTATGGACAAGTTGAATGGAGCCCCTTTGCTGTGGAAACCTGGCTATAGGTGCCCATTTACTTGGTGTAGATACCTGGGTAAGGAAATTAATCCTAATGGGATTAAGGTCTACCGCACCCGGGAGAGGTTCTATCGCCACTTGTGTGAGGAGCATTGCCCGGCGGTGCAACTTTACACGTGTCCACACGCTCACTCCTGCAGTGTGAGATTGGACAGGCGTTCTGATCTTGTGCGCCACTTGGTCAACCGCAACACTGGCCATAGGAATGGGCTAGAGTGGGCAAAGGATATGGCAGGGAGTTTTAGAGTCTTGGAGCAGGAGACTGCAAACTTAGGTTGTGTACGTTTTGCGCGGATGGGGAGATATGACTTGGATCGTGTGATGACCATTGGTCGACATCGCGCGCAACTGGAGATGAGAGCCAGTGCCTCTGAAGCAAGGAGGGCTTCTGCTAGGAAGGTAATCGATGCCCCTGCTCCTTCTAGAAATGCTTGGTCAAAGCCTGGACCCTCTCAAGCTACCATTGCGGCTGTCTTGACTGGTGCACGGCCGAAGGACAACTCTACTGTAGCGGCGCTAAATCAGCCAGCTGCTGCTGCGGGAGCCCCTGGTGAAATAGCCACTGATCGGTGTATGTTGGATGGAGCGGGTGTGACGGACAATGTTCCTGCGCCTGTTTTGCCTTATCTGCCAACAGATGAAAATTTAGCGACAGCCGCTATGGATGTAGATAGGAGCTTGAAGAATGTCTCCGATTCTATTAGTCAGGCCGTTAATATTTCGGTAGAAGCGGTTAGGTTGGCTGTGATAACTGCTTTGGCGCCTGTGGCTGACATTGTGGAAATCAGAGCCGCGGCTGCAGAGATCCCCGCTATGCGTGCCCGCATTGAGGATCTTACCAGGCAGCTGGATTACTATAAGAGGGAGGATAAGATATCAAGGGAGACAATCCTTGATCTAAGGTGTCGCTTGACCGCTTATGAAAGCGGTGACGGAGAGCCTGAGAAGAAACGAAAGAAAACTGAGAAAGTGAAGGAGGACGTTGAGTCTGATGTTGTGCGGAAATCAGACTTGGCGAAGATAATGTCTGATCTGCTCCAACAGCATACTGCTTCTCTTGTGAGGTCGCAAGCCGTGACCACTCAGGCTGTGCAGGAAGAACCTACGAAGGAGGAGGTTATTGTGGCTTTGGTTCAGTCGTCCCCTAAGAAGTTGTCGCAACAGCAGTTGCAACAGCAGTTGCCGCAACAGCAGTTGCCACAGCAGCAGTTGCCGCGGACGTTGCCGCAGATTATTTCAACTGCGCCAGCAGCTGCTGCAGTCAAGGAAGCTACTCCACTTAAAGCGGTAGCGGTAAAGGAGTGTGTACAGCCAACTCCTGGCTTTGATAATTGGGATTCAGTAATGAATCCTAATGTACAAATGAATGTTGTTTCGCCTAGGCGATTCAACCCTATGATGCTACAGACTCTGTCCCAGTTGCCCGCTCAGCAGTTACACCAGCAGCAGTTGGATGAGCAATTGGAACAACAACAATTGTTGCAGCAACAACAGTTGCAGCAGCAACAGTTGCAGGAACAACAACAGTTGCAACAGTCCTTGGAGCAACAGCGGCAGTTGCAGCGTTCACTGAAGTTGCAGCAGCAAGCTTTGCAGCAGCAGCAGTCCAGTCGAGCGGGGCCTCTGCCTATGTACAGTCCATATGCGATGACAGGGTTTACGCCACTGTCAACAAGCAGAGAGTCTGAGGCTCAGCGACGAGCTTCGGCCTTGTTAGGGGAAAACCCAGCTGCGGCACAGGGCTCTCCCGGAGTGCTTGGTCGAGCTGCGGGTAATGCTCCTATCGCTCCTCCAGGTTTTGTAGGTGTTACACCGGTGCCTGGTGGTAGCGCTGTGTCTCTGTCTATGGTGCCTCCGCTCTTCTCTTCTCCCATGAGAAAGATGAGCGGGTTGTTCAATAGACTGATGAATACCTCTGTCGGCGAGGAGCAGCCAGCGGCTTTCGATACTTCTGATTATGTCCCTCAGTCGGACCCAGACCGTTCAGCGCAGGAAGATGGATTGGATGTGTCTGGTTCATCTCATGTTTCTGGCGAGAGGAGCTTGACTGAGGAAGATAAAAATATGGACATTGACGAGGAGGAACTGTTAAAAGATGAAGAAAGTGATGTTAGACGCACTTATGATACGATCTAGTTTGATGCGTCTGTAGTCTTTGTATGACTTTGGTCTTTTTGGATAGTAATTGTTTAGACTTTGGATATGAACATGGAATGGAGTCGAGCCGGATGCAGCAGTGGTTAGCCCAGCTGTGATGAGCCCAGCGGTGACGAGACGAGATGAGCGATATTGGATAGATGTCCCTTGATAGTCTCTAACGCTGGCCAACTCAACTCTCAGGATACAGCTATATCGGATACGAACAATTTTTACCACAGCTATACATCGACCTACTATATGTGTGCCTCAAACGGACAGTTTCCAGAATTAGTGTGTGTTTCTAAAATAACCAGGACACTCGGATTCTTTATACACGGACTAAACGTTTCAAAATGGACAGAGTTACTTGATCAACAGACTTCAATGTATTTGTGTGTTTGTTCTCTCCATTGTTCGTGTGATTCCTGCAAACCCGGTATGGATTCCTATGTTTTATATTTATTCTGTGTTTTTTATAATGTTTGATGGCGGATGTATTGTTGATTCTTACTTATTTTACCTTCTTACTTTTGTATTAACCTTATGGTTTAGTCTTTTCTTGATGAAAGCCTAAAGCGGTTGTGCCCTCCTTTCAAAAAAGGGGGAGGGGCATTGTGGTGCGCGGCTATGGATTAGCTTTGCTGAACCAGAGCCGCGCCCGCGCGCGTCTCAAGCGGCTGTCGCTTGGAGACCCTTGGTTTTGTAAGATGTGTATTGGTGCTGGCCGCGCGGGTCGTGGTTATGGTTTTAGTCACCAACAGAGGTCGTGCTGTGTAATGTATCTGTATTTTCAAACTTTTTATTGCTGTATGTTGTACTTATCTTATGTATGTCTCACACTTACATATTATACACCCTTTTGTATTTACATGTCATTGTCATGTACTGCTTCCTTTATGTATGTCGGTTGTTGTCGTCACAAGCTGTGATATTTGGCAACCCGGGTGTGGATAGAAGAATATAAACGTTGAGTGCTGGCGAGGTCCATTAGATCCTGTCGTTGTCGTTGTTCTTGATTAGATAGATTAAGTTCCCATAGTCGCTTAAGGCTGTCGATCGGACATTACACAAATATTATACACACCTCTCTAGCATGGACTCAATAAACAAATATTATACACACCTCTCTAGCATGGACTCAATAAACAAATATTATACACACCTCTCTAGCATGGACACAATAAACAAATATTATACACACCTCTCTAGCATGGACTCAATAAACAAATATTATACACACCTCTCTAGCATGGACACAATAAACAAATATTATACACACCTCTCTAGCATGGACTCAATAAACAAGTCTAATATTATACACACCTCTCTAGCATGCACTCAAAAAACAAGTCTAATATTATACACACCTCTCTAGCATGGACTCAATAAACAAATATTATACACACCTCTCTAGCATGGACACAATAAACAAATATTATACACACCTCTCTAGCATGGACACAATAAACAAGTCTAATATTATACACACCTCTCTAGCATGGACTCAATAAACAAATATTATACACACCTCTCTAGCATGGACTCAATAAACAAATATTGTACACACCTCTCTAGCATGGACTCAATAAACAAATATTATACACACCTCTCTAGCATGGACTCAATAAACAAATATTATACACACCTCTCTAGCATGGACACAATAAACGAGTCTAATATTATACACACCTCTCTAGCATGGACTCAATAAACAAATATTATACACACCTCTCTAGCATGGACTCAATAAACAAATATTATACACACCTCTCTAGCATGGACTCAATAAACAAATATTATACACACCTCTCTAGCATGGACTCAATAAACAAATATTATACACACCTCTCTAGCATGGACACAATAAACAAATATTATACACACCTCTCTAGCATGGACAAAATAAACAAATATTATACACACCTCTCTAGCATGGACTCAATAAACAAATATTATACACACATCTCTAGCATGGACACAATAAACAAATATTATACACACCTCTCTAGCATGGACACAATAAACAAATATTGTACACACCTCTCTAGCATGGACACAATAAACAAATATTATACACACCTCTCTAGCATGGACACAATAAACAAATATTATACACACCTCTCTAGCATGGACTCAATAAACAAATATTATACACACATCTCTAGCATGGACTCAATAAACAAATATTATACACACCTCTCTAGCATGGACACAATAAACAAATATTATACACACCTCTCTAGCATGGACTCAATAAACAAATATTATACACACCTCTCTAGCATGGACACAATAAACAAATATTATACACACCTCTCTAGCATGGACACAATAAACAAATATTATACACACCTCTCTAGCATGGACACAATAAACAAATATTATACACACCTCTCTAGCATAGACACAATAAACAAATATTATACACACCTCTATAGCATGGACACAATAAGCAAATATTATACACACCTCTCTAGCATGGACTCAATAAACAAATATTATACACACCTCTCTAGCATGGACACAATAAACAAATATTATACACACCTCTCTAGCATGGACACAATAAACAAATATTGTACACACCTCTCTAGCATGGACACAATAAACAAATATTATACACACCTCTCTAGCATGGACACAATAAACAAATATTATACACACCTCTCTAGCATGGACACAATAAACAAGTCTAATATTATACACACCTCTCTAGCATGGACTCAATAAACAAATATTATACACACCTCTCTAGCATGGACACAATAAACAAATATTATACACACCTCAAGTCTAATATTATACACACCTCTCTAGCATGGACTCAATAAACAAATATTATACACACCTCTCTAGCATGGACACAATAAACAAGTCTAATATTATACACACCTCTCTAGCATGGACTCAATAAACAAGTTTAATATTATACACACCTCTCTAGCATGGACTCAATAAACAAATATTATACACACCTCTCTAGCATGGACTCAATAAACAAATATTATACACACCTCTCTAGCATGGACTCAATAAACAAGTCTAATATTATACACACCTCTCTAGCATGGACACAATAAACAAATATTATACACACCTCTCTAGCATGGACACAATAAACAAATATTATACACACCTCTCTAGCATGGACACAATAAACAAGTCTAATATTATACACACCTCTCTAGCATGGACACAATAAACAAATATTATACACACCTCTCTAGCATGGACTCAATAAACAAATATTATACACACCTCTCTAGCATGGGCACAATAAACAAGTCTAATATTATACACACCTCTCTAGCATGGACACAATAAACAAATATTATACACACCTCTCTAGCATGGACACAATAAACAAATATTATACACACCTCTCTAGCATGGACTCAATAAACAAATATTATACACACCTCTCTAGCATGGACTCAATAAACAAGTCTAATATTATACACACCTCTCTAGCATGGACTCAATAAACAAATATTATACACACCTCTCTAGCATGGACTCAATAAACAAATATTATACACACCTCTCTAGCATGGACTCAATAAACAAATATTATACACACCTCTCTAGCATGGACTCAATAAACAAATATTGTACACACCTCTCTAGCATGGACACAATAAACAAATATTATACACACCTCTCTAGCATGGACTCAATAAACAAGTCAACTATTATACACACCTCTCTAGCATGGACACAATAAACAAGTCTAATATTATACACACCTCTCTAGCATGGACTCAATAAACAAATATTATACACACCTCTCTAGCATGGACTCAATAAACAAATATTATACACACCTCTCTAGCATGGACTCAATAAACAAATATTATACACACCTCTCTAGCATGGACTCAATAAACAAATATTATACACACCTCTCTAGCATGGACACAATAAACAAATATTATACACACCTCTCTAGCATGGACTCAATAAACAAATATTATACACACCTCTCTAGCATGGACTCAATAAACAAATATTATACACACCTCTCTAGCATGGACTCAATAAACAAATATTATACACACCTCTCTAGCATGGACACAATAAACAAATATTATACACACCTCTCTAGCATGGACACAATAAACAAATATTATACACACCTCTCTAGCATGGACACAATAAACAAATATTATACACACCTCTCTAGCATGGACACAATAAACAAGTCTAATATTATACACACCTCTCTAGCATGGACTCAATAAACAAATATTATACACACCTCTCTAGCATGGACACAATAAACAAATATTATACACACCTCTCTAGCATGGACACAATAAACAAATATTATACACACCTCTCTAGCATGGACACAATAAACAAATATTATACACACCTCTCTAGCATGGACTCAATAAACAAATATTATACACACCTCTCTAGCATGGACTCAATAAACAAATATTATACACACCTCTCTAGCATGGACTCAATAAACAAATATTATACACACCTCTCTAGCATGGACTCAATAAACAAATATTATACACACCTCTCTAGCATGGACTCAATAAACAAATATTGTACACACCTCTCTAGCATGGACTCAATAAACAAATATTATACACACCTCTCTAGCATGGACACAATAAACAAATATTATACACACCTCTCTAGCATGGACTCAATAAACAAGTCTAATATTATACACACCTCTCTAGCATGGACACAATAAACAAATATTATACACACCTCTCTAGCATGGACACAATAAACAAATATTATACACACCTCTCTAGCATGGACACAATAAACAAATATTATACACACCTCTCTAGCATGGACACAATAAACAAATATTATACACACCTCTCTAGCATGGACTCAATAAACAAATATTATACACACCTCTCTAGCATGGACTCAATAAACAAGTATTATACACACCTCTCTAGCATGGACTCAATAAACAAATATTATACACACCTCTCTAGCATGGACTCAATAAACAAATATTATACACACCTCTCTAGCATGGACACAATAAACAAGTCTAATATTATACACACCTCTCTAGCATGGACTCAATAAACAAATATTATACACACCTCTCTAGCATGGACACAATAAACAAATATTATACACACCTCTCTAGCATGGACACAATAAACAAATATTATACACACCTCTCTAGCATGGACACAATAAACAAGTCTAATATTATACACACCTCTCTAGCATGGACACAATAAACAAGTCTAATATTATACACACCTCTCTAGCATGGACTCAATAAACAAATATTATACACACCTCTCTAGCATGGACTCAATAAACAAATATTATACACACCTCTCTAGCATGGACACAATAAACAAATATTATACACACCTCTCTAGCATGGACTCAATAAACAAATATTATACACACCTCTCTAGCATGGACACAATAAACAAATATTATACACACCTCTCTAGCATGGACACAATAAACAAATATTATACACACCTCTCTAGCATGGACTCAATAAACAAATATTATACACACCTCTCTAGCATGGACACAATAAACAAATATTATACACACCTCTCTAGCATGGACTCAATAAACAAATATTATACACACCTCTCTAGCATGGACACAATAAACAAATATTATACACACCTCTCTAGCATGGACACAATAAACAAGTCTAATATTATACACACCTCTCTAGCATGGACTCAATAAACAAATATTATACACACCTCTCTAGCATGGACACAATAAACAAGTCTAATATTATACACACCTCTCTAGCATGGACTCAATAAACAAGTTTAATATTATACACACCTCTCTAGCATGGACTCAATAAACAAATATTATACACACCTCTCTAGCATGGACACAATAAACAAGTCTAATATTATACACACCTCTCTAGCATGGACACAATAAACAAATATTATACACACCTCTCTAGCATGGACACAATAAACAAATATTATACACACCTCTCTAGCATGGACACAATAAACAAATATTATACACACCTCTCTAGCATGGACACAATAAACAAATATTATACACACCTCTCTAGCATGGACACAATAAACAACTATTATACACACCTCTCTAGCATGGACTCAATAAACAAATATTATACACACCTCTCTAGCATGGACACAATAAACATATATTATACACACCTCTCTAGCATGGACACAATAAACAAATATTATACACACCTCTCTAGCATGGACTCAATAAACAAATATTATACACACCTCTCTAGCATGGACTTAATAAACAAGTCTAATATTATACACACCTCTCTAGCATGGACTCAATAAACAAATATTATACACACCTCTCTAGCATGGACTCAATAAACAAATATTGTACACACCTCTCTAGCATGGACTCAATAAACAAATATTATACACACCTCTCTAGCATGGACTCAATAAACAAATATTATACACACCTCTCTAGCATGGACTCAATAAACAAATATTATACACACCTCTCTAGCATGGACTCAATAAACAAATATTATACACACCTCTCTAGCATGGACTCAATAAACAAATATTATACACACATCTCTAGCATGGACTCAATAAACAAATATTATACACACCTCTCTAGCATGGACACAATAAACAAATATTATACACACCTCTCTAGCATGGACTCAATAAACAAATATTATACACACCTCTCTAGCATGGACACAATAAACAAATATTATACACACCTCTCTAGCATGGACTCAATAAACAAATATTATACACACCTCTCTAGCATGGACACAATAAACAAATATTATACACACCTCTCTAGCATGGACACAATAAACAAATATTATACACACCTCTCTAGCATGGACACAATAAACAAATATTATACACACCTCTCTAGCATGGACACAATAAACAAATATTATACACACCTCTCTAGCATGGACACAATAAACAAATATTATACACACCTCTCTAGCATGGACTCAATAAACAAATATTATACACACCTCTCTAGCATGGACACAATAAACAAATATTATACACACCTCTCTAGCATGGACACAATAAACAAGTCTAATATTATACACACCTCTCTAGCATGGACTCAATAAACAAATATTATACACACCTCTCTAGCATGGACACAATAAACAAATATTATACACACCTCTCTAGCATGGACACAATAAACAAGTCTAATATTATACACACCTCTCTAGCATGGACTCAATAAACAAATATTATACACACCTCTCTAGCATGGACACAATAAACAAGTCTAATATTATACACACCTCTCTAGCATGGACTCAATAAACAAGTTTAATATTATACACACCTCTCTAGCATGGACTCAATGAACAAATATTATACACACCTCTCTAGCATGGACTCAATAAACAAATATTATACACACCTCTCTAGCATGGACTCAATAAACAAGTCTAATATTATACACACCTCTCTAGCATGGACACAATAAACAAATATTATACACACCTCTCTAGCATGGACTCAATAAACAAATATTATACACACCTCTCTAGCATGGGCACAATAAACAAGTCTAATATTATACACACCTCTCTAGCATGGACACAATAAACAAATATTATACACACCTCTCTAGCATGGACACAATAAACAAATATTATACACACCTCTCTAGCATGGACACAATAAACAAATATTATACACACCTCTCTAGCATGGACACAATAAACAAATATTGTACACACCTCTCTAGCATGGACACAATAAACAAATATTATACACACCTCTCTAGCATGGACTCAATAAACAAATATTATACACACCTCTCTAGCATGGGCACAATAAACAAGTCTAATATTATACACACCTCTCTAGCATGGACACAATAAACAAATATTATACACACCTCTCTAGCATGGACACAATAAACAAATATTATACACACCTCTCTAGCATGGACTCAATAAACAAATATTATACACACCTCTCTAGCATGGACTCAATAAACAAGTCTAATATTATACACACCTCTCTAGCATGGACTCAATAAACAAATATTATACACACCTCTCTAGCATGGACTCAATAAACAAATATTATACACACCTCTCTAGCATGGACTCAATAAACAAATATTATACACACCTCTCTAGCATGGACTCAATAAACAAATATTGTACACACCTCTCTAGCATGGACACAATAAACAAATATTATACACACCTCTCTAGCATGGACTCAATAAACAAGTCAACTATTATACACACCTCTCTAGCATGGACACAATAAACAAGTCTAATATTATACACACCTCTCTAGCATGGACTCAATAAACAAATATTATACACACCTCTCTAGCATGGACTCAATAAACAAATATTATACACACCTCTCTAGCATGGACACAATAAACAAATATTATACACACCTCTCTAGCATGGACACAATAAACAAGTCTAATATTATACACACCTCTCTAGCATGGACTCAATAAACAAATATTATACACACCTCTCTAGCATGGACACAATAAACAAATATTATACACACCTCTCTAGCATGGACACAATAAACAAATATTATACACACCTCTCTAGCATGGACACAATAAACAAATATTATACACACCTCTCTAGCATGGACTCAATAAACAAATATTATACACACCTCTCTAGCATGGACTCAATAAACAAATATTATACACACCTCTCTAGCATGGACTCAATAAACAAATATTATACACACCTCTCTAGCATGGACTCAATAAACAAATATTATACACACCTCTCTAGCATGGACTCAATAAACAAATATTGTACACACCTCTCTAGCATGGACTCAATAAACAAATATTATACACACCTCTCTAGCATGGACACAATAAACAAATATTATACACACCTCTCTAGCATGGACTCAATAAACAAGTCTAATATTATACACACCTCTCTAGCATGGACACAATAAACAAATATTATACACACCTCTCTAGCATGGACACAATAAACAAATATTATACACACCTCTCTAGCATGGACACAATAAACAAATATTATACACACCTCTCTAGCATGGACACAATAAACAAATATTATACACACCTCTCTAGCATGGACTCAATAAACAAATATTATACACACCTCTCTAGCATGGACTCAATAAACAAGTATTATACACACCTCTCTAGCATGGACTCAATAAACAAATATTATACACACCTCTCTAGCATGGACTCAATAAACAAATATTATACACACCTCTCTAGCATGGACACAATAAACAAGTCTAATATTATACACACCTCTCTAGCATGGACTCAATAAACAAATATTATACACACCTCTCTAGCATGGACACAATAAACAAATATTATACACACCTCTCTAGCATGGACACAATAAACAAATATTATACATACCTCTCTAGCATGGACACAATAAACAAGTCTAATATTATACACACCTCTCTAGCATGGACACAATAAACAAGTCTAATATTATACACACCTCTCTAGCATGGACTCAATAAACAAATATTATACACACCTCTCTAGCATGGACTCAATAAACAAATATTATACACACCTCTCTAGCATGGACTCAATAAACAAATATTATACACACCTCTCTAGCATGGACACAATAAACAAATATTATACACACCTCTCTAGCATGGACTCAATAAACAAGTCTAATATTATACACACCTCTCTAGCATGGACACAATAAACAAGTCTAATATTATACACACCTCTCTAGCATGGACACAATAAACAAATATAATACACACCTCTCTAGCATGGACTCAATAAACAAGTCTAATATTATACACACCTCTCTAGCATGGACACAATAAACAAGTCTAATATTATACACACCTCTCTAGCATGGACTCAATAAACAAATATAATACACACCTCTCTAGCATGGACACAATAAACAAATATTATACACACCTCTCTAGCATGGACTCAATAAACAAATATTATACACACCTCTCTAGCATGGACTCAATAAACAAATATTATACACACCTCTCTAGCATGGACTCAATAAACAAATATTATACACACCTCTCTAGCATGGACACAATAAACAAATATTATACACACCTCTCTAGCATGGACTCAATAAACAAATATTATACACACCTCTCTAGCATGGACACAATAAACAAATATTATACACACCTCTCTAGCATGGACACAATAAACAAGTCTAATATTATACACACCTCTCTAGCATGGACACAATAAACAAATATTATACACACCTCTCTAGCATGGACACAATAAACAAATATTATACACACCTCTCTAGCATGGACTCAATAAACAAATATTATACACACCTCTCTAGCATGGACTCAATAAACAAGTCTAATATTATACACACCTCTCTAGCATGGACTCAATAAACAAATATTATACACACCTCTCTAGCATGGACTCAATAAACAAATATTATACACACCTCTCTAGCATGGACTCAATAAACAAATATTATACACACCTCTCTAGCATGGACTCAATAAACAAATATTGTACACACCTCTCTAGCATGGACACAATAAACAAATATTATACACACCTCTCTAGCATGGACTCAATAAACAAGTCAACTATTATACACACCTCTCTAGCATGGACACAATAAACAAGTCTAATATTATACACACCTCTCTAGCATGGACTCAATAAACAAATATTATACACACCTCTCTAGCATGGACTCAATAAACAAATATTATACACACCTCTCTAGCATGGACACAATAAACAAATATTATACACACCTCTCTAGCATGGACACAATAAACAAGTCTAATATTATACACACCTCTCTAGCATGGACTCAATAAACAAATATTATACACACCTCTCTAGCATGGACACAATAAACAAATATTATACACACCTCTCTAGCATGGACACAATAAACAAATATTATACACACCTCTCTAGCATGGACACAATAAACAAATATTATACACACCTCTCTAGCATGGACTCAATAAACAAATATTATACACACCTCTCTAGCATGGACTCAATAAACAAATATTATACACACCTCTCTAGCATGGACTCAATAAACAAATATTATACACACCTCTCTAGCATGGACTCAATAAACAAATATTATACACACCTCTCTAGCATGGACTCAATAAACAAATATTGTACACACCTCTCTAGCATGGACTCAATAAACAAATATTATACACACCTCTCTAGCATGGACACAATAAACAAATATTATACACACCTCTCTAGCATGGACTCAATAAACAAGTCTAATATTATACACACCTCTCTAGCATGGACACAATAAACAAATATTATACACACCTCTCTAGCATGGACACAATAAACAAATATTATACACACCTCTCTAGCATGGACACAATAAACAAATATTATACACACCTCTCTAGCATGGACACAATAAACAAATATTATACACACCTCTCTAGCATGGACTCAATAAACAAATATTATACACACCTCTCTAGCATGGACTCAATAAACAAGTATTATACACACCTCTCTAGCATGGACTCAATAAACAAATATTATACACACCTCTCTAGCATGGACTCAATAAACAAATATTATACACACCTCTCTAGCATGGACACAATAAACAAGTCTAATATTATACACACCTCTCTAGCATGGACTCAATAAACAAATATTATACACACCTCTCTAGCATGGACACAATAAACAAATATTATACACACCTCTCTAGCATGGACACAATAAACAAATATTATACACACCTCTCTAGCATGGACACAATAAACAAGTCTAATATTATACACACCTCTCTAGCATGGACACAATAAACAAGTCTAATATTATACACACCTCTCTAGCATGGACTCAATAAACAAATATTATACACACCTCTCTAGCATGGACTCAATAAACAAATATTATACACACCTCTCTAGCATGGACTCAATAAACAAATATTATACACACCTCTCTAGCATGGACTCAATAAACAAATATTATACACACCTCTCTAGCATGGACTCAATAAACAAATATTATACACACCTCTCTAGCATGGACACAATAAACAAGTCTAATATTATACACACCTCTCTAGCATGGACTCAATAAACAAATATTATACACACCTCTCTAGCATGGACACAATAAACAAATATTATACACACCTCTCTAGCATGGACACAATAAACAAATATTATACACACCTCTCTAGCATGGACACAATAAACAAATATTATACACACCTCTCTAGCATGGACTCAATAAACAAATATTATACACACCTCTCTAGCATGGACACAATAAACAAATATTATACACACCTCTCTAGCATGGACTCAATAAACACGTCTAATATTATACACACCTCTCTAGCATGGACACAATAAACAAGTCTAATATTATACACACCTCTCTAGCATGGACACAATAAACAAATATAATACACACCTCTCTAGCATGGACTCAATAAACAAGTCTAATATTATACACACCTCTCTAGCATGGACACAATAAACAAGTCTAATATTATACACACCTCTCTAGCATGGACTCAATAAACAAATATAATACACACCTCTCTAGCATGGACACAATAAACAAATATTATACACACCTCTCTAGCATGGACTCAATAAACAAATATTATACACACCTCTCTAGCATGGACTCAATAAACAAATATTATACACACCTCTCTAGCATGGACTCAATAAACAAATATTATACACACCTCTCTAGCATGGACACAATAAACAAATATTATACACACCTCTCTAGCATGGACTCAATAAACAAATATTATACACACCTCTCTAGCATGGACACAATAAACAAATATTATACACACCTCTCTAGCATGGACACAATAAACAAGTCTAATATTATACGCACCTCTCTAGCATGGACACAATAAACAAATATTATACACACCTCTCTAGCATGGACACAATAAACAAATATTATACACACCTCTCTAGCATGGACACAATAAACAAATATTATACACACCTCTCTAGCATGGACACAATAAACAAATATTATACACACCTCTCTAGCATGGACTCAATAAACAAATATTATACACACCTCTCTAGCATGGACTCAATAAACAAATATTATACACACCTCTCTAGCATGGACTCAATAAACAAATATTATACACACCTCTCTAGCATGGACACAATAAACAAATATTATACACACCTCTCTAGCATGGACTCAATAAACAAATATTATACACACCTCTCTAGCATGGACACAATAAACAAATATTATACACACCTCTCTAGCATGGACACAATAAACAAATATTATACACACCTCTCTAGCATGGACACAATAAACAAATATTATACACACCTCTCTAGCATGGACACAATAAACAAATATTATACACACCTCTCTAGCATGGACACAATAAACAAATATTATACACACCTCTCTAGCATGGACTCAATAAACAAATATTATACACACCTCTCTAGCATGGACACAATAAACAAATATTATACACACCTCTCTAGCATGGACACAATAAACAAGTCTAATATTATACACACCTCTCTAGCATGGACTCAATAAACAAATATTATACACACCTCTCTAGCATGGACACAATAAACAAATATTATACACACCTCTCTAGCATGGACACAATAAACAAGTCTAATATTATACACACCTCTCTAGCATGGACTCAATAAACAAATATTATACACACCTCTCTAGCATGGACACAATAAACAAGTCTAATATTATACACACCTCTCTAGCATGGACTCAATAAACAAGTTTAATATTATACACACCTCTCTAGCATGGACTCAATAAACAAATATTATACACACCTCTCTAGCATGGACTCAATAAACAAATATTATACACACCTCTCTAGCATGGACTCAATAAACAAGTCTAATATTATACACACCTCTCTAGCATGGACACAATAAACAAATATTATACACACCTCTCTAGCATGGACACAATAAACAAATATTATACACACCTCTCTAGCATGGACACAATAAACAAGTCTAATATTATACACACCTCTCTAGCATGGACACAATAAACAAATATTATACACACCTCTCTAGCATGGACTCAATAAACAAATATTATACACACCTCTCTAGCATGGGCACAATAAACAAGTCTAATATTATACACACCTCTCTAGCATGGACACAATAAACAAATATTATACACACCTCTCTAGCATGGACACAATAAACAAATATTATACACACCTCTCTAGCATGGACTCAATAAACAAATATTATACACACCTCTCTAGCATGGACTCAATAAACAAGTCTAATATTATACACACCTCTCTAGCATGGACTCAATAAACAAATATTATACACACCTCTCTAGCATGGACACAATAAACAAATATTATACACACCTCTCTAGCATGGACTCAATAAACAAATATTATACACACCTCTCTAGCATGGACTCAATAAACAAATATTATACACACCTCTCTAGCATGGACTCAATAAACAAATATTATACACACCTCTCTAGCATGGACACAATAAACAAATATTATACACACCTCTCTAGCATGGACACAATAAACAAATATTATACACACCTCTCTAGCATGGACACAATAAACAAATATTATACACACCTCTCTAGCATGGACACAATAAACAAGTCTAATATTATACACACCTCTCTAGCATGGACTCAATAAACAAATATTATACACACCTCTCTAGCATGGACACAATAAACAAATATTATACACACCTCTCTAGCATGGACACAATAAACAAATATTATACACACCTCTCTAGCATGGACACAATAAACAAATATTATACACACCTCTCTAGCATGGACTCAATAAACAAATATTATACACACCTCTCTAGCATGGACTCAATAAACAAATATTATACACACCTCTCTAGCATGGACTCAATAAACAAATATTATACACACCTCTCTAGCATGGACTCAATAAACAAATATTATACACACCTCTCTAGCATGGACTCAATAAACAAATATTGTACACACCTCTCTAGCATGGACTCAATAAACAAATATTATACACACCTCTCTAGCATGGACACAATAAACAAATATTATACACACCTCTCTAGCATGGACTCAATAAACAAGTCTAATATTATACACACCTCTCTAGCATGGACACAATAAACAAATATTATACACACCTCTCTAGCATGGACACAATAAACAAATATTATACACACCTCTCTAGCATGGACACAATAAACAAATATTATACACACCTCTCTAGCATGGACACAATAAACAAATATTATACACACCTCTCTAGCATGGACTCAATAAACAAATATTATACACACCTCTCTAGCATGGACTCAATAAACAAGTATTATACACACCTCTCTAGCATGGACTCAATAAACAAATATTATACACACCTCTCTAGCATGGACTCAATAAACAAATATTATACACACCTCTCTAGCATGGACACAATAAACAAGTCTAATATTATACACACCTCTCTAGCATGGACTCAATAAACAAATATTATACACACCTCTCTAGCATGGACACAATAAACAAATATTATACACACCTCTCTAGCATGGACACAATAAACAAATATTATACACACCTCTCTAGCATGGACACAATAAACAAGTCTAATATTATACACACCTCTCTAGCATGGACACAATAAACAAGTCTAATATTATACACACCTCTCTAGCATGGACTCAATAAACAAATATTATACACACCTCTCTAGCATGGACTCAATAAACAAATATTATACACACCTCTCTAGCATGGACTCAATAAACAAATATTATACACACCTCTCTAGCATGGACACAATAAACAAATATTATACACACCTCTCTAGCATGGACTCAATAAACAAGTCTAATATTATACACACCTCTCTAGCATGGACACAATAAACAAGTCTAATATTATACACACCTCTCTAGCATGGACACAATAACAAATATAATACACACCTCTCTAGCATGGACTCAATAAACAAGTCTAATATTATACACACCTCTCTAGCATGGACACAATAAACAAGTCTAATATTATACACACCTCTCTAGCATGGACTCAATAAACAAGTCTAATATTATACACACCTCTCTAGCATGGACACAATAAACAAATATTATACACACCTCTCTAGCATGGACTCAATAAACAAATATAATACACACCTCTCTAGCATGGACACAATAAACAAATATTATACACACCTCTCTAGCATGGACTCAATAAACAAATATTATACACACCTCTCTAGCATGGACTCAATAAACAAATATTATACACACCTCTCTAGCATGGACTCAATAAACAAATATTATACACACCTCTCTAGCATGGACACAATAAACAAATATTATACACACCTCTCTAGCATGGACTCAATAAACAAATATTATACACACCTCTCTAGCATGGACACAATAAACAAATATTATACACACCTCTCTAGCATGGACACAATAAACAAGTCTAATATTATACACACCTCTCTAGCATGGACTCAATAAACAAATATTATACACACCTCTCTAGCATGGACACAATAAACAAGTCTAATATTATACACACCTCTCTAGCATGGACTCAATAAACAAGTTTAATATTATACACACCTCTCTAGCATGGACACAATAAACAAATATTATACACACCTCTCTAGCATGGACTCAATAAACAAATATTATACACACCTCTCTAGCATGGACTCAATAAACAAGTCTAATATTATACACACCTCTCTAGCATGGACACAATAAACAAATATTATACACACCTCTCTAGCATGGACACAATAAACAAATATTATACACACCTCTCTAGCATGGACACAATAAACAAATATTATACACACCTCTCTAGCATGGACTCAATAAACAAATATTATACACACCTCTCTAGCATGGGCACAATAAACAAGTCTAATATTATACACACCTCTCTAGCATGGACTCAATAAACAAATATTATACACACCTCTCTAGCATGGACTCAATAAACAAATATTATACACACCTCTCTAGCATGGACTCAATAAACAAATATTATACACACCTCTCTAGCATGGACTCAATAAACAAATATTGTACACACCTCTCTAGCATGGACACAATAAACAAATATTATACACACCTCTCTAGCATGGACTCAATAAACAAGTCAACTATTATACACACCTCTCTAGCATGGACACAATAAACAAGTCTAATATTATACACACCTCTCTAGCATGGACTCAATAAACAAATATTATACACACCTCTCTAGCATGGACTCAATAAACAAATATTATACACACCTCTCTAGCATGGACTCAATAAACAAATATTATACACACCTCTCTAGCATGGACACAATAAACAAATATTATACACACCTCTCTAGCATGGACACAATAAACAAATATTATACACACCTCTCTAGCATGGACACAATAAACAAATATTATACACACCTCTCTAGCATGGACACAATAAACAAGTCTAATATTATACACACCTCTCTAGCATGGACTCAATAAACAAATATTATACACACCTCTCTAGCATGGACTCAATAAACAACTATTATACACACCTCTCTAGCATGGACTCAATAAACAAATATTATACACACCTCTCTAGCATGGACTCAATAAACAAATATTATACACACCTCTCTAGCATGGACACAATAAACAAATATTATACACACCTCTCTAGCATGGACTCAATAAACAAATATTATACACACCTCTCTAGCATGGACACAATAAACAAATATTATACACACCTCTCTAGCATGGACTCAATAAACAAGTCTAATATTATACACACCTCTCTAGCATGGACTCAATAAACAAATATTATACACACCTCTCTAGCATGGACTCAATAAACAAGTCTAATATTATACACACCTCTCTAGCATGGACACAATAAACAAATATTATACACACCTCTCTAGCATGGACACAATAAACAAATATTATACACACCTCTCTAGCATGGACACAATAAACAAATATTATACACACCTCTCTAGCATGGACTCAATAAACAAATATTATACACACCTCTCTAGCATGGACTCAATAAACAAGTATTATACACACCTCTCTAGCATGGACTCAATAAACAAATATTATACACACCTCTCTAGCATGGACTCAATAAACAAATATTATACACACCTCTCTAGCATGGACACAATAAACAAGTCTAATATTATACACACCTCTCTAGCATGGACTCAATAAACAAGTCTAATATTATACACACCTCTCTAGCATGGACTCAATAAACAAATATTATACACACCTCTCTAGCATGGACTCAATAAACAAATATTATACACACCTCTCTAGCATGGACACAATAAACAAATATTATACACACCTCTCTAGCATGGACACAATAAACAAATATTATACACACCTCTCTAGCATGGACACAATAAACAAGTCTAATATTATACACACCTCTCTAGCATGGACTCAATAAACAAATATTATACACACCTCTCTAGCATGGACACAATAAACAAATATTATACACACCTCTCTAGCATGGACACAATAAACAAATATTATACACACCTCTCTAGCATGGACACAATAAACAAGTCTAATATTATACACACCTCTCTAGCATGGACACAATAAACAAGTCTAATATTATACACACCTCTCTAGCATGGACTCAATAAACAAATATTATACACACCTCTCTAGCATGGACTCAATAAACAAATATTATACACACCTCTCTAGCATGGACTCAATAAACAAATATTATACACACCTCTCTAGCATGGACACAATAAACAAATATTATACACACCTCTCTAGCATGGACTCAATAAACAAGTCTAATATTATACACACCTCTCTAGCATGGACACAATAAACAAGTCTAATATTATACACACCTCTCTAGCATGGACACAATAAACAAATATAATACACACCTCTCTAGCATGGACTCAATAAACAAGTCTAATATTATACACACCTCTCTAGCATGGACACAATAAACAAGTCTAATATTATACACACCTCTCTAGCATGGACTCAATAAACAAATATAATACACACCTCTCTAGCATGGACACAATAAACAAATATTATACACACCTCTCTAGCATGGACTCAATAAACAAATATTATACACACCTCTCTAGCATGGACTCAATAAACAAATATTATACACACCTCTCTAGCATGGACTCAATAAACAAATATTGTACACACCTCTCTAGCATGGACACAATAAACAAATATTATACACACCTCTCTAGCATGGACTCAATAAACAAATATTATACACACCTCTCTAGCATGGACTCAATAAACAAATATTATACACACCTCTCTAGCATGGACTCAATAAACAAATATTATACACACCTCTCTAGCATGGACTCAATAAACAAATATTATACACACCTCTCTAGCATGGACTCAATAAACAAATATTATACACACCTCTCTAGCATGGACTCAATAAACAAATATTATACACACCTCTCTAGCATGGACACAATAAACAAATATTATACACACCTCTCTAGCATGGACACAATAAACAAATATTATACACACCTCTCTAGCATGGACACAATAAACAAATATTATACACACCTCTCTAGCATGGACACAATAAACAAGTCTAATATTATACACACCTCTCTAGCATGGACTCAATAAACAAATATTATACACACCTCTCTAGCATGGACACAATGAACAAATATTATACACACCTCTCTAGCATGGACACAATAAACAAATATTATACACACCTCTCTAGCATGGACACAATAAACAAATATTATACACACCTCTCTAGCATGGACTCAATAAACAAATATTATACACACCTCTCTAGCATGGACACAATAAACAAATATTATACACACCTCTCTAGCATGGACTCAATAAACAAGTCTAATATTATACACACCTCTCTAGCATGGACTCAATAAACAAATATTATACACACCTCTCTAGCATGGACTCAATAAACAAGTCTAATATTATACACACCTCTCTAGCATGGACACAATAAACAAATATTATACACACCTCTCTAGCATGGACACAATAAACAAATATTATACACACCTCTCTAGCATGGACACAATAAACAAATATTATACACACCTCTCTAGCATGGACTCAATAAACAAATATTATACACACCTCTCTAGCATGGACTCAATAAACAAGTATTATACACACCTCTCTAGCATGGACTCAATAAACAAATATTATACACACCTCTCTAGCATGGACTCAATAAACAAATATTATACACACCTCTCTAGCATGGACACAATAAACAAGTCTAATATTATACACACCTCTCTAGCATGGACTCAATAAACAAATATTATACACACCTCTCTAGCATGGACTCAATAAACAAATATTATACACACCTCTCTAGCATGGACACAATAAACAAATATTATACACACCTCTCTAGCATGGACTCAATAAACAAATATTATACACACCTCTCTAGCATGGACACAATAAACAAATATTATACACACCTCTCTAGCATGGACTCAATAAACAAGTCTAATACACACCTCTCTAGCATGGACTCAATAAACAAATATTATACACACCTCTCTAGCATGGACTCAATAAACAAATATTATACACACCTCTCTAGCATGGACACAATAAACAAATATTATACACACCTCTCTAGCATGGACTCAATAAACAAATATTATACACACCTCTCTAGCATGGACACAATAAACAAATATTATACACACCTCTCTAGCATGGACACAATAAACAAATATTGTACACACCTCTCTAGCATGGGCACAATAAACAAGTCTAATATTATACACACCTCTCTAGCATGGACACAATAAACAAATATTATACACACCTCTCTAGCATGGACACAATAAACAAGTCTAATATTATACACACCTCTCTAGCATGGACACAATAAACAAGTCTAATATTATACACACCTCTCTAGCATGGACTCAATAAACAAATATTATACACACCTCTCTAGCATGGACTCAATAAACAAATATTATACACACCTCTCTAGCATGGACTCAATAAACAAATATTATACACACCTCTCTAGCATGGACTCAATAAACAAGTCTAATATTATACACACCTCTCTAGCATGGACACAATAAACAAGTCTAATATTATACACACCTCTCTAGCATGGACTCAATAAACAAATATTATACACACCTCTCTAGCATGGACACAATAAACAAATATTATACACACCTCTCTAGCATGGACACAATAAACAAGTCTAATATTATACACACCTCTCTAGCATGGACACAATAAACAAGTCTAAAATTATACACACCTCTCTAGCATGGACACAATAAACAAATATAATACACACCTCTCTAGCATGGACTCAATAAACAAGTCTAATATTATACACACCTCTCTAGCATGGACACAATAAACAAGTCTAATATTATACACACCTCTCTAGCATGGACTCAATAAACAAATATAATACACACCTCTCTAGCATGGACTCAATAAACAAATATTATACACACCTCTCTAGCATGGACTCAATAAACAAATATTATACACACCTCTCTAGCATGGACTCAATAAACAAATATTATACACACCTCTCTAGCATGGACACAATAAACAAATATTATACACACCTCTCTAGCATGGACTCAATAAACAAGTCTAATATTATACACACCTCTCTAGCATGGACTCAATAAACAAATATTATACA
Organism: Sthenelais limicola; assembly: GCA_942159475.1. NCBI lineage: Eukaryota > Metazoa > Annelida > Polychaeta > Phyllodocida > Sigalionidae > Sthenelais > Sthenelais limicola. Next base: position 158,850,211 of record OW804094.1, on the reverse strand, counting down.
CACCTCTCTAGCATGGACTCAATAAACAAATATTATACACACCTCTCTAGCATGGACACAATAAACAAATATTATACACACCTCTCTAGCATGGACACAATAAACAAGTCTAATATTATACACACCTCTCTAGCATGGACACAATAAACAAATATAATACACACCTCTCTAGCATGGACTCAATAAACAAATATTATACACACCTCTCTAGCATGGACACAATAAACAAGTCTAATATTATACACACCTCTCTAGCATGGACACAATAAACAAATATAATACACACCTCTCTAGCATGGACTCAATAAACAAGTCTAATATTATACACACCTCTCTAGCATGGACACAATAAACAAGTCTAATATTATACACACCTCTCTAGCATGGACACAATAAACAAATATTATACACACCTCTCTAGCATGGACACAATAAACAAATATTATACACACCTCTCTAGCATGGACTCAATAAACAAATATTATACACACCTCTCTAGCATGGACACAATAAACAAATATTATACACACCTCTCTAGCATGGACAAAATAAACAAATATTATACACACCTCTCTAGCATGGACTCAATAAACAAATATTATACACACCTCTCTAGCATGGACTCAATAAACAAATATTATACACACCTCTCTAGCATGGACTCAATAAACAAGTCTAATATTATACACACCTCTCTAGCATGGACTCAATAAACAAATATTATACACACCTCTCTAGCATGGACACAATAAACAAATATTATACACACCTCTCTAGCATGGAATACATAAACAAATATTATACACACCTCTCTAGCATGGACTCAATAAACAAATATTATACACACCTCTCTAGCATGGACACAATAAACAAATATTATACACACCTCTCTAGCATGGACACAATAAACAAATATTATACACACCTCTCTAGCATGGACTCAATAAACAAATATTATACACACCTCTCTAGCATGGACACAATAAACAAATATTATACACACCTCTCTAGCATGGACTCAATAAACAAATATTATACACACATCTCTAGCATGGACTCAATAAACAAATATTATACACACCTCTCTAGCATGGACTCAATAAACAATTATTATACACACCTCTCTAGCATGGACACAATAAACAAATATTATACACACCTCTCTAGCATGGACACAATAAACAAGTCTAATATTATACACACCTCTCTAGCATGGACTCAATAAACAAGTATTATACACACCTCTCTAGCATGGACTCAATAAACAAATATTATACACACCTCTCTAGCATGGACTCAATAAACAAATATTATACACACCTCTCTAGCATGGACACAATAAACAAGTCTAATATTATACACACCTCTCTAGCATGGACTCAATAAACAAATATTATACACACCTCTCTAGCATGGACTCAATAAACAAATATTATACACACCTCTCTAGCATGGACACAATAAACAAGTCTAATATTATACACACCTCTCTAGCATGGACTCAATAAACAAGTATTATACACACCTCTCTAGCATGGACTCAATAAACAAATATTATACACACCTCTCTAGCATGGACACAATAAACAAGTCTAATATTATACACACCTCTCTAGCATGGACTCAATAAACAAGTATTATACACACCTCTCTAGCATGGACTCAATAAACAAATATTATACACACCTCTCTAGCATGGACTCAATAAACAAATATTATACACACCTCTCTAGCATGGACACAATAAACAAATATTATACACACCTCTCTAGCATGGACACAATAAACAAATATTATACACACCTCTCTAGCATGGACTCAATAAACAAATATTATACACACCTCTCTAGCATGGACACAATAAACAAGTATTATACACACCTCTCTAGCATGGACACAATAAACAAATATTATACACACCTCTCTAGCATGGACACAATAAACAAATATTATACACACCTCTCTAGCATGGACTCAATAAACAAATATTATACACACCTCTCTAGCATGGACACAATAAACAAATATTATACACACCTCTCTAGCATGGACACAATAAACAAGTATTATACACACCTCTCTAGCATGGACACAATAAACAAATATTATACACACCTCTCTAGCATGGACACAATAAACAAATATTATACACACCTCTCTAGCATGGACACAATAAACAAATATTATACACACCTCTCTAGCATGGACACAATAAACAAGTCTAATATTATACACACCTCTCTAGCATGGACTCAATAAACAAGTCTAATATTATACACACCTCTCTAGCATGGACTCAATAAACAAGTCTAATATTATACACACCTCTCTAGCATGGACACAATAAACAAATATTATACACACCTCTCTAGCATGGACTCAATAAACAAGTCTAATATTATACACACCTCTCTAGCATGGACACAATAAACAAGTCTAATATTATACACACCTCTCTAGCATGGACACAATAAACAAATATTATACACACCTCTCTAGCATGGACTCAATAAACAAGTCTAATATTATACACACCTCTCTAGCATGGACTCAATAAACAAATATTATACTCACCTCTCTAGCATGGACTCAATAAACAAGTCTAATATTATACACACCTCTCTAGCATGGACTCAATAAACAAATATTATACACACCTCTCTAGCATGGACTCAATAAACAAATATTATACACACCTCTCTAGCATGGACACAATAAACAAATATTATACACACCTCTCTAGCATGGACTCAATAAACAAATATTATACACACCTCTCTAGCATGGACACAATAAACAAATATTATACACACCTCTCTAGCATGGACACAATAAACAAATATTATACACACCTCTCTAGCATGGACTCAATAAACAAATATTATACACACCTCTCTAGCATGGACACAATAAACAAATATTATACACACCTCTCTAGCATGGACTCAATAAACAAATATTATACACACCTCTCTAGCATGGACACAATAAACAAATATTATACACACCTCTCTAGCATGGACTCAATAAACAAGTCTAATATTATACACACCTCTCTAGCATGGACTCAATAAACAAGTCTAATATTATACACACCTCTCTAGCATGGAATACATAAACAAGTCTAATATTATACACACCTCTCTAGCATGGACTCAATAAACAAATATTATACACACCTCTCTAGCATGGACTCAATAAACAAGTCTAATATTATACACACCTCTCTAGCATGGACACAATAAACAAGTCTAATATTATACACACCTCTCTAGCATGGAATACATAAACAAGTCTAATATTATACACACCTCTCTAGCATGGACACAATAAACAAATATTATACACACCTCTCTAGCATGGACACAATAAACAAATATTATACACACCTCTCTAGCATGGACACAATAAACAAATATTATACACACCTCTCTAGCATGGACACAATAAACAAATATTATACACACCTCTCTAGCATGGACACAATAAACAAATATTATACACACCTCTCTAGCATGGACACAATAAACAAATATTATACACACCTCTCTAGCATGGACACAATAAACAAATATTATACACACCTCTCTAGCATGGACACAATAAACAAGTCTAATATTATACACACCTCTCTAGCATGGACTCAATAAACAAATATTGTACACACCTCTCTAGCATGGACTCAATAAACAAATATTATACACACCTCTCTAGCATGGACTCAATAAACAAATATTATACACACCTCTCTAGCATGGACACAATAAACAAATATTATACATACCTCTCTAGCATGGACACAATAAACAAATATTATACACACCTCTCTAGCATGGACACAATAAACAAGTCTAATATTATACACACCTCTCTAGCATGGACTCAATAAACAAGTCTAATATTATACACACCTCTCTAGCATGGACTCAATAAACAAGTCTAATATTATACACACCTCTCTAGCATGGACTCAATAAACAAGTCTAATATTATACACACCTCTCTAGCATGGACTCAATAAACAAATATTATACACACCTCTCTAGCATGGACTCAATAAACAAATATTATACACACCTCTCTAGCATGGACACAATAAACAAATATTATACACACCTCTCTAGCATGGACTCAATAAACAAATATTATACACACCTCTCTAGCATGGACACAATAAACAAATATTATACACACCTCTCTAGCATGGACACAATAAACAAATATTATACACACCTCTCTAGCATGGACTCAATAAACAAATATTATACACACCTCTCTAGCATGGACTCAATAAACAAGTCTAATATTATACACACCTCTCTAGCATGGACTCAATAAACAAATATTATACACACCTCTCTAGCATGGACACAATAAACAAATATTATACACACCTCTCTAGCATGGACTCAATAAACAAATATTATACACACCTCTCTAGCATGGACTCAATAAACAAATATTATACACACCTCTCTAGCATGGACACAATAAACAAGTCAACTATTATACACACCTCTCTAGCATGGACACAATAAACAAGTATTATACACACCTCTCTAGCATGGACACAATAAACAAATATTATACACACCTCTCTAGCATGGACTCAATAAACAAGTATTATACACACCTCTCTAGCATGGACTCAATAAACAAGTATTATACACACCTCTCTAGCATGGACTCAATAAACAAATATTATACACACCTCTCTAGCATGGACACAATAAACAAATAGTATACACACCTCTCTAGCATGGACTCAATAAACAAATATTATACACACCTCTCTAGCATGGACTCAATAAACAAGTCTAATATTATACACACCTCTCTAGCATGGACACAATAAACAAATATTATACACACCTCTCTAGCATGGACTCAATAAACAAATATTATACACACCTCTCTAGCATGGACTCAATAAACAAATATTATACACACCTCTCTAGCATGGACACAATAAACAAATCTAATATTATACACACCTCTCTAGCATGGACTCAATAAACAAATATTATACACACCTCTCTAGCATGGACTCAATAAACAAGTCTAATATTATACACACCTCTCTAGCATGGACTCAATAAACAAGTCTAATATTATACACACCTCTCTAGCATGGACTCAATAAACAAGTCTAATATTATACACACCTCTCTAGCATGGACACAATAAACAAATATTATACACACCTCTCTAGCATGGACTCAATAAACAAATATTATACACACCTCTCTAGCATGGACTCAATAAACAATTCTAATATTATACACACCTCTCTAGCATGGACACAATAAACAAATATTATACACACCTCTCTAGCATGGACACAATAAACAAATCTAATATTATACACACCTCTCTAGCATGGACACAATAAACAAATCTAATATTATACACACCTCTCTAGCATGGAATACATAAACAAGTCTAATATTATAACACACTTGTCACACTTGCATCACATATTAGCTGTGCATACAACCCATTAAAGTGACTTAAAGCAGGACATACCCCAACAATAAGAACATTCCTACAAAGAGATCTTCTCAATAAAATGCTTTGAAAAATATCAATTTTGCGACTTGTGACTCATGTTCCTCATTTCAACACACCAGATGTATTATATTAATGATATGTTGTATACCTCCAGCTGGAGGCACTGAATATATTATATTAATGATATTCTGTATACCTTCAGCTGGAGGCACTGAATATATTATATTAATGATATTTTGTATACCTTCAGCTGGAGGCACTGAATATATTATATTAATGATATTCTGTATACCTCCAGCTGGAGGCACTGAATATATTATATTAATGATATTTTGTATACCTTCAGCTGGAGGCACTGAATATATTATATTATATTAATGATATTTTGTATACCTCCAGCTGGAGGCACTGAATATATTATATTAATGATATTTTGTAGACCTTCAGCTGGAGGCACTGAATATATTATATTAATGATATTTTGTATACCTTCAGCTGGAGGCACTGAATATATTATATTAATGATATTTTGTATACCTTCAGCTGGAGGCACTGAATATATTATATTAATGATATGTTGTATACCTTCAGCTGGAGGCACTGAGTATATTATATTAATGATATTCTGTATACCTTCAGCTGGAGGCACTGAATATATTATATTAATGATATGTTGTATACCTTCAGCTGGAGGCACTGAATATATTATATTAATGATGTTTTGTATACCTTCAGCTGGAGGCACTGAATATATTATATTAATGATATGTTGTATACCTCCAGCTGGAGGCACTGAATATATTATATTAATGATATGTTGTATACCTTCAGCTGGAGGCACTGAATATATTATATTAATGATGTTTTGTATACCTTCAGCTGGATGCACTGAGTATATTATATTAATGATATGTTGTATACCTTCAGCTGGAAGCACTGAATATATTATATTAATGATATTTTGTATACCTTCAGCTGGAGGCACTGAATATATTATATTATATTAATGATATTTTGTATACCTTCAGCTGGAGGCACTGAATATATTATATTAATGATATTTTGTATACCTTCAGCTGGAAGCACTGAATATATTATATTATATTAATGATATTTTGTATACCTTCAGCTGGAGGCACTGAATATATTATATTAATGATATTTTGTATACCTTCAGCTGGAGGCACTGAATATATTATATTAATGATATTTTGTATACCTTCAGCTGGAGGCACTGAATATATTATATTAATGATATGTTGTATACCTTCAGCTGGAGGCACTGAATATATTATATTAATGATATTTTGTATACCTTCAGCTGGAGGCACTGAATATATTATATTAATGATATTTTGTATACCTTCAGCTGGAGGCACTGAATATATTATATTAATGATAGGCCTATGTTGTATACCTTCAGCTGGAGGCACTGAATATATTATATTAATGATATGTTGTATACCTTCAGCTGGAGGCACTGAATATATTATATTAATGATATGTTGTATACCTTCAGCTGGAGGCACTGAATATATTATATTAATGATATGTTGTATACCTCCAGCTGGAGGCACTGAATATATCATATTAATGATAGGCCTATGTTGTATACCTTCAGCTGGAGGCACTGAATATATTATATTAATGATAATCTGTATACCTTCAGCTGGAGGCACTGAATATATTATATTAATGATATTTTGTATACCTTCAGCTGGAGGCACTGAATATATTATATTAATGATAGGCCTATGTTGTATACCTTCAGCTGGAGGCACTGAATATATTATATTAATGATAATCTGTATACCTTCAGCTGGAGGCACTGAATATATTATATTAATGATATTCTGTATACCTTCAGCTGGAGGCACTGAATATATTATATTAATGATATGTTGTAAACCTCCAGCTGGAGGCACTGAATATATTATATTAATGATATGTTGTATACCTTCAGCTGGAAGCACTGACTATATTATATTAATGATATTCTGTATACCTTCAGCTGGAGGCACTGAATATATTATATTAATGATATTCTGTATACCTTCAGCTGGAAGCACTGACTATATTATATTAATGATATTTTGTATACCTCCAGCTGGAGGCACTGTATATATTATATTATATTAATGATATTTTGTATACCTTCAGCTGGAGGCACTGAATATATTATATTAATGATATTTTGTATACCTTCAGCTGGAGGCACTGTATATATTATATTAATGATATGTTGTATACCTTCAGCTGGAGGCACTGAATATGTTATATTAATGATATGTTGTATACCTTCAGCTGGAGGCACTGAATATATTATATTAATGATATTCTGTATACCTTCAGCTGGAGGCACTGAATATATTATATTAATGATATTCTGTATACCTTCAGCTGGAGGCACTGAATATATTATATTAATGATATTCTGTATACCTTCAGCTGGAGGCACTGAATATATTATATTAATGATATGTTGTATACCTCCAGCTGGAGGCACTGAATATATTATATTAATGATATTCTGTATACCTTCAGCTGGAGGCACTGAATATATTATATTATATTAATGATATTTTGTATACCTTCAGCTGGAGGCACTGAATATATTATATTAATGATATGTTGTATACCTTCAGCTGGAGGCACTGAATATATTATATTAATGATATTTTGTATACCTTCAGCTGGAGGCACTGAATATGTTATATTAATGATATGTTGTATACCTTCAGCTGGAGGCACTGAATATATTATATTAATGATATTTTGTATACCTTCAGCTGGAGGCACTGAATTATTATATTATATTAATGATATTTTGTATACCTTCAGCTGGAGGCACTGAATATATTATATTAATGATATTCTGTATACCTTCAGCTGGAGGCACTAAATATATTATATTAATGATATTTTGTATACCTTCAGCTGGAGGCACTGAATATATTATATTATATTAATGATATTTTGTATACCTCCAGCTGGAGGCACTGAATATATTATATTAATGATATTTTGTATACCTTCAGCTGGAGGCACTGAATATATTATATTAATGATATTTTGTATACCTTCAGCTGGATGCACTGAGTATATTATATTAATGATATTTTGTATACCTTCAGCTTGAGGCACTGAATATATTATATTAATGATATTTTGTATACCTTCAGCTGGAGGCACTGAATATATTATATTAATGATATTCTGTATACCTTCAGCTGGAAGCACTGACTATATTATATTAATGATATTTTGTATACCTCCAGCTGGAGGCACTGTATATATTATATTATATTAATGATATTTTGTATACCTTCAGCTGGAGGCACTGAATATATTATATTATATTAATGATATTTTGTATACCTTCAGCTGGAGGCACTGAATATATTATATTAATGATATGTTGTATACCTTCAGCTGGAGGCACTGAATATATTATATTATATTAATGATATTCTGTATACCTTCAGCTGGAGGCACTGAATATATTATATTAATGATATGTTGTATACCTTCAGCTGGAGGCACTGAATATATTATATTAATGATATTCTGTATACCTTCAGCTGGAGGCACTGAATATATTATATTAATGATAATCTGTGTACCTTCAGCTGGAGGCACTGAATATATTATATTAATGATATGTTGTATACCTTCAGCTGGAGGCACTGAATATATTATATTAATGATATTTTGTATACCTTCAGCTAGAGGCACTGAATATATTATATTAATGATATTCTGTATACCTTCAGCTGGAGGCACTGTATATATTATATTGATGATATGTTGTATACCTCCAGCTGGAAGCACTGAATATATTATATTAATGATATGTTGTATACCTTCAGCTGGAAGCACTGACTATATTATATTAATGATATTCTGTATACCTTCAGCTGGAAGCACTGAATATATTATATTAATGATATTCTGTATACCTTCAGCTGGAAGCACTGACTATATTATATTAATGATATTCTGTATACCTTCAGCTGGAAGCACTGAATATATTATATTAATGATATTCTGTATACCTTCAGCTGGAAGCACTGACTATATTATATTAATGATATGTTGTATACCTTCAGCTGGAGGCACTGAATATATTATATTAATGATATGTTGTATACCTCCAGCTGGAGGCACTGAATATATTATATTAATGATATTTTGTATACCTTCAGCTGGAGGCACTGAATATATTATATTAATGATATTTTGTATACCTTCAGCTGGAGGCACTGAATATATTATATTAATGATATTTTGTATACCTTCAGCTGGAGGCACTGAATATATTATATTAATGATATTTTGTATACCTTCAGCTGGAGGCACTGAATATATTATATTATATTAATGATATGTTGTATACCTCCAGCTGGAGGCACTGAATATATTATATTAATGATATTTTGTATACCTTCAGCTGGAGGCACTGAATATATTATATTAATGATATTCTGTATACCTTCAGCTGGAGGCACTGACTATATTATATTAATGATATTTTGTATACCTTCAGCTGGAGGCACTGAATATATTATATTATATTAATGATATTTTGTATACCTTCAGCTGGAGGCACTGAATATATTATATTAATGATATTTGTATACCTTCAGCTGGAGGCACTGAATATATTATATTAATGATATTTTGTATACCTCCAGCTGGTGGCACTGAATATATTATATTAATGATATTTTGTATACCTCCAGCTGGAGGCACTGAATATATTATATTAATGATATTTTGTATACCTTCAGCTGGAGGCACTGAATATATTATATTAATGATATTCTGTATACCTTCAGCTGGTGGCACTGACTATATTATATTAATGATATGTTGTATACCTTCAGCTGGAGGCACTGAATATATTATATTAATGATATTTTGTAGACCTTCAGCTGGAGGCACTGAATATATTATATTAATGATATGTTGTATACCTCCAGCTGGAGGCACTGAATATATTATATTAATGATATTTTGTAGACCTTCAGCTGGAGGCACTGAATATATTATATTAATGATATGTTGTATACCTCCAGCTGGAGGCACTGAATATATTATATTAATGATATGTTGTATACCTCCAGCTGGAGGCACTGACTATATTATATTAATGATATTTTGTATACCTTCAGCTGGAGGCACTGAATATCGAGGTGGATAAGGTCACCTGCAGGTAGGTACCATATGTTATTTCACCTCTAGAGTGTTTATAGACAGTTATTAGATAGATAGTTATTACACACATGAGCAGTTAGAAAGGTGCAGTTTGGGGGTGCAGTTCGGTTGACCCAACCTGCATATGTGATCAGTTCGGGTAAAGATGCAATTTCATTGGTGCAGCATAGGCCAGATGACTTAGTACCCACCGCGTAACTTAGGCCTACAAATTGCGGTGAATCAAGCCTCCTCGAGCTAAACTATAGGCTATACAAGTTAAATTTACTTTTTAACATCCTAATAGAGGGTGTAATAAATAGCAAATGGCACTCTGTTCGGGTTCAAACTGATCTCGACCTGTCAGAAAATGGGAACTCACCCCTTCGGGGTTCGTCCCGTTTTCTGAGGGGTCTCGATCAGTTTGAACCTGAACAGAGTGCCATTTGCTATAAGTATAGACTTCAGTGAAGACTATTCCTCATTCATCCCTAGGGAAGAACCTAATGGTCCAGTTATTTCTCATTCCTCCCTGGTCTCTAGTGAGTGTGAGTTTTATTTGCGAAATGTTACAAGTGTTATGAGATGTTTCAGGTATTCAAACATTTCGACAGCAATATTGAAATTAAATTTAATCTAATTATTTGAGATGCTTGGTGAAGATGCATATATCTGCAGTGCAAGGAACTGTTCTGCTTCACATGTGTGTATGTGAGTTATGGTTACATAATGATGACTTTGCATAATTTGTCAACAGGGCAGGGAGCATTGCGTTCATCATCATCTCCACTCTACCCCTGGACATGATCGACTCTACACAAACCTATCTGGAGCAGAGACTGTATACATCCAGTCTAGCTGGCTACTCTGTCATAGATGATACCCTCTCTATTGCTACCTCCAGTAAGTACATCCAGTCTAGCTGGCTACTCTACCATAGATGATACCCTCTCTATTGCTACCTCCAGTAAGTACATCCAGTCTAGCTGGCTACTCTACCATAGATGATACCCTCTCTATTGCTACCTCCAGTAAGTACATACAGTCTAGCTGGCTACTCTGTCATAGATGATACCCTCTCTATTGCTACCTCCAGTAAGTACATACAGTCTAGCTGGCTACTCTACCATAGATGATACCCTCTCTATTGCTACCTCCAGTAAGTACATACAGTCTAGCTGGCTACTCTACCATAGATGATACCCTCTCTATTGCTACCTCCAGTAAGTACATACAGTCTAGCTGGCTACTCTACCATAGATGATACCCTCTCTATTGCTACCTCCAGTAAGTACATACAGTCTAGCTGGCTACTCTACCATAGATGATACCCTCTCTATTGCTACCTCCAGTAAGTACATACAGTCTAGCTGGCTACTCTACCATAGATGATACCCTCTCTATTGCTACCTCCAGTAAGTACATACAGTCTAGCTGGCTACTCTACCATAGATGATACCCTCTCTATTGCTACCTCCAGTAAGTACATACAGTCTAGCTGGCTACTCTACCATAGATGATACCCTCTCTATTGCTACCTCCAGTAAGTACATACAGTCTAGCTGGCTACTCTACCATAGATGATACCCTCTCTATTGCTACCTCCAGTAAGTACATACAGTCTAGCTGGCTACTCTACCATAGATGATACCCTCTCTATTGCTACCTCCAGTAAGTACATACAGTCTAGCTGGCTACTCTGTCATAGATGATACCCTCTCTATTGCTACCTCCAGTAAGTACATACAGTCTAGCTGGCTACTCTACCATAGATGATACCCTCTCTATTGCTACCTCCAGTAAGTATCGCTCTACAATGTCTCAATCCTGTCATGAAACAAGGTGCATTAAACAGGCAGGTAGACTAGTTTCCTGAAGGTATATGGTATCAGGTTATTCACTCTATGTTATAAGCAGGCAGAAATATACATTACTGAGGGTATGGTATCAGGTTATTCACTCTATGTTATAAGCAGGCAGAAATATACATTACTGAGGGTATATGGTATCAGGTTATTCACCCTAGATATAAGCAGGCAGAAATATACATTACTGAGGGTATGGTATCAGGTTATTCACTCTATGTTATAAGCAGGCAGAAATATACATTACTGAGAACACGGTATCAGGAAATATACATTACTGAGGGCATGGTATCAGGTCATTCACCCTAGATATAAGCAGGCAGAAATATACATTACTGAGGGTATGGTATCAGGTTATTCACTCTATGTTATAAGCAGGCAGAAATATACATTACTGAGGGTATGGTATCAGGTTATTCACCCTAGATATAAGCAGGCAGAAATATACATTACTGAGGGTATGGTATCAGGTTATTCACCCTAGATATAAGCAGGCAGAAATATACATTACTGAGGGTATGGTATCAGGTTATTCACCCTAGATATAAGCAGGCAGAAATATACATTACTGAGGGTATGGTATCAGGTTATTCACCCTAGATATAAGCAGGCAGAAATATACATTACTGAGGGTATGGTATCAGGTTATTCACTCTATGTTATAAGCAGGCAGAAATATACATTACTGAGGGTATGGTATCAGGTTATTCACTCTATGTTATAAGCAGGCAGAAATATACATTACTGAGGGTATGGTATCAGGTTATTCACTCTATGTTATTAGCAGGCAGAAATATACATTACTGAGGGTATGGTATCAGGTTATTCACCCTGGATATAAGCAGGCAGAAATATACATTACTGAGGGCATGGTATCAGGTTATTCACTCTATGTTATAAGCAGGCAAAAATATACATTACTGAGGGCATGGTATCAGGTTATTCACTCTATGTTATAAGCAGGCAGAAATATACATTACTGAGGGTATGGTATCAGGTTATTCACTCTATGTTATAAGCAGGCAGAAATATACATTACTGAGGGTATGGTATCAGGTCATTCACCCTAGATATAAGCAGGCAGAAATATACATTACTGAGGGTATGGTATCAGGTTATTCACTCTATGTTATAAGCAGGCAGAAATATACATTACTGAGGGTATATGGTATCAGGTTATTCACCCTAGATATAAGCAGAAATATACATTACTGAGGGCATGATATCAGGTTATTCACTCTAGATATTAGCAGAAATATACATTACTGAGGGTATATGGTATCAGGTTATTCACCCTAGATATAAGTAGGCAGAAATATACATTACTGAGGGTATGGTATCAGGTTATTCACTCTAGATATTAGCAGAAATATACATTACTGAGGGTATGGTATCAGGTTATTCACCCTAGATATAAGCAGGCCGAAATATACATTACTGAGGGTATGGTATCAGGTTATTCACCCTAGATATAAGCAGAAATATACATTACTGAGGGTATGGTATCAGGTTATTCACTCTAGATATAAGCAGGCAGAAATATACATTACTGAGGGTATGGTATCAGGTTATTCACCCTAGATATAAGCAGGCAGAAATATACATTACTGAGGGTATGGTATCAGGTTATTCACTCTAGATATAAGCAGGCAGAAATATACATTACTGAGGGTATATGGTATCAGGTTATTCACTCTATGTTATAAGCAGGCAGAAATATACATTACTGAGGGTATGGTATCAGGTTATTCACTCTATGTTATAAGCAGGCAGAAATATACATTACTGAGGGTATGATATCAGGTTATTCACCCTAGATATAAGCAGAAATATACATTACTGAGGGTATATGGTATCAGGTTATTCACTCTATGTTATAAGCAGAAATATACATTACTGAGGGTATGATATCAGGTTATTCACTCTAGATATGAGCAGAAATATACATTACTGAGGGTATGGTATCAGGTTATTCACTCTAGATATAAGCAGAAATATACATTACTGAGGGTATGGTATCAGGTTATTCACCCTAGATATAAGCAGAAATATACATTACTGAGGGTATGGTATCAGGTTATTCACTCTAGATATAAGCAGAAATATACATTACTGAGGGTATGGTATCAGGTTATTCACCCTAGATATAAGCAGGCAGAAATATACATTACTGAGGGTATGGTATCAGGTTATTCACTCTAGATATAAGCAGGCAGAAATATACATTACTGAGGGTATGGTATCAGGTTATTCACCCTAGATATAAGCAGGCAGAAATATACATTACTGAGGGTATGGTATCAGGTTATTCACTCTATGTTATAAGCAGGCAGAAATATACATTACTGAGGGTATGGTATCAGGTTATTCACTCTATGTTATAAGCAGGCAGAAATATACATTACTGAGGGTATGGTATCAGGTTATTCACCCTAGATATAAGCAGGCAGAAATATACATTACTGAGGGTATGGTATCAGGTTATTCACTCTATGTTATAAGCAGGCAGAAATATACATTACTGAGGGTATGGTATCAGGTTATTCACTCTATGTTATAAGCAGGCAGAAATATACATTACTGAGGGTATGGTATCAGGTTATTCACTCTAGATATAAGCAGAAATATACATTACTGAGGGTATGGTATCAGGTTATTCACTCTATGTTATAAGCAGGCAGAAATATACATTACTGAGGGTATGGTATCAGGTTATTCACCCTAGATATAAGCAGGCAGAAATATACATTACTGAGGGTATGGTATCAGGTTATACACTCTAGATATAAGCAGGCAGAAATATACATTACTGAGGGCATGGTATCAGGTTATTCACCCTAGATATAAGCAGGCAGAAATATACATTACTGAGGGTATGGTATCAGGTTATTCACTCTATGTTATAAGCAGGCAGAAATATACATTACTGAGGGTATGGTATCAGGTTATTCACCCTAGATATAAGCAGGCAGAAATATACATTACTGAGGGTATGGTATCAGGTTATTCACCCTAGATATAAGCAGGCAGAAATATACATTACTGAGGGTATGGTATCAGGTTATTCACCCTAGATATAAGCAGGCAGAAATATACATTACTGAGGGTATGGTATCAGGTTATTCACTCTAGATATAAGCAGATACATAGATTATATAGGGAATTGTATCAGGTAATTCATTGTATAATGTTATGAGCTGCAGGTAAATAGATTATTGAGGGAGTGGTATCAGATTATGTTATAAGCAGGCAGATAGATAATTGAATTCTAGCAGGCTCATCTCTTTTAAGTACAAAGATTGTGGAGAGATAATTCTCCTATCTTTTCCAATCGTACATTTGTTTGATTCACTGACAATCAGTATTAAATCAGTATCAAAATTATTTATCCACCAAATATTGACAAAGTACTTTTGATCGATGCACATGTCTGCCAGTGCACATTTAATGCAGGAGATCGTTTCTCTAGTATTGCTATCTTCTCCCTGTGCAGACATATGTGAGGATGGACCAGAGTTATGCGTCAATGGCGGCACGTGTATCTTCACACCTCTCAAACCCATCTGCGCATGTCCACAGGGCTTCAAGGGGGACGTATGTGCAGGTTAGTGTTGTTTAAACTCTTATTTAGGCTGATATTCATCTAAAGAAATGTGTTTAGAAACATCAAAGAAGTGGTGGAGACAAATAGAATAAAATGGGTGCAAATGCTACCAGAAAATAAAAACACAAACAATTTCAGGGCATTAGAAACTGATGTGGGAAGCAGCGTTGAAAGTATAATTCTTAGTAGGTACAAACCTAGAGAACACTTGAACCACTTCTACAAAGATATATTCGAAATATGGAACAAATATTATTATAATATTAAACCCATGTGTGCCTCTGAGATTGTTAAAGAGAAATTGTGGTATAACAGGTTGGTGAAGTTTAAAGGAAAGATGTTTTATACGAATCGTGGGTGAAGAAAGGAGTAACTGTACTAGGCGATGTCCTAAATCAACGAGGGAAATTCATGTCTACATTAGAACTTAAAAAAAAGTATAATATTGATACCCTACATTCCTGGAGGAATGATCTAGGAACCTCCATCCCACCTGAATGGTGGAGCAAGCTAGCAAGCGTTCATACAGTCTGTAGATGTCTCTCTTAATATTAAGATAAACAACCTCATGGTGGATGTCAGATCACCTAGCGCCAAAATAATATATAATGCTCTGGTAGTAAAGAGAAAACCCAAAGTCTCTAAATTAAGAGGGTGGAAAGACGTACTAAATTGAAACGAAGATCAAAATAGACAACTTCGATTGGAAAAAGCCTTTTCCCATTCGTAACAGTTACAAGGCTACAAACCTTCCAATATAGAATTATCCACAGAACCATTACTTGTAACGAGGTACTAAAGAACAAACAGATCATCGATTCAAATATTTGCTCCTTTTGTGACAAAAGAGACAATATCAAACACCTTCTAGTGGATTGTATTCAGACGAGAAAGTTGTGGGAAAGAGTTCTTTTAATCATATGTTAGATGGGTCATCTGAACTCGTCTAAAAATGGTAAATCGATGTTTAATATAGAAAATAATGCTGTCGTCCTTAAGGCGGAAGACATCATCTTTGGAATAGATGTTATCGGTACTTAGGAAAAAAATG
This sequence comes from Sthenelais limicola, assembly GCA_942159475.1. NCBI lineage: Eukaryota > Metazoa > Annelida > Polychaeta > Phyllodocida > Sigalionidae > Sthenelais > Sthenelais limicola. Next base: position 158,832,984 of record OW804094.1, on the reverse strand, counting down.
TGAATTGGATCATTTTGCTAATGTAGCATGTGCTATGTGTGTATGATGTAACCGGTATAAGGATATATAACACATTGTATTCAAGGTGAAAGTGTTTAGGGCATCCCCTTGGCATTCTATTCTACCTGCATTACAAGTGTTTACTTTTCCGCCTGCAAAGGAAACGTAATTGAAACGGGCCCATATGTTGTGACAGAACGTGCATGATAAATAAAACGTTGTACCCCCGCCCCCTCCCCGCCCCAACACCTAAGGCGCTTGTGAAAAGTAACCGAAGGCGCTTGTGAATAGGAACCGAAGGCGCTTATGAATAGGAACCGTGAAATACGCGAGACGGCGCCACGTTATGACGACTACTTCCTGTCTTCTGCTTATTGCGAGAACGCGAGCTGTTCAGAGGCGTTCTGCCAGCAGAAGGTGAGTCAATTATCATGATACATTAAATGGCACATGCTGTTTGGTAAATTATGCTTTGTCTTCGTATTGTGAACTTACATTTAACTAAGATCTAGTCCATATTGGAAGTAAAAGGGCCTCAACATTTGCTAATAACTGGAAAGGCAGATGAATAAGGAACGGGTGGAACGGGGTTAAGAACCCTTTTCTTTTTCCTCTATGACTCGGGACAAAAAATGCAATCACTTCAAAATTCGGCAATCCGTATAAATTTTGACTAAAGTTAACTTGACAATGTAGACAATGAGCACAACATTCTAAACATCCTACTTCTTGGTAAAAGAAGAGAAAAACGTTTTCTCAAGGGTTGAACCCTGCCCTGTCCACGTGCCCTTCCCACAATGCCTAGCAGTGCACTGGCGCAACCCTAACACCCCTATAGGGGATTTGAATATGCCACTGCGCATGTCTATTACAGTCCATCCTGTGATGGATTCTGATGAAATCTGACATACAAATATTTGCCAACATTTTTATTGTGATGTATCCGGGATGTATTGAAGTAAGGTGGGTCGCTTGGATACCAGGGTTGATGGTTTGAGATATGATGATGGATTGGAAAACCCTTGTATTGAACATTGCATGTTTTCTATAGATTTAAGACTGTACCATTGGTCCAATACCCGGGTTCCCTTAAAACCTCAAAACTTCAAAATTCAATCATTTATAAATGTAGGATAAAATAATCTGAGGACTGAGGCACACATAATTGAAGAATGCAAAACATACATTGATAGGGAATTGATGTGAAAATGATAAATAAGCAAGTTAAGCTTTCTGCTTTGGAATATAGTGATAACCTAAATTAGATGGGTATGGGTTTTATTTATTGTATTAGGAGGCAAGCTTTTTCTCCTTCTTCTTTTAACCATGTAGTAAATATAGGCCTTATTCACAGAGCATGTTGTCAGACTTTATTGTTCAGAGTAGTAATGTAGTGAAGGAAATTGACAATTATTCAGACTTTCTCCAGCAGGATGTACAGAGGTGGCGTGGTAAGCTAGCCCGCCAATCTCTGGTCAGGTAAATTATCAATGTCCCAGAAAAACTACAATTTTACTTAAAGTTCTAAACTAGTATACAAAAGTTAGAGTTAGAGAGACATAACTGTATGTCAAGGTTAGCAAGCACAGAATGAACTGGAAGAACTCTAGTTACCATTACACCTATTACAGCAAATAAAGAATCATCTTATCTTATCTTGTGGACTGGCCCGTTCCCCTACCTCTGCCCCTAGACATCACTGTCACCAATACTACCTACTTCAAACGGACTAATTGGAATCTTATGCTAAAGATCGATTAAGAAATAATTTGGAACGGTTTTTAAAGTGTTTCTTTAGCCGAGAGGAAGCCTACAAGGTTATCGGCTAATATTAAATCCCCACACTTTTGTTTGGCTCGAGCTATACTTGAAATATGTTTCTTAACCAAACATTAGCTAGTGGAACACTACCAAAAAAGCATTATATTTTCAAGTGTATACTACAACTGGCCAAACAAGGCAGATGAAGGTCTTGAAGACTGATTGAATGATTAATCTCCTTATATGCTAATGGCCACATCACAGCTTCATGCCAATATATTGTTTATTATTGACCTACACAGTAATTTCAAAACCTATTTATTGCATAAAATTTTCCTTTCAGATTAAAAGATTAATAGCTTTAATCAGAAACTAGAGGGACTGAGTTCTGCTGACCTGTACTCGACCTCATTGCTACCAAAGATGGATAACTTGATGAATATTGACTTTCTTCAACCCAAGCCTGATCCTGGATTTCGCCTTCAGTGCAAAACATGTGGGAAATACTTCACTTCTGCAGTTACCCTGAAAGCCCATGCCTTAGGCCTACACCGGGAAACCCAAGTCATCTATACCTGTGGCACATGTGGCCGGTCCTTTGATAAACCCAAAATGCTTTATCAGCATTGCTCAGCAAGTCACCAGAAAAAGGAAAAGGACACATCATACAATAAGCCTTTTGGTTGCTCTTACTGTGAGAAATGGTTTAGAACTAAAGCCTCCCTTAAAAACCATCACCGACAGCATACTGGTGAACGTCCCTTTGTTTGTAAGATTTGTGGTCGCAAGTTTGCCAGCCAACCCCCACTTCTGAACCACACAAGGACTCATACAGGGGAAAGACCGTATGTGTGCAACATATGTGGTCGCCAGTTTGCAATTGGAGGCAATCTTACAGCACATATGCGGATCCACAATGGAGAGAAGCCTTACTGTTGTGAATACTGTCCAAAAAGATTCTCTGACTCAGGACTACTGAAGAGACATACAAGAACTCACACTGGTGAAAGGCCATTCAAATGTCATTTATGTCCAAGTACTTTCACTGAGTCTGGTCCACTCAGTTGTCATCTTGCAGTTCATTCAGACTTGAAGCCTTTCAGCTGCCCTGTGTGTGGCAAAAGGGGGAAATTGAAGTCTTATATTACTCTCCATATGAAAAACATGCATCCATTGCAATTTGATTTACCAATATTTCATAACTGCCCAATATGTGATGTCAGCGTGAAATCTACTAGTCTACGATTTCACATGCGATCTCTCCACTCCACTCTTGACCAGGTGGAATGCAATATATGCCAGAAGGTATTCAGGAGCAGAAATTACTTAAAATTACACCTAGAGGCCCACGATAGGAAGCAATTTAAATGCAAACATTGTGGGACTAACTTTGCATCCTTGAATGACTTAAGACGACATGTTGCACTTGTGCACAGCAAGAAGACTCAGAGGAAAACAAAGCCTTGTAATAACTGTGGAGTTCTCTTCTTAACTAAGACAGCCATGGTGAAGCATGTGGCTCAATGTTTGACAAAGAAAAAGCAGGAAGAGCAAAATAGTAAAATAAATAATTTGATCAGAGATAAATCAAAACTATATCCCTCTTCACCGGTGGGTTTAAAGTCTGCCAATTGTGACAAGTGCATACAAGGATTTTTACGAGCTTCAGATCTCAGTGACCATCTTAAGAGTCATTGTAGTTTCTGCATTTTTGGGGCAAGAAACACAAATGTTCTAGCCGAACACCTGCGTTCTGATCATCCTCTCTCTGCCTGAAAGTGGTCTAAGACAAATAAAACAACTGTTAACATTTCCAAAGATGGTTTTCCTGAAAACATGATCCAACAATATATTGATCTTTAGAGCACCGTGTGTTCCATCAACAATAGCCACTCTCTGTTCATGAGATGTTTTTCAGTTAATTTACTTTGTTTCTGTTTCCTCATGGAATAATTATATGTCATTCAGTGTTTGACACTCAGTTAGGAACATGGGTGTGGCTCATTGAAGTCATGCAGACCATTCTCTGCATGTTCTTCATGACGGTGCAAGCTGGCTTGTGGCAAAGCACCCCAAAGTTAACTTACTATGTCTTCTTGCATATCTCCTAAAGATAATTTTCTTTGAAAACTACCTTTGCTAACACTCCACCCCAGTATCCGCTGGGATCAGCGTGGGACAGCAAATCTATCAATGATTAATGATTCTACAAAATTCTATATGTAATCACTATATATGATATCTTGATTGAAATTATAATGACTTTGACCACACTGGGGACAGGTTAAAAACCCCCGATCAGGGAACCTGAATCACACAGTTTATATAAAATCTTAAAAAGGAAATGGTGCTCACCTTCAGTCTTGTATCTACTTTGATATTGTTTATATGCGTCCTCGGCCGGGTCCTCGGTATTCATTGTAGTGGAACATTTATGTACAATATAGCTGTATCAATGCAACATCATATGATCAAATTATGAAATGTGTAGCTATTTCTAATATCTAGCTATGTTAGTAAATGTTTTTCTTTTGTAATAACTGAAAATGCAGCTTTAACACGTATAGGGATTCGTATTTTAGATAACATTGATCCTTGATGTTAATCCTCTTGTTAAATGTTTGCTTTTGGTTATTTGTATAAATTTATACAATTCGCTGTAATGTTTTAGAAATAAAGTTAAAATGTCAACAATATTTTCTCTGTTTTCATTATATTTACACCTTCATGGATATAAATATTGATGACAATCACAGTCAATAAATGCAGAACAATACGATCATTGGGCGTCTTACTATAGTGATCGCTTGTGGTCCACTAAAAATGAGTTTAAAAAACTGTCACTTTATAAAAATAATAATGTTATCTTGGTAAAGAAATGGGGTGAAGTGAAGACCGGAGGGAGGCAAGGGAGGGAGGGAGGGGCGCGGGAATAGAATCAAATGACACATGTATTGTTTTCTGAGACAAACATACAATATTTTACCAAGTGCCGAAATCTCTTGTGAGTACTTCCTACAAAATTCGCCAGACGGCGCCACCGGCTGACCACAGCTTCCTGTGTTCATACAAAGAATCCAGCGCGACTTCTCGCACGGATAGAACTGGTGAGTGAATTATTATCTATATTTACTGCTTATGTTGGAGTTAATGCTTTTTCATTATGTGAGCTGCCTGTTTAACTAATATCTAGTCCACAGCGGCACTGAAGGTACCTCGACATTAGGGAATAAGTGAAATGACAGCATTATTTACTGCCTCGGTTTATCTGTAGACTGTAATGTACTAATGACAAGAATAGGCCTACATAAGTACATAAGAGATAAGGTTTAGACTGGTCCGTGGTCGATTTATATTATTTGTAAAGATACAGATAATTTGAAGTATTAATAATTATTGACATGACTTGTTAATTACAGCAGGAAACTCAATAAGTAAGTCAAATAGTGATGGAAATAAACACCGTTCTGTGAAAGGGTTGGGGGCCATGGACATGGCTCTGCCCCGGCTCCCGCCCCGGCTCCCCCGGGGCCCAGTCTGAGTGCAGTCTGAGTCATTCCCCGAGTCATTCGACCTAATGGAAGGCAAACCACCCACTGCCCTTAGTGTAGGACAAACATGAGGCTAACCATCGGGAAGAGCAGTCTTTTCTACCCATGTATGTGCAGATATAGCTAAATCAGTGCGTGAATAATTCAGTTGTTGATGGGGAATATGGGCATATAGCCCGGCAATAGCAGAGGTAGTAGTATAGGAATATAGGCTCTGGCCCAGGGCGCGGGGTGGGGGCCGTCCATACAGTAGCGGGGCCACGAATACACATGACTAATTAGGGTAAGGGAGACTCATTCCCTGTACCCGACACCACATATAAAGGGCCCAGTGTCTATATGTTGGTAGTAGGTAGGCCTATAACAGGCCCTGGGTAGTTGTGTCATTCCTTTCCACCACTCTACCAACTCTCCCCACCAGTCATAACACCCAAGAGCTCATACATTATCATATTATAACAGGGGTAGCCCACATCGCTGGCCTTGATTCCCCGACAGCCCCCTTCCCCCCTTCCCCCCTCACCCCATCAAGTGCTCTACCTCTGGGGGCAAGGGGACGGATACTTTGTCTATAACAGGGGTAGCCATGGTAGCTAGGACTTGGTGTTGTACACTTTGGCCTGCCCCTAGTCTTAGGCCAAGCCTATGGAACCCAGCCTTACCCTTTGGTCTAGCCTAAGTTTGGGCCTTATGTTAGCGTCCTAGTTTTATAATCTATTCTTTCTTAAAATTATTGAAAATAAACAAGTTTGTCTTCTTCATAATTAAGGGCATAGATAATTATTATCAGGGCTTGAAAAACATGTGTCCGGTCACCAGGGCAACTAAAAATGTTTTTGGGCGAATCCAATTTAATGTTAGTCGGCTGATCGCACGAGTGAACATACCTGCTATATAACCTACAGATGAGTTTGGGCAAGTGAACAATAATATCGGCCAGGTTTTAGTGTCCACTATGTAATTAACATGACCTATTCCCCCTAATTATTATTAATATTTAATTATAACAGGTTATTAATTTTGAGCCCTGATTATATGTAGGCTACTGTATACATGTAGACTTTGTCAAGGCACAAGTTATTCCAACTTTTAAGAGATAGGATTCATCACATACTGGAATATTATGCGATATATATTTTTTGTTAGCGACCTAAAATCTTCCCCCATATTCAATTCATGAATTAAAGGCGAGCGGAAGAAATGAACAGAATACCTTGGCTCCCTTAACAACAGAGACAGTAAGGATATTTCCAGTTATGTAAAACAAATCATTAAAGTAAGTTTATGTAGTAGCACATGATGACAAGACCTGAAAACACCTGATGTATGGGTTATGTGTATTTTGTAACATAGAACAATGTTAACAAGAAATTTAAAAATATTTCTCCTCATGACTCCAGCTTTTCTGAAGCTGAAAAATGATGAAATGTGTGACATTTCTATCCGACTTCTGCCCTCTTAGACTGCCTTCTTCCCTCTTAGACTGCCCCTCAGGCTGCCATTTTCACTGTTATGAAGTTGTAAAGTTGGCACATGAGTCAAAAGTTGGCGAATAAATTGTCAGGGTTTCACAAGGCTCTCAACACTACACAATAGTTTAGCACTGAGAAGTTGCTATGGAATCAGTTGAAAGGCAGTATTTTCATGATTGCAGATTTGGTTACCATAGAAACAATTGTTAATTCGATACAGATTTAAAAAAATATTCATGTTACAGTTCCTGAAATTTATAGCCCTGAGTCTCAATTTTCATTAGATATATGATGCATGAATGATATGGGTCTATATGAATACAAACTTATCTTAAAGGCATGAACCAGCATTGTGTGCACTGTGGGTGTGGAACTCAACCATGAGGAATGGAGTCACAAAATCTTATTTAAATTTAATTGTAGGGTCCACTGAAATTTACTACCATTCATTATCAAAGTGTAATGGAAAAATGATATTTTTTCCCCGAAAAAATTGACATATTTGCTCTTTGGTTGGCTGCACATCTACAGTGCTTGGGACTGACCACCATGCTCTCCTGATCAGGACACATTTCAGGTCTTTAATATTCTAAAACACACTGGCATTTCTGTGGTGTTAAAATTGCTATTAATTGTATAAAATATGTTTTCTTTTCAGATAATAAAGTGTTGTGGTGTGAAACTCGAGGGACTGAGTTCTACTGACCTGTACTCGACCTCATTGCTACCAAAGATGGATAACCTGATGAATATTGACTTTCTTCAACCCAAGCCTGATCCTGGATTTCGCCTTCAGTGCAAAACATGTGGGAAATACTTCACTTCAGCAGCTACCCTGAAAGCCCATGCCTTAGGCCTACACCGGGAAACCCAAGTCATCTATACCTGTGGTACATGTGGCCGGTCTTTTGATAAACCAAAACCTCTTTATCAGCATTGCTCAGTAAGTCACCAGAAAAAGGAAAAGGACACATCATACAATAAGCCTTTCGGTTGCTCTTACTGTGAGAGACTATTTAGTACTAAATCTGGCCTTCAAAAACATCTACTCCAGCATACTGGTGAACGTCCTTTTGTTTGTAAGATTTGTGGTCACAAGTTTGCTGGTAGTAGCCCGCTTCTCAAGCATATGAGGATTCACACCGGTGAAAGGCCTTATGTGTGCCACATATGTGGTCGCCAGTTTACACAGCCAACCAATCTTACAGGTCATATGCGGACCCACACTGGGGAGAAACCTTTCAGTTGTGAATACTGTCCGAAGAGGTTCTCCGACCGAGGACTGGTGAAGAGACATACAAGAACTCACACTGGTGAAAGGCCATTCAAATGTCATTTATGTCCAAAAGCATTCACTGAGTCTGGTCCACTCAGTCGTCACCTTGCATCAATTCATTCAGACTTGAAGCCTTTCAGTTGCCCTATTTGTGGCAAAAGGGGGAAGGTGAAGGGATACATCACTAACCATATGAAAGCTAGACATCCATTGCAATATGGTACACCAGTATTTCAGAACTGCCCAATATGTGATGTCAGTGTTGCATCTAATGGTCTACAAGTTCACATGCGATCTCTCCACTCCACTCTCGACCAGGTGGAATGCAGTATATGCCAGAAGGTATTCAAGAACAAATATACCTTGAAGATACACCTGCAGGCCCATGATAGGAAGCAATTTAAATGCAAACGTTGTGGGACTAACTTCACATCCTTGAATGACTTAAGACGCCATGTTGCACTTGTGCACAGCGAGAAGACTCAGAGGAAAACAAAGCCTTGTGATAACTGTGGAGTTCTCTTCTTAACTAAGAAAGCCATGGTGAAGCATGTGGCTCAATGTTTGACAAAGAAAAAGCAGGAAGAGCAAAATAGTAAAATAAATAATTTGATCAGAGATAAATCAAAACTAAATTCCTCTTTACCGGTGGGTTTAAAGTCTGCCAATTGTGATAAGTGCATACAAGGATTCTCACGAGCCACAGATCTCAGTGACCATCTTAAGAGTCATTGTAGTTTCTGCATTTCTGGGGCAAGACACAAAAGGGTTCTAGCTATACACCTGCGTTCTGATCATCCTCTGTCCTACTAAAACACTCTAAGAATAAGGATGAATTGGTATTTTTAGAAATTGAAAGAGAGTGAAAACATCATCTGGCCATGTTTTTGTGGATACGCACACCTATCATGGCATAAATGGGACTTCATTAAGATTTCTGTGTGTAATAAGTAGCAAAATCCCAAACTGATCTCAACACGGTCACAAATCTGGACTCACCGCTTCAGACTTCTTCCAGTTTTCTCAAAACCTGTGTGAAACCTCCATTGGTTCATTTCCTGAGTTAAATTAAAAAGTGTGAATTATAATTATGAGATTTTATTTCCATTTCACATTTACAATCGTTGTCATACATATTAAGTGCATAAAGATAAAGAAAAGAATGGACATGGAATATTGTCTGTGACTGTTGCAGCTCTTCCGAACATCCCATAATTTTTTTATCACTGATAGAAAAGAATGGTACTGGATGATACAAGTTGACTACTAAACTAGAGTAGATTATCAGGTACATAATACAAAATACAGGATAAAATACATGTTGCAAAGAATGTGTACAAAGGTGTACATGTATATATAGGCGGGTGTGCAAGCACCCTGTCCGACTATTGTCGTATCTCTGGTTAGCTACAAGTAGCCATGTAATAATTAAGTATCTATAGATTTTTTTTTAGCTTTAGCATCACTCGCCAGAAGGCATCTGTTCAGTTTACAAACTTTATAATTGGCGAATATTAATGATATTAACAATAATAACAGTAATAATGCCATGTCCCCCAGTCATGAGGACTTCCAACTTATTGAATATGAATAGACCTTTATTCACAGGTTGTCAGTGTAGTGGGTGGTAAGATAGTGTTGGAAGGCCCTGTAGTCAGGTATATTAAATGATGAAACCGTTTCCCATCAGTTCTAAAGCAAATGTGGTTGTGATGTTAATCATCTTCATTAGTGTTTGAGCATTGAATAGATCAGCGAGAAACATGTAGACTGCATGAATGGACAGCATGTGGGTGCAAATAATAAAGAAAGGTGTCACTTTATAACACATGTTTATTGTTTTTGTGGAATAAGTTTCTACCTGTGCAGTTTTCTGGCATTAGAGAATAACAGTCAACACGTGGTAGAGTATAGCTTCTGCTAATGTTAAACATATTGAAGGATTAAATTCCTGGCGTCCACCATGCCACGGTCTTTATTTCTTTAATATTATGCATGTTGAGTTAGAGCCAGTCGTTGTATACTCATCCCATGTATGTCCTAGACTTTTGGCCGACAATAGCCTAAATACTGTGTCCATCCGTGTAGTGCTCAGTTAGCTTTAATTGAATATAGGAGTGTGGCTGTATACTACGGATATAAGCCACAATGAGATTAAGTGTTCACATTGATTCAATCATTCAGTCCGTCTTCAGCACAAACACGCACTTCTTACAGACAGGGAGATGAGAGAGACATTTTTCTTTGAATTCTACTATACTATATGAACATTTCCATCGAGCTCCGGGTAGCTCCAGATCCGGACACCTCCGGATCCGGTCACCTCCGGGTAGTACCTCCGGACGCCACTAGGAGTCTACATTTCAACTCATTATGATATTTATACTTTGTATTACTTGATTAATTTATTATTAATTAACCATTCATATTATTCCATCCGGACTTTGACCATGATGGTTATCACATATTTCTCTATTTATGTACAAGTTTGTACTTATTTCATCATTATATTTATTTAGTTATTCCTGATTTGTATTGCAAACATAGTCTGTTCTTGTGTTGAATATTATTGATATATCCAATGTATTTTGTTCACTAATGGGGTTGAGGAGCAAGGTCTTCAACCCAACACACAAGGAGGAATAAAGAGAACATATGAAAGAAGTATTTCACTCTTGATGTTATAGCTCGGATCCGCTTTTGAAACATAGAATATTTCAACCCTTGGTCCTTTGGAACTTTAATATAATCCGGCCACTATAGTTCCTTTCCTCCCATCTCCTGCTAACGATATTGGTAATATATTTATTCTCGCAGAAGTAAACCTATACGATCACGAAATATCATTATTTAATATCGATTAACATTAAGCCGGAGCTGAAAGACAGACGTACATCGATGGCCACATAGACATTGGAAAGAACATAGGCAAGAATCGCAACACTGGTGCCGTGAGTGTGAGGGAAAAATACATTTGTATTTCTTCCTAGAACACTGGATTGTCTGCTGGACATTGAAGTTTCAAGGGATTATACACAGTCTGCTTATTTTTCTCACTATCCGGACCCATCCGGACCTCCAGGATCCTCCGGATCTCATTGGATCTTTGTCTCCATTTTTCTTTGGAAGTATCCGGAGCTGGAGATAGTCATTGGATATCGTCTGGATACATCTCAAATTAACACGGAATATTTAAACTTGGGTTTATTTTTATTTTTGGGCAGAGTGATATAAGACAACTTATGTTCACTGGTTAGACTCCTGGATGGTGTGGACACTGCTTCGCCTTGCTGTTGCTGTGGAGAGATTTTTGATTTTCTTCTCCTGAAGGGTTCAAACACGATTGGACTGCTTTTTGTTTTTTTACTTAGTATATTTTTGTATTTCTTCCCAAATAAACGGACTTGGAGTCACAGGAAGGATTAAACATGGCTACTGATTTGACGAAGGAGATAATATCTGGCATAGAACTCAAAGACGTGGATCCTAAGATCAGGGATTACATCTTACAAGCTGCTAAAGACAAGGAAGATGTTGATAAGAGATTGGCTTTGACAAAAAGCGAATTTAAAGATGTTGCTGGTGAGCGTGATGCTGCCATAAATACAGTGGATCAGCTCCAGGAGGATCTTATTCGTAATAGGAATGCTTTGGATCAGGCTGCTTCTGATACGGATTTGCTGCATAAGGAGGTTACTTCGAAGGAAAAGGCCTTGAAGAGTATGAATACGGAACTGCTATTAGCTAAAGCTAATGTCGATGATGCAGTGAAAAACGTGGACTATTGGAAGAGTGAAGCTCGAGTTAATAAAGCTGAGTTAAACGAAACCAAAAGTTTGTTTAAAATGAAAGATGGGTCTGATGTGAGAGATACTGAATTTTGGAAATCATTGGATTCCAATCCTTTGTATGGCCATATTGGAACACGCGGCGGGAAAAAGGTTTCTTTTATGAAGAAATCACGAGGATCTCTGTCGTTGTTTGATGCTGTGGAAGTTGAGGAGGATGAAAATATTTGTCCGATCAAGATCAAGGATTCTTCCACAGATATATCTGTGAGTCATTGGTCAGAGAAGCCCAAATGCTCAATGCCTCCAGCCTTCGAAGGAAAGGATTGGTACCAATACCTTGTTCAATTCGAAAATATTAGCTTTGCTAATAATTGGTCGCAAGAAACAAGGATGAAAGTGCTTTTCTCCAAATGTAAAGGAGAAGCTGCAAGCGTTGTTAATGATTTTGACATCTCAGAAGGATCATATCAGGACTTAGTCACCGTATTATGTAGGATATATGGAGGAGGTACTCCTGAAGACCGAGAAAATACCTTCTATTCAAGAAAGCAAATTCCTGGAGAGGATCTAAATGCCTTTGCAGTTCATCTTAGATCTTTGATGATCTGGGCCTTTCCGGGTGAAAGACATAATTTTCATACTCGGCTGCTGATTCAGCAGTTCATTAAAGGCATGTTGGACAAAAAGATCGCATTGGAAGTTCATGCTCGTCAGCCTAAGTCATTATTCGATGCCCTGGACTTAGCAAATCGGTATAAAAGTGGAATAAAGACACTTTTTGGGGTTAATGCCAGCTCTGATGTGTTGACTACAGTTGCTGCTGTTTCTCATACAACTGTGACCGAGTTTGACGAATCAGATGAGGAAGAATATGGAATAAATGCTTTGGGAGAGAGAACAAAGTGGTCGGGCTACAGGAAAAGTGGACCCTGGAGGAATAAATCATCTCAGACTCCTTATTGCAAGTGGTGTGATACAGCCGGACACTCTACCTTTTCATGTAAAGGTTTCCTTGATGCTAAGAACAAATCCGGAATCTTGGATCAGAAATCTGGTAAAAGCATGGCTGGTCTTGAGGGAAACGACTAGTGGTTGTGTTGGACAAGGCCATCAACTCAACCACCCTATCTCAAAGTGGCTTTTCCGACCAGACAATTACAGCAATGAATAATTCTTCAGGACCTTCTTTCTTAGGGGAGGGTACGGCCCCTGAAGCTCCTGATTTATTACTGGTGACCAGGCCTGAAGAAAATGTTTATTGTCTGCCTAACTTAAAAGGAGCAAGATGGTATGTACCTGCTACTTTTGGAAGAGATTTGTATCACCTATTAGTGGACACTGGAGCCTCCATCAGCTTGATCGATGAGGGGATATATTCCTCTATGATCAACCCACCTTCATTGTTACCCACTTCGGATAAGGTCATTGCTGCTAATGGCAGTGATATAACCTTGCTGGGTGTTGCTAATTTCCACTTTGATCTTGGAGGAAAGTTGCATGTCTGGAGATTTTTCGTTGGACGTATCCATAGAGAATCCGGAATATTAGGCTTAGATTTCCAGATGGCAGTGGACATGGCGTTTAGAAGCAAAACTGGGGAGATTGATATAAATGGAAAGAAAACTTTTTGTGAATTTGTATCGAATAATGGAGCCCTGAGAGTTAAGGAAAGAACTAAAATTAAGAAGAATTCAGTGACGATGGTAGAAGCAATCTGGACTGGCCCTAGGAATGGCATGAGCAAATGTGATTTCCTTGTGGAACCTCCTATGTACATAGACGATGACAGAGGATTAGTGAATTTTCCTACCATGATAGGATATAGAGAAGAGGAGGATTTGTATGGGTTGCCTGTGATGAATATCACCAACCAGGCACAATTCATTGAAGAGGGTGAAATATTAGGCGTTGCTGAAGTGGTGTCTCAAATAGAGAACAATAGGAATGATGAGTCGATAGACATCGCTGAACCTGAAAATTCTACCTTGGAGGACGAGCGAATTACTGTGTTGTTGGAAACAATTGCTCGTGATCCGGCAATGACCGAATATACTTTGCCTCAGTACCTGGAACAGCTGGTTTCTCAGAGTGACATTACCACTGAGAGGGAGAAAGATTTGGTTAGATCTGACCTGCTGGAATTTTTCAATATATTCCAAAAACCTGGAGGAGACCTAGGCAGAACGGATAACGTAAAACATCACATAAACACTGGAGATTCGGAGCCTATCAAGCAGAGCTATCGCCGATTACCCATAGGCAGGAGAAAAACAGTGGAAGAAGAGCTAGTAAAGATGTTAAATAAAGGAGTTATTTCGCCTAGTGATTCGCCATGGTCATCACCGATTGTTCTGGTCAAAAAGAAGGATAATTCCATTCGTTTCTGTGTGGATTATCGCAAAGTAAATGACATCACTAAGAAAGATGCGTTCCCCCTACCTAGAATCGACGAAAGTCTAGATGCTCTTGGGAAAAACATGTATTATTCTACCCTGGATCTCGAATCAGGCTATTGGCAAGTGGAATTGGATGAAGAATCGAAGGAAAAATCTGCATTCGTCACCCATATAGGCTTGTTTCGCTTCAATGTGATGGCATTTGGGCTATGCAATGCCCCAGCCACATTTGAACGCATGGTAGAAAGTATGTTACAAGGATTGCGCTGGACAAAATGTATGGTTTACTTGGATGATATAATTTCCTATGGAAAATCATTGGAAGAAGCCAGGAAAAATCTGAAATGTGTCTTTGAAAGAATACAGAAATTTGGTTTGATTTTGAAACCGAAGAAATGTGTACTTTTCAAGCGCTCTGTTAGATTTCTAGGCAGAATAGTTAACAGCGAAGGGAGCAGACCAGATCCGGAGAAGATCGAGGCTATTACACACTGGCCACAGCCACAAAATATCAAAGATATTCGTTCCTTCTTGGGACTTGTGGGATATTACAGGGATTTTATTCCAGAATTTGCGGAGAAGGCTGAGCCTATGTTCCAACTGCTCAGGGATCATACGAAATTTGTATGGAATGAAGATCGGGAGAAATCGTTTTGTCTACTGAAAAGTGCATTGATTTCTGAGCCTATCCTAGCATATCCAACCGAGAATGATTTATTTATTCTCGATTCTGATGCCAGTAATTTTTCAATTGGCTCAATTTTGTCTCAAGTACAGGACGGAGAAGAAAAAGTTCTTTGTTATTTCTCCAAATCATTGGATTCTACTCAGAGGAATTATTGTACAACGCACAGGGAGCTGCTTGCGGTGATTAAATCCTTGAAAAAGTTCAAGCATTTCATCTGGGGCACAAGATTTATCATTCGTACGGATCATTCTTCATTGAGATGGGTCCTGAATTTCAAGGATGCTGATGGAATTTTAGTTCGGTGGCTGTCTATTCTAGCTTATTTTGATGTGGATCAATCTAAGATTTTCCACCGTCCAGGAAAATTTCATAGCAATGCCGATGCTCTTTCAAGAATGAGGAAGATCAGGAGATGTAAAAATCCTGGCTGTGTCACGTGCAGGAAGGACCCTTGCAAACCTATTGGTATGGTATCTTCTGTCGACGATATGACAAGCAAATGGGAGGAAAAGAAGGGATTTTTGCAGGAAATTTTCCCTTGCTCAGAGGGTGAGATGGCGAAATATCAGGATGAAGACAGAGATATTGCCAAGATCAAGTCACTGGTTCGAAGCAAAGAGGAACTTTCCACTCAGGAGATTCGTGCAGAAACACGAGAGTTTAGAGTATTGTATGGTTTCCTCAGCAAGATGATAATACGCAATGGGATTCTATATGTGATATATCATGAAGAAGCCTCAGTTTCTGACATGACTATCGTTGGCCCGTTGAAGATACGGATGGCTATTTTCCGCATGTTACATGGTTCTCCTCAAGGTGGCCATTTTGGAAGAAAGAAGACCCTAGGAAAGGTGAAGCAAACATTTTTCTGGCCACTTATGTCTGAAGATATAGAGCGATGGTGTGCTTCTTGTGATATTTGCCAACGTGTGAAAGATTTCCCTAGGAAAGGGAAGAGACCGCTTCATAATGAAATTTCTGGCGCAAGATTTGATAGGATAGCTCTGGATATTGCTGTAAATTTACCTTTGACTCTCAGAGGTAACATATGCTTTATGGTGGTCCAGGACTATTATTCAAAATACATGGAGGCATTTCCTATGCCAAATTACCAAGCTGACACTTGTGCTACCCACCTTATGGAAGGCTGGATCTTGAAATTTGGAGCTCCATTGAATATTCATTCGGATAGGGGTGCCAACTTTACTTCTTCTTTATGGAGAGAGTTGTGCATATTGATGTCTATAAAGAAAACATTTACCAATTCTTATAGGCCTCAATCCGATGGATTAGCAGAAAGATCGATTAGGACTCTGAAGACAGCTTTGTCGGGGTTGGCAAATCTCCATAGAAATGACTGGGACCAGCTGATTCCTTATATCACCTATGCTTATAGGTGTAGTTTGCATGAATCAACCGGCTGTTCTCCAAATCTACTTACCTTTGGCGAGGAAATTTCAATGGTGCCTGCAGTCATTTATCGGAATTATGACGAAAATTTTGAAGCAAGGTGTCCAAATAACCAGGTGTTATACATCAGAGAACAACTCCTGAAGTCACATGAATTTGTAATGAAGAATTTAAAACGATCGGTGAAAGCACAGAAAAAGGTCTATGACAAGAATACATTGGTCAGAGAATATGCTCCTGGAGATTGGGTCTACAAATTTATCACAGTGAAAACTGGACGGCCACTGTGTGGAAGATGGGAGGGTCCCTTTCAAATAGTTGAAAAACTAAATGAATGGACCTATGTCATTGATAAAGGCACGAAGAAAATGGCGAAAATACATGTGGATTATCTGAAGCCCTGCCTAAAACCTGATAATGAAAGCAGAGATAATGATTTATCGCCAGAAAGTGCGAGGAGAACCAGAACGAGGGTGATTAAGGCTCCCACAAGATATGGCTTTCCCTGATTTTAAATGATAATTTTATTCAATATCTGGAGGAGGAATGTTGACTTAACATTAGATTTGATTCCCTGCCTTCGGGAGAGCCATATACACGTAAAGAAGCCTCTGGTGAACACGGGAGAGAGTAGATACGATTACATGGTGGATTTACGGCCATTTTGAAACCATGATTGGGTCTATTTCCACATGGAAATATTCCTTTTGTTTTAATGACAATTTCAAGCTAACCTAAGGTGTTAGATAGGCTTCTTTGAAGCAATTTACCATGAGAAAACTTTTACGGCTCTTCCTCGTCGACAGCCGGTAGGAGGAGTAACCAGGAGACGGTCTCATTCCACGGAGCCCGGGGAAGCAAGCCAATATGTTCAATTTACATATTTAACGAAGAAATATGTATTCTACTGCTATTATTTAGCATTTTATGATCAAATTCTCGGTCAAAGTCAACCCTCATTGAGTTTCTATACACTTTTCAACCTGTCGTCGATGGAAATAAACACCGCGCTAAGAAGTAAACAAAGCGGAACGTTGCGTCGGTGAGCGCTATGGCGGACACCTCGACACGCGGAGCGTCTACCTTGCCGGCAAGGCGCTGATGCCCTTGGTTCGCTGCAATGTGCACTCTGCCCATACGGATAAAAGTAGTATAGGAAATGTTGATTTTTCCCTGGGGTTTGACTATATAGCCTGAATGATATTATTTCTTTATTTTATTCGCGAGGTAATATGCAGTTTTCTTGCAATCTATTACCTAATATGGGTAAGGAACCGTGCAGAGTGGATCCTCGCCACCTGTATGTCCATATATGGGCATAGTTTTTGGGTGTGGCTCGGGTTGGCACCTATATAAGACGGGTGAAGCACGTGCACAGCAGGTTGCGTTCCATTTCAACACTGAAGTATACATAGGATCGAGACGTTTATGTCCTCCGGAGCTGTCCGGACCTGCTTTTGTTGAAGTTATCGATTGACAATTGGAACCATGCCTTCATCAAGTGAAGATGACAGAGTGTACGACCGAAGTAACAAATTCTCTGGCGAGAAAAAGGATAAGAAGAAGCCCACGGAGAGCAGGAATCGAAGGAAATCTGACAGTGTTAGCAGAGATTCCTCTGAGCGTCGCTCCCGTTCCAATTCGCCTGGCAGAGAGAGGGGTTTGTCCTCCGAGTTTACGGACAAGATTAGGCCTCCTCTGCTCAAATTGAAGAAACCAAAGGACACTAGACATGGCAGGTGTGTACCAGTTACTGATTCTGATCAGGACTCGGAAACAGAAGAAATCATATTCGTCAACATTACTGAGGCCGATCTTATACGCAAATACGAAGAGTGGATAGATGGAATTCTTGGTAGAATTGTATCTGAAGACACCCGGAGAGAGCTGCGCTCTATTGTGTATAAAGGACATGACAGTGCATCGACGGGTGGAGGCAGCTGCCCGTACCTCCGTTGTACAGGCAAGGTATTGCATAGCCGTCTAGCCTGGCTTAGGCACATGGAGGAAAATCATCTCCCCAACCGTTGGGAGTATATGTGTGGGATCCGTCACCAGACGTCTGGACCATGCAAGAATAAACAATTACGGATGTGCTCTTCTGTCCGCCACATGATGTGGGTGCATAATTTGTCACAAAATCAGGCTGGACTGAGGTGCTTAAATAACAGCGACAGGTTTTGCAATTTGGCCAGCAATCCTGACTATGGTGAGAAAGATCCAGTCGCCACAATAGCCCGGAAAAGAGCTGCTCCAGCCAGCTCATGTGTTAAGAAGGAGAAGAAGCAAGTGCTCCCTGCGACTAAGTCCAAGGTTGAGAATAATATTTCTCCTGTGGTGTCAGTGGACTTTAATGAAGTCAACATGGATCTGGAACAGCTAAATGACAGTGAGGCAGTCAAAAACTTGGCTGTCGCTCAATGCCAGTTGGTAAAAGCCCATTCATCCTTTGCGGAGGCGTTAAAGCATCTCCACACAGATTACGAACATTTTGGCAATGTTAACAGAGACAAAGAGGCCTGGTGTGAAGAGCAAAAACGCTTGTTAGACGAGATTCTTGACCTCAAGGTGAGGCTGGAGATTGCTACCCACTCACAATCTGTTCTTGAGGATGAACTGAGACTTTCCCAGGACAATGTGAAAGAACTGCAACGATCCCTTGATCGTGAGCGTGAAAAGGCCAGTGTTGAGAAGAAATCAGATGATCTGGAGGTATCTGTGGTGACTGAAAATGCAGATCCGGACAAGGAAACAAACCAGATCATACCTGGCTTCACGCTGGAGCAATCTCTTGCCATTCGTGCGATAATGTCTACTTAATATACTGGACTCTTGCGTGTGATATCGTCGTGTTGGTGCTTTGCCGATGTAAATAGCCTATGAATCTTTATTCATATATATTCGCAACTTTTTTATGTTGAAGAACCGTTAAATGTTGGTATATGATACTCTACGTTTTTTTTTATTATGAGCTATTGTATAAATGTACATATGAATCGTTCTTATTTCTTGTTAACATGTTCATAAAATTTCTCCAGTCATTGAATATGTTCATCTCCTTTTAAAATTTTATTTCCGTTGGTTGGGGAGGAGTGTAACGATTCTACTATACTATTTGAACATTTCCATCGAGCTCCGGGTAGCTCCAGATCCGGACACCTCCGGATCCGGTCACCTCCGGGTAGTACCTCCGGACGCCACTAGGAGTCTACATTTCAACTCATTATGATATTTATACTTTGTATTACTTGATTAATTTATTATTAATTAACCATTCATATTATTCCATCCGGACTTTGACCATGATGGTTATCACATATTTCTCTATTTATGTACAAGTTTGTACTTATTTCATCATTATATTTATTTAGTTATTCCTGATTTGTATTGCAAACATAGTCTGTTCTTGTGTTGAATATTATTGATATATCCAATGTATTTTGTTCACTAATGGGGTTGAGGAGCAAGGTCTTCAACCCAACACACAAGGAGGAATAAAGAGAACATATGAAAGAAGTATTTCACTCTTGATGTTATAGCTCGGATCCGCTTTTGAAACATAGAATATTTCAACCCTTGGTCCTTTGGAACTTTAATATAATCCGGCCACTATAGTTCCTTTCCTCCCATCTCCTGCTAACGATATTGGTAATATATTTATTCTCGCAGAAGTAAACCTATACGATCACGAAATATCATTATTTAATATCGATTAACATTAAGCCGGAGCTGAAAGACAGACGTACATCGATGGCCACATAGACATTGGAAAGAACATAGGCAAGAATCGCAACAGTAGGCCTACATTGAATAAAGAAATTGTAACATGTTAATACATTATTACCTCCATTAAAAACAGATGGTTGCTGTTTCTAAAATCTCATTAAAAGTATTGATTTATCCCTATGGCGGTCGTCAACCATTAAGGTATGAACTGTAGGCCTATAAGAATATGATACAAGCCTTTATGTAGGCCTATGTTACCTGACCAGATGGTAGCTTATTAAGTCTCTACCCTCCAACGCCAATCACCGAACATGCACTGTCATTATATTTGTATCAACAGAATAAAAAGATGTACAATAGAAAGGAGGGGTGCAGATATGTAGAGAGGGAAGAGCAGGGGAGTGGAATAGAGTGATCGCGGGACAGAAAGGAAGAAATGGAGGGAGGGGTGAATTAAGGGAAGACGTAAATAAAATAATATAATATTTAATTTCTTCTAATTCTATGTAAGTTTAACAAAACAAGATGTCCTAAATCTCTGGTTTTTCATGACATAAAATATAATGAAAAGTAAATATAATGAAATGGGATATCAACGGAGAGTTATCATTTCTGTTGTTGACAAAATATTTCTAGAAAAGTGAGCGTTAAAGCGCGGAATCAAGCGCCGAAGTCTCTTGTAACGTATGTATCAAGAATCGCTAGATGGCGCCACCCAATCAACTTCCGTTGTTTTTTTCGCCTTCTTCCCTGAATGTGCGGCGACTTCTCGGCTACGTTCTGCTGACATGGTGAGTTGTTTGTCCTGAATTACACCGTTTATGTTGAACATAAAGCTTTGTGCTTGTGTGAGCTTTCCTCTAACAATATCTAGTCTCTATAGGAAGTAAAAGTGCCCCCAAGTGTGGGACTGGCAGATATCATTCGGGAATAACATTTCACCTCGAGTACCGAGGGAATCTTGACAATCGTTAAAATTGATTAATTTAATAACTCACTTGCGCACAACAATAACGTGTGGTGGCGCTTATATCGGGCGTTGCTAGGGTTGTGTGTCACCTAGCAACTAGCCTATGTAGTCTGCTTCCCGCTCTGTGATAAGGGGACGGATTCACTGTTAAAATTCGATGCAAATCAATGACAGAACGATAGACTTACAAGTTACCGTACATGGCCCCTCCCACCTGTTTTAGCTCCTTGTTGTTTACTTTCCGTAGACCTACCTATGATTGCATGTTCGACCTTTCCGGGTGTGAGAAGTTATCATTGTACTTCTATTTCTAAATCAATTCCAGTCCCTTTCACATGTTTACATCTTTTAAAACAAAGTAATAAATAATTTGAAACAGAAGAAATTAATTTCCTTTAAATACCTTTGTCTCTGGAGTCTGGTTAATGTATATTAGGCCTAAATTTTGTTATCTGCCAAAAGAGTTATTAATATATTCAATATTCAATATATATTCTTTATTTGTACCTAAATATGTCGTACAAATATGATCCATGTTTCAGAAAAGAAATCCTGGTCTTCCAGCATGGTCCTTGATAGCCTGGGTGCCTATCTCCGCGAAGCGGAGCTAGGTGGGGTTCTATAATAAGTTCCCATAGGCGATGCTTAACAACCGATAGCATCACATACACGCACAAACAAATTCACAAATTTATGCCCCTGTTTTCAGCAATGATAAAACTTACTTTATGGACAGTCATGTTGCTAGTGATGCGATGGGATCGCCGCCATGTGTATTTGAAAATTTAGCGCTACTTTGCAAAAGGCAGATTTTTATTCCACTCATAGAGGCTGGCAGAATGAAGCCACGCCTATCTAAGCTGGCTCAGCCAATCCGCTTAACGCACAGTGAAAATGGTAAAAAATATGTGCAGTGTTGTAGCTGGTTATTGGCCCCTAGCTATGGTAGGTTTCTGCCTCTTGTGGTCATGTGACTTCAATGCAAGATGGCGAAGTACGGCATGAAGTTTTGGTCACCGATTCAGAAATGTATCAGATCAAAACAACACTTAAACTTCGATGGCGGATTACGAAATTGCGGTGAAATATTGCTAGAGACAACATGTTAAAGGTGAACAACTTTGCATGTACCCATTGATTTTTGCCTTCCCACATCATCCACGCCCTCGTTATACGTATGAAATTGCAGCGAACCCTGTCTGACGACAGGAATAACCGGGAGAGAAATTCTAACTAGGTCCTTGACTACTGGGGTGGATAATTTTTAGATTAAGATAAAAATAAAAATATTTTTATATGATGCTCAGTGCATAAGCCTAGGCAGTAGGCCTATCATACCAACCTCTATAAGGGTATGATGATATGGGGAATAGCGATAGTTTTGCGTCTACTGCTGTGTCTAACTATTTACTAATGCAACTTCTGTTATTTTCAATGCTTAGACCTATGATAATGATTCATAAGTATATCAATTCATAGGCCTACAATTTATATTAGGAGGGGATGTGGTAGTAGGGTGGGAGGAGAGATGGGTCAGGTTGGGGTTGTAGTGTGTATTTTGCATGTCTGCTGTTAGCATATGTGTCAGTCCTAGTTTTTGAGTGCATTTTTTGCATTCAGATTACCATATACTGACAATTAATAATAAGGCCTATTGGTTGGTCTACAACCAAACAACCCATTAGGAATATGGAGATGTACAAAAGGTTTGATAATAAAAATAATGTAACAACAAAAACAACCCCTACTCTAGACTTTAAACTTTCACTTGCTAATTACTGCTAGTCAACACATCACTTTCAAAACCACTATTAAAGCAGCATTTCTGTGCTGTTAAAAATTTAATTGCTATTAATTATATAAAATATGTTTTCTTTTCAGATAATGAAGTTTTTTGTGGTGTGAAACTAGTCGGACTGAATTCTGCTGACCTGTACTCAACCTTATAGCTACCAAAGATGGATAACTTGATGAATATTGACTTTCTTCAACCCAAGCCTGATCCTGGATTTCGCCTTCAGTGCAAAGCATGTGGGAAATACTTCACTTCTGCATCTACTCTCAAAGTTCATGCCTTAGCCCTACACAAGGAAACCCAGGTCATTTATACCTGCACCACATGTGGCCGATCATTTGATAAAGCGAACACTCTTTACAGGCATTGTGCGAGTCACCAGAAAAAGAAAAAGGACCCATATAATAAGCCTTATAGTTGCTCTTACTGTGAGAAAAACTTTAGAACTAAAGAATGCCTTGATATACATCAACGACAGCATACTGGCGAACGTCCTTTTGTTTGTGAGACTTGTGGTCGGAGGTTTACCTCCCAAGCTCCACTTGTAATCCACAGAAGGACCCATACAGGGGAAAGACCGTATGTGTGCTCTATATGCAGTCGTCAGTTTGCCATAGGAGGCCATCTTTTAGCACATATGCGGACCCACACGGGTGAGAAGCCTTACTGTTGTGAATACTGTCCAAAAAGATTCTCTGACAAAGGACTACTGAAGAGACATACAAGAACTCACACTGGTGAAAGGCCATTCAAATGTCATTTATGTCCAAGTACTTTCACTGAGTCTGGTCCACTCAGTCGTCATCTTGCAGTTCATTCAGACTTGAAGCCTTTCAGCTGCCCTGTGTGTGGCAAAAAGGGGAAAATGAAGGCCTACATCACTGGCCACATGAAAAGAATGCATCCCTTGCAATGTGGTACACCTGTATTTCACAACTGCTCATTATGTGATTATGTGAGTCTAACTCCTCGAGGTCTAAAAATTCATATGCGATCTCTTCACTCCACTCTCGACCAGGTGGAATGCAATATATGCCAGAAGGTATTCAGGAGCAAAAATTACTTAAAAGTGCACCTGCAGGCGCACGATAGAAAGCAATTTAAATGCAAACGTTGTGGGACTAACTTCACGTCCTCAAATGACTTAAAAAGACATGTTGCACTTGTCCACCCAAAGAAGAGTCAGAAAGTAAAGCCTTGTAAAAACTGTGGACTTCTATTGTTGACTCCTAAAAGCATGTCAAATCATGTAGCTCAATGTCTGTCAAAGATAAAGCAAGATGAGCTTAATATCAAAGTAAATAATTTGATCAGAGATAAATCAAAACTAAATTCCACTTCACCGGTTGGTTTAAAGTCTGTTAATTGTGATAAGTGCATACATGGATTCTCACGAGCCTCAGATCTCAGTGACCATCTTAAGAGTCATTGTAGTTTCTGCATTTTTGGGGCAAGAACCAAAAAGGTTCTAGCCGAACACCTGCGTTCTGATCATCCTCTCTCCTAGGAAATTCTGCCCCAAAATGACCATATATAGGCAATTTTAAATGCAAGACTTTGTTGAAGACACTTTCAGTTAACAGAGAAACTTTCAGGTATTCATAAGAGAATCTTATCTACATGAAAATATGAACATTTCTATAACTGCAACATTCCACAGATGATCGCACATGATAACATGAGATTGCACCTTAATTTGATTTGAAAACGTTTTTATTTACTATTAGCAGGTACATTTTCTGGTTTACACATGCATGTTTTTGTCAGTATCCTTGTTTTCGTTTTACCACTGTTATGCTTCTATACATTCTGCATGTGTTATATTTATATTTACATTTATATACATATAAATTTAATTTATATGTATATAAATGTAAATATTTTATGTTTATTAAACATAAAATATCAGTTTCAATAATAATATGATTACAATGTCACAATTCCTATATCATTTGTAAAGTAATGTAGTTTACAGTATTGATGATTTATAATACTCAAAAAGGGAATGGTAAGGGAATGGTGGAAAACTGTAGACCTTTCCCAGATGTCAAGTATGATATGTAGAGTTTTAAGGATACATGTTCTCTATTAATGTATTGGTATTTATATTAATGCTGAAGTACATTTGTTGAATACAAAGAATCAATGTATCATACTTTAATTATTATTTCCATGGGCGTCATTCTGATCAATGTTGTATGTGTTGATGATTGGAAATAATACCTTTATGTACAACCGTAGTGTCTGCTATTGTCCGGGTCATGAGCGGCTATGAAACTCAATGATTAACTTGTAATCAGAACACAGTTCTTGAAGGTCAATGTCTTTAGTTAATACCTTCCACCAGATTGAATAACTCCAGATACATGACCTGGTTGTACACAGTTAATACAAATAATAAAATTAAAAATTCATTTAAACAACTAGGGCTCCTCAGGCGGGTTGCCATTTGTCTTATCACTAACAAGAAAGAGCGATTGTCGTTTGTCACTAAGAAAATTCTTTTGTCGTTTGTCACTTAATTTGAGTAATATGGACACGCTATCGTCTATTAAGGTCTATGTCAATTTGTCATCTAAGTACAGGCCATGTTGATTTGTCCATCTGAATACAGGCCATGTTGATTTGTGGATCAGGAGCCCTACAACTACTAATTAGAATACAGCGACCTCGACTGTGACAGAAAGAGTAATACAAGTGCTGTCCTGGAAGCGACTAGATACTAGGCGCCAGGCTACTAACACAGCTCTATAGACATGATACACCATTCTTTCCAACATGCTGTGAGGAGGAATAGAATACAGAGATTGATACCAATACTAACTATAACCCTAACCCTAAATTGGTGGTCCTAAATCAGTGAAGTGAGTAGTGATAGCACGTTAGTCGCCTAGTACGCCTGGCACCTAGTATTTAGTCGATTCCTGCCGCCCCGCAGCTTATAATAGCACCACCACTCAGTAGCCTAGCGTTATTTTATTGTTTCACTGACAGGAATTGTGGCTATAACCACCTAAGGCAGTGACCAACATAAATAATAACCAACAGTTTGGGGCTGTCGGTACACCCGTGGCTTCAGGTTATACACCAAACAGTACACCAGCAGTTCCTCAATGTCAGTAATTAGTCCCATGTTATCCTTCTGAACAATGAGTGTTTGAGTGAGTTTATGTTTTATGGAATAGCCCACTAGCAAGGCAATCTTTGTTTGTACACTGTATAATGTCTGCTTCCTTTTCATTGGCCTGGGCACATAAACTGGGATATCCAGGTGACAGCTTTCCTCTATATATAATTGTAGTAGTGGTAGCACATACATACCTAGCCTGGTCACTACAGGTTTGCTGCTGGATTTCTACTAGTACAGCCGGGTGGCAGGTTGATCAATCTGTTTGGAACACTCTCACCTGTAGATTTCCTGACCAAGTTAAACCTTTACTGAGAACAAAGTCAATGCTATAACTAATTAATAGGTATCTGCTTTATTCACATCAATTACAAGACTTGTCTACAACAACTGTATTCGACTTGGTCCTGGATGTGTATTTGCTTCAACAGTCTTATAACCTTTACAACCTGCTGTATGACTACCTGTGTATGATGTGACCTTGCCCATTGCCAAAACAGTCACCAGGGTGGCTCCATTACCGTTTGTAACTGAGTGAGGAAATAAAACATATGAAATATAGCTATTTTCTTTTGTCTTTCTTTCCCCCTTGTCGAGAGTTGTTTGTTTTACAATATTTCGTCACTTAGCTTTCTCATATTTCTTAATTACATGATTCTAGATTCCCTGAGAATCACATATATTAGTAGGAACCACAACTTGCTATAATTCTCAGTAGTGCAGATAAATATGTCCGAAACCTGAGACAAGAATCCAAGAACCACTGCATAATTATCTTTGTTTCCCATTTAGTGCACAATTAAAAGGTTGGGGAGAAGGGTAAGCACTCAACTGAAGGTTGGTCTTCCCAGTGTTATACCACCAGGTGGAGACACAGATCCTCAGAGCATGCCTGCATAGTTACCATTGTATACTATAGGTGGCAGGTGGCCGACCTGCCAAATATACTTTCATGGTTACATTTTTACATCTCAACTACACTTTTCATAGAATAATATAATATGGTTAACAACAAAATAAACATAAATATATTGTTGCCTATTAGGTCATGTTTCTGCTGGACTGTGCTGGTCCAATATTCTTCTAGTAGTTCTTATAACAGTTGGAATGTCTTATCTATGAAGAGTTGATTCATCAAAACCAAGGTAATGGGACCTGCTTTATAATATCCCAGGTAGTATCAGAGGTTGTACCAGTAAGATGCCACTCAGCTGATTTGCTGAACCCAATTTGTTGCTAGAATGGGACAGCATCGAGTGTTGCCCATCACTGACCAATTAGTCCAGTCCCTGAAGGTGAAAAATAGGTCCTACCCGGCAAAAATTGGTATAAAGACAATTTTGGTGTCAAATGAAGCGTAATTTTGTGTAGAATAACATATCCAAAATCCGCAAAAATCCGCTTTGGGGAATTTTTTTTATATGCGTTTAAATGTTTTAAAGTAGTTATTTCAATATTTGATATTTTCGGCGCACCTACCCTGAAAAAAATCGGAGAACGCCGGTCTTGGTGTCAAATGAAGCGGAATACCAAGCAACATAACATATCCAAAATTCGCAAAGACATGTTATGCAGATTTTTTTTATGTGAGTTTGAATGTTTTTTTTATTTTTTTTTTATAATTTATTTTTCACACCGACCATAAAAAAATGGGATTAAGACAGTCTTGATGTCAAACGAAGCGTAATCTTGTGTAGAATAACATATCCAAAATTCACAAGAATCCGCCAAGAGGAAATAGTTTTATGTGCGTTTGATTATTTTTGGATTTCTAGGCATTTAAGCATGTTTTTGTATATAAAAGTAAAATCAGTTTGCATGGAGTTGTATGTAACATTTGTTTGTAAGATTTCAATCACCTTCATTGCAGACAATGCAGAGTATAACTTGCTAAATATCATTGTAATTAACACATTTCACTAATTAATTAATTTTGGCTAATTATTGATGTTTTTGTAAAAAAAATAAAAAAAATCAAAAAGTCAAAATTTATCTTAAGGTTTTAACTTTCTAATTTAGATGAAGATGAGACACCTAAAATGTAGGTGATCATATAATTTACGAATTGTATTACCTAACATTTAGCACAGTAAAGACTGTGTTTCTTTTTTTCACTTCTTTTAATCTCAGAGCCAACATTAGGACCAGTATTTAAATATATGACCAAAAGTTATCAGGGGCTATGTTGCATGATACGTTTCAATTGAAAAATCTGCAGGTCTCATCATATTTATCTCAGAAACAAAAACTATGAAAATCTGCTTAAACTGGGTTTAAGTTTCCCTCTGTTAATGTGTAAAGGAAATAATAGTGACGGGCAAGTCCCAGGCTTCCTCAGGCCAACCACACAGTTCAGCATAGTTTATCGCCGACGTGAGAAACTCCTACCAGTCTTCCCCATTACGGAAAGGCTTGAGATTCTTTGGTTTAGGATTTTCACCCTTCCCCGTAGATCCATATAATCGAATGTCCGCCGGGCAGTCCTCATTATATACGACACTTGATTCCATTCCTGGCATCATTGAATGTTTACAGAACTTTCAGAGCGCTCGTTCTGGCCGAATTATGGCCAACTGGTTCACGACCCCTCTTGGCCCGTGAATCATTATCTAATAATGGAATAGATATATTAGTCAACGAATAGTTGAGACCATTATCAGACGGAGATGAGTCCATGAAATTGACTAGCCCTCCCGCTATCTTGAACCCTGCCGGAGTGCTTGGCAAGCGCGGAGCTCATATTTCAGAACGACCCGTATCGTGTGGTGGCGCCTGAGTACGCAGATCCGGACTACCAGGTTGCAGCAGGACTGGATATCTACGATCCAGCATATCAATTAGATATTGTGGGCAGGCCGCATATTCGTGTAAACCACAAAACAACCTTTGCACATGCTTCAGTGGTAGGGTATCGTGTACCAACCATAGAAGATCGAGCGTCCCTCGAACCTCTCCAGCGGAGATATCGCTCGGTAGTTCGCCCGTTTTGTCGTAAGAACACAGAGCGTTAGTCAAAAAATCTTTGCGTCTGTAGCTTCTCTCTGTTGACCTGTAAGGCCCTCAGTTTTGGTTTCTTGTGTACCATTCTTAGCATCCTCCAGCGTTTGCGTTTCGGAATTCTGTGTTTCCTCTTGCTCACCTGTATCGACGCTAAAGCCTGCGTGCTCCATAAGCTTGCGGAGATTGTCATCCTCATAGTACGAGCGCAATCCTAACACTGTGGCCACCAGTCTCTTGGCTAAGCCCTGTGTTTCCGGGTTGACGGCCAACCCTTCCGCACGCATACCTTCGACATGGTTAACAACTTCCTCAAGTGGAGTAAAAGTGTCTTCCGCAAAAGTCTGCACGTCACCTTGACATTTCGCTTTGGCTTTCGCCACAGCTTCCTCTTCATCAGGGGACATCGCCTGTCCCTACCTTTCGGGGATCCTTTTGAGAACTTCCCTACTCGGCCCTAGGCTCACGGCACCAATGTAGTGAACCGCAGATTTGTGGGCACGAGTTTACGAAATTCCGGAAAGAATCACAAATACGAAGAGATTCGTTTGAACCTGGTTTTATTTCCCAAAGGTATACAGTTACAAAGGTATTGTCACTGAACAAAGGGTGCTTAATTTGAACAACAGAAGTATCTTGGTCCGCGATGCGGCTCGAGTCCATAGTGAGCCTTGATCCCCTTGCGGAGGTAGTAGTATCCTCCGCCTACCACCCATCGGAGGGTGTCTGCAGTGCAGTCGGCACGATGGTGATGGTGCCCTCTGACGGAAGTGGCCGGAACTGATGGTCATCTCCGGCTCCGGTAGAAGTGCCCCCAGCTGTCGTAGCCTGGTTGGTGTTTGGCGATGGTCGGCAGCATCGATGTATTCCGGGTGGCGTACCCACTACACATATAATAACTGATGCCATATTTCAAACTTTCTAATACAAAGGAGAAATACAATTTATTAGCTAATGTGTTAAAAATGTAGAAAATTTGAAATTAAAAAAATGCAAGACTTTAGGATCATTTTATATTATTTAGTTCCCAAAACTAGAATTACAGCTGGGTATCGTGGACATATGTACAAGAAAAATCAGCAATAGCCTATATGATAAATAGTTTTAAACGCCTCGGTTCTGCTAGCTCATGGGCCGAGTTAGTACTGGGCTGAGCAGGCCTTGGGTGTGGGCTGACATGGTTTTGGAGGTGGGCTGATGCAGCGCACAGGTGGGCCGATGGAGCTTGGGCCGACACCAATTATTTGGAGCGTCCTTTGGGTAACGTCCCATTATATATAGTAGTTATTCCAATTATTTAGAACCTCCCTTTGTGTAACGTCCCGTTATATATAGCAGTTATTCCAATTATTTGGAACGTCCCAAATCATCTGGTTTATCGCCTGATAACTATTGTACAGAGAGGGGAAGACATGGCTCTTTACTTTGGCTATGAGCTTACAGCTTATGTGCTTGTGCTCTTGATGTACGTCTGGAACCAGAATATAGCTCCTATATTCTTTCATCCTGAGGCAAAAAATCACAGAAAGGTTTAAAGGTGTGGAAAGTTGTAACTTCCCATCTCATGTTCATCCATGCATGGAGTGGCTGTGACACAACTTCTGCAACATTTGGACATGGAAAAACCAGTCTTATAGAGAAGGTGAAACAGTCAGAAGAATTACAGCAAATATCCTTCTTGATGACCAATCCTGAGGCTACAGCTGAAGAGATTGGCAACGCTAGTATCCGATTGTATGTAATCTTATATGGGGGAAGGGCAGATGTTTCTTTGAACAGTCTACGGTATGCAAAATACATGGCAATGGTATCAACAAGCAAAGCACCTATTGATCCTCAGAAGCTTCCACCAACAGAAAGGGCAGCATATTTTCATAGTTTGCAGGTTCATTTGCAAGCGATCCCTTGGTTCAAGCTTACTAACAATGACCTGGACCCATTACTATGGGGTTGGAAGTTTGCAGACACAATATTAACACCAGTTGTAAACTGACTTGGATGCAGCACCAGACAGTGTACTAAAGTTTGTATGATGCAAATGCAAAGCATCTACAAGAAATCCATGTGGCAATAACATAAATTTGTTCTTGTCACAAACATGGATTGAAAAGTGTAACAGCCTGTGGAGACTGTAGAGGAGAAAGTTGTCAAAACTCTGAGGAGATTACCCTTGATGATGACAAGAATTATGAAGAACTTGTGTTGCTTACTGGTGAGCTGATATGTTATTTATCAATGCTTAAGCAGGCTGGCCACAATTCTGAGGTTTGGGATAGTGCGCGATTGTGAGGTCGGAATTTGCCGTCATACGGTTGTCATATTCTCCCTTTTATGACATATCATACCTCATAATTAATGGAAAACCTTTAACAAATCAGCATGAGAAATGAAGTAGGAACATGTTTATGATGTTTGTTTCAAATATAATTTGTTTCTGTTACATTTCTGGGAATTTTATGGTATATGTATGGTTTAACTCCAATCTGTTAATCTTGTGCAGGTCTGTTTGTTTACAAATTGCTGATGGCCTAGATTTCTGCATAGAAGATGGATATTTCTGTTGAAATCAATGTGTATAAGAAGTGTACATATGGTAGAATACTGTAGGAAGCTATTATCTAGCTCTAGGCAGTTGATTTTAGAGTTGACAAGTGCCAATAATGATATATACAGCAATATAGCAGCAAACTCAACCCCTGACTCAGCCTGAACCTGGCACTTTCAACACTCTACCAAAAAATTGTGTATGGGGACACCAAATAAATGTAACAGTTTTGTGGTCTAAAAAGTGATGAGAATAGTATATGTGAATTTAAAAGAAATCTAATCACTTTTTCCTGATGAAATATGCGGAAATGTGTAGGATTGTGACATTTTCCCATTGCCGCCTATGGTAAAGTTTCATGGAGGAGATCGACCCCACAGTGGGGAATTAAGTATGAAAAGGTATTTAATAAATGGTGTCTTTGAATTTAGTATACTTCAAACTATGAAAGGAGAAATTTGGGTGAAAATCTGAGGACTTTTCGAAATTGTGGCCAGCCTCCTTAAATCTGGTCATAAGCCCATTTATGAGTGGATTGTTCCATTGGCAGGGGGGCGTGGTCGGACTCATTAATTACTGAAATGTGCTAATTACTATTTTAATTCACAGTAAAATAACAATATTTAGCAACTAAGACTATGCATTGTCTTCAATGAGGGTAAATGAACAGCCAAATATTACTTAAAAATCGATGCAAGTTCATTCACAAAAACATGCTTAAATTTTCAAAATATTCAAACGCACATAGAAATGTATTCCCAATGCGGATTCTGGTGAATTTTGGATATGTTATTCTACTTGAAATTGCGCTTCATTTGACACCAAAAGTGTCTTTATCCCATTTTGGGGGGGTTCGGTGTGGGAAAAAAATATCAAAAAAACAATAAAAAAACCATTAAAATGCACATAAAAAAAATTCCCCAAAGCGGATTTTTGCGGATTTTGGATATGTTATTCTACTCGTTATTCCGCTTCTTTTGACACCAAAATTGTCTTTATACCAATTTTTGCCGGGTCAAAATGTTCAGGGACTGGACTAAATGTCGCTATTTCCTCTTTGATGACCTCAAAATAAAGTACAGAATCAGAAAGGGCACAATTTAAAATCCTTATTTGTTGAGGAATATGTTGTTATGACAATAGTTCAGGTCTTCAGGTGAGATCCAAATGTCAATTGCCATTGATTGCTAACAATAGATAAACATTTCTCCCTCAGAAGATATTAAAATACAGTACAGATTTCTTCCTCCATATGTGTACTCATATTGTTATTTGTTGACGAATAAAGGAGATAAAAGGAAAATTTACTGTTGTGATAATTTATGTAAGCCTTAATTTGTGACTTATGGTAGAACATGAACAAGTAAAATTTGTTTACAAAGGCTTTACATTGTAGTCGTAACTATTGTATTGTCTAATGAATAAATCACACTATGTTTATTATTCCATGATTTGTTATTGTTTCATCGATTTTTCATCACATGTTGGAGCTACTTTCCATACTTTAGCAGTACAGCATTGATTGTACTGTACACTACAATGAGCTCAGTGTATACTGGCACAAAACATCAATATTTTTGTATGTAAATTATCATTATTCTAATTTGGATCATTGGTGCTCGAGTAATCACCATGCAGTGGCATTGCTCATGATAATGGGCATGATAAACTTTCAATCAACATTTCCCCCAAAATTTATTTGTTTATTCCTGTTATATCATAGATAATACAATACAAATGGCTGCTTATATGACAATTCCTCTTCAAACATCTGTCTAATTGCTCAATGGTCCAATGCAGGTGTGTACATAGTATACAGTACTGGGTGCAGTGTGTATATCACAAATAGTGGAGTGTGTGTGGTATACCCCACCTGGTGTTAAGACTAGGGACTAAGTATTTGCAGTTAATACTTCATTGCAAATACTTAGTTCCTATTCAGATGGCTAGGGTTTACAAGTGCAGCTTATGGGTCTTACATTGAACTCTGACTTTACCCTTATCACTATAATAGATGTAAATCTATAGAATAATTATAAATATCTTTACAGAGTTGGACACGCTTGTGCTTTACATGTTCCCACCCTTTGGCCCCCAGGCAGGGGGGACCAAGGTCACCATTCAGGGACTCAACCTGAACGCCACAGACCTGCCACAAGTCTCCTTCAGTGGTGCTCCATGTGACGTCACATTCAGGTAAATATCTTTCAGGGATGAAAGTCTTCCTATTATTGGCGGATTTCTGATTTATGTTATCATTGATATTTTTTTAACACTCCATACCTTTTTCATCTGTTTTCCCCTTTTATATTCCTTTTCTACCATTAGGCCTATAATGCATCACAACTCATGTTTTCTTCCTTTTGAACCTTTATTTTGGTTCTAGTCTGAAGCATTGTGCTATGTTCTGTGAGCATAGATCTCTTGAGCTCCACACTGACTGAGGCAAAGCCCATAGTGTGCGCCTAACTGACTCACTGTTACACCCCTACTTCTGGGATTACGACTAGTCGGAGGAAGCTCCCATACAGTTTTAATAGCTTTCAGAGGAATATTCTCAGAGGAAATCGGGAAAAGTAATATTTAAAGGTCCCCTTGATGATTTTTGTATTAATTGTAGACACAACAATAAATGAAATTGGGGTATGCCTAGTTCTAATTGCAAGCTTTACCTTAATTGTGATTTACAGTCTAATTTATATCTTTACATTCTCCTTCTATGTTTGTAACATAGTTATTACCTTGTTTTACAAGATGTCTGTAACGTACTAGATTGCAATACATGTGACAGAAAGGTTATCACAAGCTTGTCTGATATAGTGTAATCACATCCCTGAATGATAAAACAGTAACTGAATGCTTTGTAATTGATTAAATGCAACTCATGAGGATGCACACATTTTAAATTTTAATTCAAACCATGATGAATTTATATTGAGCAGTGATTCTCCTGACATTGTTTACATGGATCTATGAGATTAACAAGTGTCTTCCCTTTTCTCTGTGAAGCATGTGGTAGAAAGCACACGTGTTTACATGGATTTATGAGATTAACAAGTGTCTTCACTTCTCTCTGTAAAGTACATGGCACATGTTTTCACCGGTTTTCCCCAAACAAAACAGCTCTCTTGTTACCAAGTTGATAACAACACTCTAAGAAATCAGCTGAAAATTCATCTGGATCCACGTAATTACCTGTTGTTTCCGGGTACGAACTGTAGTTTACATGGATTCAGCGTGCATGCATGGAATCCATGTAATCCTACACTTATATTACACTGTTTCCGCGCACCACCCCTGGGGGTCCGCGGGATCAGCGTAATATCAGCTGCATACGTGGGTTCATCGTAAAAGCCCATACAATTTTTTTTTTCCAAAAACTATATTTTTTTTTAAAAAAACACACGCAAATATATGATGAAAAATCTTTTTTTTTTCAAAAACAGACGAAACAAATATTTTTTTTTTTTTATTTTTTTTTTCAAAAACAGACAAAGCATTAATGATTCTTTTTATAAACAGAATTAATTTATAAACATTAAAATGGCTTGAATACATTGACAAGTAACGTTACATAAACTCAATATTCGTATAAAGAACAGATGGGCAAAATATTGTTATTTTTGTATTAGGCCTAAGTTATGATTTTATATTTTCTATGAATATTATTAAAGAAAACACTGGTTTTCTGCCCTAACCTTTTCATTTTTAATTATAGACTCATAAAGTAGGGTTCCCAGGACAGATTTCAACGACTTTTACCTAGCCATTTTCATTGCTACTAGATCCGTCATAATTTTAAACCTGTTAATATTGCTCAAAACCGCAAAATTTAATGCCTACCAGTGGTGAAAATCGGTACTCACACCTACACACAAATAAAAAGGTTTGCCCTCCCCCCACCACCCTACCCCACCCAATATTTCATATGTTCCGCCTCGCCTGCATGGGACCTTTGAAGCTATAGGATCGTTGCTATAAACAATGTATAAGACCTACCAAGCCTCCCGCATCCTGCGGGAGGCTCCCGCATTTGTGTAATTCCTCCCGCCTACCCGCAAACGAGACAAAACCTCCCGCACTAATTAGAGTATATAAAGTTTACTTGCTGTCTCCATGGACCTACATTAGGACGGGTGCCTACATCGGGGGAGGGGTGCCTACGTCGGGGTACGTTTTTCTGGCTATTCAGTCAAATATTTCCCACACAACACAAGTTTGATTTTTTTCTTTCATGAATATTATTGGCTTTATATGTATATCGTAGTTACCCCTGCTGGGGGTAACTTTATGTACTTTTTTTACAGGCTTTATTGCCCCGACGTAGGCACCCTGTGATTTTAGCCATATTTTTAAAGCAAATAATTGGGAATAAAATTAATATCTCCCATATTTTCCCCAGAATTTAACAAAAATCGCTCATTAAATGGTCGGATCCCTTTTATGAAGTAGGAATTTTGATATAAAGTCATCATTTTTCTCTATATTTTCTCCTTTAATGTACAAAATGCACATTAATAAACAAATTCAGATTAATAAACTATATATGGCCCGAAAGCTTGAGGTGGGATCTAAATGATGGGAATTAAAAATAAACAACAACAAAATAAAAATGTATAGATCTGCTCAGTGAACCTTAGAATCCCAAAACATTCATTGCCCCCATTTGGTGAGAATTGACTATATAGGCTACATATAGCATAGCGTAAATAAAAGAAATATATATGTAATTCACTAGTATATCATTAAAATTCAAAGATCTTGTGTAACTTTTTATTGTTAAGGCATTGACCTGATGGCGCTAAAAATAACCCACAATAATACCTTAAAATAACATATATATTTAGAATTTTTTCTTGGGGGTGGGGGTAGGGGCGGGGGTGGCATGGACCAGACCTACCTAGTCGTGGGTTGGGCCACTAACACAGAAAACCTCCCGCATTTCAATCCCCACAACTTGGCAGGTAGTAAATAACGTAGTAATATGTGTGAGGTTATTGACCAGCGGTTGACCACTGTTTGACTACTGTCGCCACCTTGTGGTAGAGGAGCAGACTACATGAACCATGGCCGGAACCGTTAACGGATTTCAAAATGTGCAGAATAATTCATGGAAGTATGCAGATTTTGCCGTGTTTTGAACATCACATTTCATTATATGTCTATCCAAGGACACCAAGCAGTATGGTAAGTAGTCTTTTTGAATCAATAATGACTTTAGTCAATGGAAATCTAACTACATTTTCTAATGGTAGCATCTGGGCGATAATGCAGAGTTTATAAACACTTTCATTTGGTCGTTGAAAGGCTTAGTAGGCCTACTATGAAAAGACCAATGCCTTATGCTACACTAACGTTACAAATTATATCATCTCTGTACCTCACATAAACAACCTATACCATCGTTATTGTTTAGAAAAATCCTTATGAGTAATTTTCAATGTTTGAAGACCTCCGCTACATCACTATCTGATGGCCCAGGGACCCACGATGATGCAGGGGTGTAGAGTGCCGGGGATGAGCGCTACACATTCCGTCAGCCACTGAAGGGTATCAACGGTATGAAATTTGTGTTTCGCGTTGATATCTACATAATTTTACCGAAAATTCCTTCACTGATTATGTAGCCTAGGGGACTTTTCGCACCATATGGATGAAAAGATTTAAAAGTATTTCAATATTTAACGTTTTTACGGCCACATAGCGAATTCTTATAGTGGCTATACTAAGCCTAACTATATGGGCGCAGGATTTAGGATTTATAAGTAATTTCGGCGAAAGATTTTAAACATTTCAATAATGTAATATGAACATGTTGTCAGCTGGGTATATGCAACGATTCTCCATACACCTATGTGTAGCTATGGGATCGTTGGTATAGGCTATACAAGTATGTTAAATATGTATATATATACTTTCTTTCCTTCTTTCCCTCTCACTCTCTCCTTCCCCCTGCCGCCTTCCCCGTCTGCCTACTCCTACACCTCTCACCTCCCCCTCTTTCTTTCTCTCTCTCATATCTCTTTCCCACTCTCTCTATTATCTCTCTCCTTACTCCCTCCTCTTTCTCTGTGATCCCTCGTCCTTATGCACACTTACATGATTACATTCAATTCAATATTCCATTTAATGATCTGCTAACATAGATTCTACAATGAATACAATTATCAATTATGTTTCAAACATTTTCGAAAGCTTTTCTAACCAACCTCTCCCTCTCCCGTCCCTCCCCCTTAATACCCTGCCCCTCCCCTTGAGGCTATTCACTACTGCTGATACAATGTAATTGTATACTTATTACAAATATCCTATACAGTTTCAAGTTATTTACAAAATACCAGTTATTTACAAAATACCAATCAAGTTATACATACAATCAAACAAATGTTCTTCATTTAGTCATTGCTCTTTTTCTTGTCTCCTATATGTTACATTTATGACATTCAAACAGTTTTAGTAGGTCTGATACAGTAATCTGGTATATTATATATAACCAACTGTGGATGCATTGCACCAAATATAGCTGTATTTTATTCTTTACAGAAGCCGGTATGAAGAAGTACACCAACAAGAAAATGATGAACCAAATTGATGAAATGATGATTTTCTGAGGGTAAATAAAAGATCCCCGAATAAGAATATATAGTGAGGATAAAAGGGTTTTACATGGGTCTAATGTAATTTCGAGCTGGGTTTAACATGGATTCAGAGTAAATTTTTACACGGATCTACTGTAATTTTGAGCTGGGTTTAACATGGATTCAGAGTAAATTTTTACACGGATCTACTGTAATTTCGAGCCGGGTTTTACAAGGATTCAGAGTAAGTTTTTACATGGGATCCATGTAATTTTACACGAAAATGTAATTTTACCGGGAAAAACCGTCATCCAAAAACGCAGTGGAATCCGTGTAAAATTACACGGATTTGACTGAAGGACCGCTTACAGTGAAGATGGGTGAGACTGTATTTGAAATGCTAATATGCCGAAGTTATAAATTAATAAAGAGGAGATAATTTCAGAGGGAAAGGATGAATGTAAAGAAAATGCATGTCTTGACGAGATAGAGTAAAAGGGAGTGTTCTTATGTTTTATACATGTGCATGATAAAAACTGGCCGCAAACTCTGAATGAAGCTTGTGTGATTTACAATGTCTAATGGTTTGATGATTTATTAGCGATTTTTCAAAGAACATTTTTCAAGTTAGTTTCAATGTAACCACCAACACTCTAGGATATCCATGATGGACGTAGTGTTTTTACATGTGAACATTATTTAATTGTCTGGCCGTAATGGAAATTAAAAAAAAGCAAAAAAAGCTAAGGTTTATTTAGTAACTTGTAAGACACTGGTCTATTACAGGAATAACAAGCTAAGGTGTGATATATAGTAACTTGTAAGACACTGGTCTATTACAGGAGTGAGAGCCTGATTAACTGCACCACCCAGGCTGGTGCTATGTCCCTCATAGACAAGGACTCCCCGCTGTACATAGAGTGGCCAGTCACAGGGATGAACAGGACGTTCCCCGACATCTACTTCACCTATGGCCCCAATCCCGGGGTGGAGGACATCCACCCTGTCACCACCCCAGTCAGGTAAACTCATCTTACCTACATTTGAAAAACTTGAAATACAAAATTTGTTGTGTGTAGTTATTTATGTAAAATGTGTCGATATCACATATTTTTGTAATTTAGCATCTTTAGTAAAACTCTTTTCGGCAAGTCAGGCTGTCCTGAGAATATTTGTACCGTCTGTATGAAAATGTTCAATATCCTGAATAAAACAATATTTTTAAATCTAAAAAAATCTAAATCATTTCAGAGAGATTATAATAACTATTACATAATAACTATTACATAGTAACACAATGTCAAGTCAATTTTGGGATGCCCACCATTTACTTATATATGACCACCGGTTACAAATATCTGAATGAAAAAAAAATCTGGCATACTTAGATTTCAAATAAGCTTTCGTCACTGTCAATCATATTATCCTATAAGGAAATAACCACACACAACTAGACATAGAAAACGAAGCACTTGAATAATTTAGAAATTATTTGGAAAACAGAATGCAGATGTTCTCTTGTTATCTTTTATATGGCTTAGGTATAACTTTGTCAAAGATAGAAGTAAAGAAAGTACAGTAGTATGTGTAGTGAATACGGTTTTAAATAGATCCGAGATAATTGGTCTGACCGGGTGTTGCTATAATTGGGTGCACACGCCTCAACTGAATGCGCTCCCGGCTCAGAAATGGCCTTTCGGATTCCCGCCTTTTCTTACTTGGACAGAGTTCCAGTAAACCATTATCAAAGGTAAATTAAATCTAGTCAACTCTTTTACCATTATGTGTCTTAGAGTGCTTCCGGATGCTCCGGTAAGACTCTGTGTTGTTTCACTGTGTTACTCCTATGCAAAACCATGTTAACTGTTTGACTCTCAACACCTGCAATGATCGTGTACCATAATTGCCACTTGTCCTCTGAGGCCAATACCTGGTCACCTCTGTTGGGTCCGATAAACACTATCGGACATGGTTTGTGTGGAGAATAAAGCCTGTGATACCTAAAGAGCTGTGTGTCTGGTCTTCTTTCCCTTCGCGAGAATAGATATATCGAACTTGGGTAGTGTGAGACTGAAAAACACTACATATGTATATATTGCAGTGGGGGCACCACAATGACCGTGGAGGGCACAAACCTGGGGGTGGTGGCCAGACCGTCCATAAATATCACCTTCTCTTACCCCCCAATCAACTTCAAGCAGTCCTTCTTTGGGGTAAGTGGACCACTTATAGCTGACTTGTGTCTGGAGAACTTTGGTAACTAGAGTGTGGCTATGACAACTTTGTCAGTATAACATTAAATATTCTTGAGGTAGTCAAGACAGATTAATCAAATGTGTGTGTTAGAAGTTCATGTAACAGAATATCTGTTTACAAACTCCAATATATGGGTCAGTTTTTCAGAAAATGTACAATTGGCAGCTTGAAATACTTAGGAAATTCTGCTAATTTGGTCAATATTAGGTAAATTTGAGTATATTCGGCATTGCATTGATTCTAGCAATCTGTTTGGCTAGGTTGGACTGTATTTTGAACTTTATTTTCGTCTGAAATTTGGGTTATTTGAGAAGATTGGCGAAGAGGAATTGTATACTTTCTGAAAATCTGATGCATATTTGGGATCTATCTCCTGCTAAGCTTATTTGTGATTACCCTGCAGCCATGTGGACACATGGAGGACGGCTCACTGGAGTGCACCACACCGGACATGTCCAGCCTGCCGCAGCAGATACAGCAACTGTTACAGGAACGCACCACTGCCCGCAGGAGGAGGAAGAGGCAGGAGGACGACCTGGAGGTGGTGCTGGATGTGGTACTGGATGCAGTAAAGGACAATAATACAGAGGATGGGGTGGTGTACATAGATCCCACCATGGAGCAGCTGGGGCATGTGCTGCACAGGCCCTACTGGCCCTACAGTGATGGCCCCATTGACCTAAAGGTCAGCCTTTGTACATGAGTTATGACCTTTGCCCTTACAGTGATATTTCTAGTGCAGTATACATGGCGCCATACTTACCATATTGAAAATTTGGAATATTTATAGTTCCCTTAATGAGAAATTTATTTTGGCAATAATTTTGGTTGATGGAAAAATGAAAAAAATATCTAAATAATATTTAAAACTGAGAAGCTTTCACTAAATTGATATTTTTTATTACTTTGTTTTTCCCCAAGTGTTGTTGATTGTACATGCATCTGATGCTTGCAGGGGAAAGGTCTGATAGCAGAGGTGCAGACAGATGTAGAGGTTGCCATGGGAACAGGGAGGTGTGAGATAGAGCTGGTGACCACTGACAGGATCAGATGCACCCCGCCCAGCAGCCGGCCTAGCAAGGTGGCCGGGGATGACCAGTGGGGCAGCCTGGGCTTCACCATCAGGGTAGGTTTACATATTATAGGGCATTTAGAAAGGTCTATATCAATTTATCAGGCTAAGAAAGTGTTTTTGTCAATTGTCACTGGCTGCTTATGTTGATTAGTCGATCTGAGAACAGGCCAATGTTGATTTGCTGATTTAAGGCATTAGGAGCCCTTAGTATTCATTGATGTCATGGCGCTGACCTCCACTAGTTTTAGGGAAGCTAATATAGAGTATGTTAATATGTCACATAGTCATTCTGTAGTGTAGAATGATTGGAGTAAGATAAGTTTACTCACCATGGTTTAACCTATACAACAGGAAGGCCAGCTGGTGCCTACTGCCTGCCAGTTTAGCCACTGTGTGACATCATGTGAATACTATGTATAGAGCATGGCAAGGAGTTAATACATAGAACTACCCGGGATTCGAGGCGGGGGTGAATATTCATGATGCCAAATCCAAGGGTTGTTCTGTGTTTATTTCACCCTACACATATAACTTATGTTAGATTAAGATGATCTACAGCGATATTGAGGAATGAATAGTTAAATAATTATTTCTTGATTTGCTCTGAAAACAAAGAAGAGCCAAAACTGCGGAAGATGTCAGCTGTGTATTGCCCGCGAGCAATATCGCTTCAGTATATATTCATTTCTATGTTATCTCTATGGGTTGAGCATATTAAGGGTGAAATAATGACCAACATTAACCAGACAAATTGTTGACCTTAGCCAGGATCAACTATCAATGAATTAAAGAAGTCAATATTGTTACCTGCTTAGCAATCGCAAACTCTTACTCTGACTCATAAAGATTAGAGAATCTAGACCTGTCCCTCACCATTGGATACTTTATTTTATAACAACGATATAAAACAATTCTGACCTACTACTATATGTTTTCTGGCCTTCTGGTGCACTAATAGTGTATAATTCTGAGTTGAAGCCATGGGATTATACACCATAATTGTTATAGAGAATTTGCTACAGTATTTCACTTATTCAAAAATCATTATCATAATTTTGCAATAAAAACTTGTTGAATATATCCATATTGTGAACCCCGAAACACTGAACCATGGGTCTCCCACCCACAGACATGCTAACCATTATCCCCTTCTGACATTCATGTGATTTTGTGCCCAGGGCCCAGGCTGGATACAGCCATTAGACAATAGGAGGGACTGAGTGAGGGTGGGGGGTGTTGGAGGGAGAACAGGGCGGGTGGAGGGGAGTGTCAAGGAAAATAATAAAAACTACCCATAATTATGACATAGAGTAGCCTAAGACTTCCCCTCCAAAATACAGAAGGTTGTTGCACGAGAGCATTAAAAATGTAGAAGCCTGGATGGCAGGATTGAAGAAATAAAGTTGCTATGTTTAAAAGTTTAAAGTTTAAAAAAAGACTTCGCCTCTTGCGGTCAAAACTTCTGGACAGTTCTGCCAACAGAGCCCTCTACATCTAACATAATAATAACATTAGTAAACAATGGCAGTTCATTAGATATACAAGTATTTTTCTAAAATCTTGTGAGGGTGAGACTATTGTTGCCTGTTTGTGCTAATGTTGACTGTTTGTGTGTGTGCCAGGTGAACATAGGGACAAA
Source organism: Sthenelais limicola (assembly GCA_942159475.1). Lineage (NCBI taxonomy): Eukaryota > Metazoa > Annelida > Polychaeta > Phyllodocida > Sigalionidae > Sthenelais > Sthenelais limicola. The sequence continues at coordinate 158,789,931 of OW804094.1, read as the reverse complement.
CATCCGCATGGAGGTGGGAGACATCAGGATAGAGGAACATTATCTAGAGAACAACACAGGAGTAATAGGTGGGTACCTCAAGAGTTGATTCTCACACATTTCCTTCTAGTCTGGGAGGCAGATCTGTATTGATGAATAGTGATTATTCCAACATCTTTCTTATATTCCTCCCTTTGTAGGCTTTCTGGCCAACTCCAAAGCCTGGGTTCCACGGCCACGCTACTTCTCCCGTTTCTTTGGTCCCGCTACTTTAGAAGTAACGGGAAGTAGCTGTTCCAAATCAAACATGTTTGAATTGAAACGGCTACCTCCTGCTACTTGCTCCTGCTTCTAAAAGTAGCGGGACCAAAGAAACGGGAGGAGTAGCGGGAGAAGTAGTGGAGCAGTGGAACCCAGGCTTAAGTGCATATATATAGCCTCATAAATGCCCGCAATTTTCGTTAAAAATACAAAATGATAAAACAACTTTCTTATTTGCAATGACTGTTATAGATTACCGGTTGTCAGTATATATGAGGATATACTGATGCTAAATATAGATTGGTGTGTACTATTACAAGGGGAATTCTGTACATTATTTTAATGGTATTTCGGTTGATTTTTATCACCATCACCTGTCTCTAGTCATAGCAACATGCAATTCCTAGTCGTGTGTAGTGCCACAACAACTGCCAACTTCTACTATACTACTTACGTACCTCAGTACTTACTTTACTGTACTACTTACGTACCTCAGTACTTACTTTACTGTACTACTTACGTACCTCAGTACTTACTTTACTGTACTACTTACGTACCTCAGTATAACTTTACTGTACTACTTACGTACCTCAGTACTTACTTTACTGTACTACTTACGTACCTCAGTATAACTTTACTGTACTACTTACGTACCTCAGTATAACTTTACTGTAATACTTACATACCTCAGTACTTACTTTACTGTACTACTTACGTACCTCAGTATAACTTTACTGTACTACTTACGTACCTCAGTATAACTTTACTGTACTACTTACGTACCTCAGTATAACTTTACTGTACTACTTACGTACCTCAGTATAACTTTACTGTACTACTTACGTACCTCAGTATAACTTTACTGTACTACTTACGTACCTCAGTATAACTTTACTGTACTACTTACGTACCTCAGTACTTACTTTACTATACTACTTACTTTACTATACTATTTTATACTCAGAGTTGTACTGTAAGTTCTTTATTCACCCGCATCCCTAGAATACATTAATGGTAATAGTAGCAGGAAACATATATGGGTCAGTACAGGGTAGGAGGAACAGACATAGCCTATATAACATACATGTGCACATGCTTGGTGGGTTAAATGTTATTATGTGCAAGACAATGCTTATATAATTCTCCACTAGATGGAGTTCATTGTTATACCTTGCTTCTTTACTTCTTTTATAATATAGACACCTTCTTCCTGTACGACCTGATTTTATCTCTATCCAGTCTACAAGAATAAAGCAGAATAACACTAAACTCAAATGAACACGAGTACCTCGGGTCATTACACATAGTTCATGGAACCTTCAAGTTCCCTAAGATGTCCCTTAGCTGAGACATCAGAACCTCATCTTTATAAATAATATCAATTGATTAAATTGAACTCAACTGAAACAAACCATGGCATTGAGTTTTGTAGTTTCTTTATTTGGTACCCTGACGCGTTTCGACGTTCTTTGACTTCTTTAGGGTCTATAAATAAAATCTTATAAGTTGATAGGACACTAAAACCAGAGAGTCAGTGATTTTTATAAGGTGATTTTCATTTTCAAGTTGTTTTTTAGATGTTAGATTCCAACGATTCGGTACTGAGGATGTACCTTCTTCAGATAAATAATATGTAATCGTCCAATCAAAAGCTTCTATTTATATCTATTGGTATGCAACCATAGACATATATCTTACACAATAATTATTATTTTAATATACCACTGAAAATCAACTAATCAACTAATGATCCGAAACGGTCGAATAAAAATATACACCATTTCCATAAAAAAATCACCATTTCCATCAAATAAAACTTACTGGACTAGTGTTGGTGTCATTTGACTATAAATAATTTATTGTTCATTATTTTGCAGTTGTGGGAAGTTGTTTTGGTGCCATGTTGCTGGGGTTGGTGGCCCTGGGTGGGTTTGTCTACTGGTGGCACTTCAAGCGTACCAAGGATTACGGCCCCATCGACCACCACTCCTACCCCAGACACATGGCTCCCTACACCTCCAGGGCCGTGCGGCGAGTAGACCCCAGCACCTCCAGCTTCAGTCAGCCCCGCCTCAACCGCCCCACCAGGGCCAGGCTCAGCAGTCCAAGCCACCTTATAGGCTCCTCTTCTGCTGGCAGAGACAACTTCCAGAGCCCTGACTGACATGTGGGTCAGATTTTCAGAAAATGGACAATTAGCAGCTGTACACATTTAGTAAATTTGGCTGCAGTTTGGCCAATACTAGGTAAATTCGAGTATATTTGGCATTGCATTGATTTTAGCAATCTGTCTGGTTAGGTTGAACTGTATTTTGAACTTTATTTTCGTCTGAAGTTTGGGTTATTTGAGAAGATTGGCGCAGTTGAATTGTACATTTTCTGGAAATCTGACCCATGTGTACAATTTATGGGTCAGATCTTCAGAAAATGGACAATTGGCAGCTCTACACATTTGTTAAATTCTGCTAAATTAGGCTGAAAAATAATGAATACCTGCTATATCTGAGTATGTTAAACTGCAAGCTATGTTAAACTGTATTTTTAAGCTATTTTTTGTCTTAAATGTTGGTTATTTGAGAGGATTGGCGAAGGTGAATTGTACATTTTCGGAAGATCTAACCCTTATATGCTCATGCTTTCCCAGTTTCTGATGGCTTTTCTGAGACATAAACTTGTTTAATATATTCCTGATGGCTAAAACAGCCTTCCGACAGCGAGGAGAAATGGTGGACAAGTCCAAACGGTGGAAGAGTGTGGCCACTTTGGGCAAACATCATGCTGAACAAAATGTAGAACTTGTTGGTGGTATTATGGTGAATTTTAATTTTAACATTCAGAATTTAATTTTTCATTACTTTTCATGATCTGTCCAGAATTCCATGACTTTCCAGGCCTGGAAAACCAAATCACTAATTCCATGATGTTCCCTCCCCGTGGAAACCTTGACTTGTTTTGTGCAACTTAAAACAAAATGAGCTTCATCAACTTTTTATGAAATGGGAGAGATTTGATTGCCACAAGGTTTGATTCGATTGACACAAGGTTGTTATTTTTTCATATTTTCAATTTTTTTTTAAAACAGTTGCCATGGCAACTTAACCAACAAACATAATTACCCAGAAGTGAATGGTGTACCCGCCTGTTCTCCATGTTGTAAGCTCTGATATTGTACATACATTTATAGAACTCGTATAAAAGAATAAAAACATATATACAATTGTTCAATTGGAGGGATGTGTGGAAGGATAATGATTATTGGCCTAACTTAGTGACTTGAGCTATAGTATATTCAGAAATGGTCATAAACGGCTAGACTTTATAATAATGTGCTTTATTGTTATAAATTTTAAGATAGGATAATTTGATGAATTATGTAGATTTATTATTCTTGCTCTTGATAGCAGACCTGTGTTGGAGCTTCTTGTGTCCATATGTGTACATTTGCTGCAGCAGTGTTTCATTGGTGGCTTTGTGGACAGACACTTGTACAGATGACATATGGACCGGGAGGTATATATACAGCGGAGTAGTCACGGCACACTGCTTCAGGCAGGAGATGTGTGACCACTATATGGTATAGCAGGGAGGTATATACAGAGGGAGTAGTTACACTGCATCAAGCAGCAGATGTGTGACCACTATATGGTATAGCAGGGAGGTATATACAGAGGGAGTAGTTACACTGCATCAAGCAGCAGATGTGTGACCACTATATGGTATAGCAGGGAGGTATATACAGAGGGAGTAGTCGCGGCACACTGCTTGAAGCAGCAGATGTGTGACCACTATATGGTCTAGCAGGGAGGTATATACAGAGGGAGTAGTCGCGGCACACTGCATCAAGCAGCAGATGTGTGTCCACTATATGGTCTAGCAGGGAGGTATATACAGAGGGAGTAGTTACACTGCATCAAGCAGCAGATCTGTGACCACTATATGGTATAGCAGGGAGGTATATACAGCGGGAGTAGTCGCGGCACACTGCATCAGGCAGCAGATCTGTGACCACTATATGGTATAGCAGGGAGGTATATACAGAGGGAGTAGTTACACTGCATCAAGCAGCAGATCTGTGACCACTATATGGTATAGCAGGGAGGTATATACAGAGGGAGTAGTTACACTGCATCAAGCAGCAGATGTGTGTCCACTATATGGTATAGCAGGGAGGTATATACAGAGGGATTAGTCGCGGCATCAAGCAGCAGATGTGTGACCACTATATGGTTTAGCCACTGCTTGCCAGGTGATGCTGCATGCAGTGCTGTTGTTGACACTAGCACCTATGGCTGACTGAAACAACATACTAGTGACACACTTATAAATATAGTTGGCCCTATAGTAGTAGTGGCATTACTCCCAACTATTTGGTGGACACACATAACCCCTGTGACAACTCCCTCTGTATGTACCTCCCTGCTATAGACAACCGTGTCCCATGGTCATCCCAATGTTCCATATTACACACAAGCATATAAGGATGCTCTGCTCACTCACTGAAATCCCAATGCTCATGTATAATATGGAACATGGGGTTGTATTGGGCAAGTTTGTCTATTACTCAAACAAGGCTTTATAGATGGACTCCCCCTACATCAGGGTTTTGTACTGATACATGTGATAATGGTGTGAGTGAGGGATATATGATGTTATTATAATAATGTTAATCGCCTTCAATACAGGGTCTGACGTAACGGTTAGTTCTACCAGAGATATAATCCAGGCCAGTAATATGTTTATCTATCATGATTTTCACACATAACTTGTGCCTCTGCTCCCAAGTTGATCTGTTGACCTATATACATGTATGTGCACAGCCTAGTATACACAGTCCAAACACAGAGGTTTATAACGAGTGAGTGGTCACAGCTTATAATCAGGGAGCTATATACAGAGTGAATGGTCACAACCTATATGTGGGTCAGATCTTCAGAAAATGCACAATCTACAGTTTATCATGAAAAATGATAAATACTAGGTATATCTGAGTATATTCTGTATTGTATTCATTCAGCTAGTCTGTCTGGTTATGCTGAATTGCATTTTGAACCTAATTTTTTTCTTAAATTTGGTTTATTTGAGAGGATTGGTGAAGGTGAATTGTACTTTTTCTGAATATTTGACCCATAACTTAGATCTCTCACTTAACCATGATTATGCCACCTTGTGGATGTTATCTGAACTAAAATCGAGTATTTTTTATAAAGTGTAAAGATATCTACATATTTATTCTATATTATACCAGAATCATACCATGGGTAGGGTTAAAACTTCTTGTTTACTGTTTAACCTGATAACCCAGCTTACAAACATATACTTATAAAGATTAAAAATTGTTCAGAGAAAATCTATTTGGTTAAACTAATTAAGTGGTGTGTAGTATACAAGCAAGCAATACAATATATAACTTTAGGTATGTTTAAATTGTTAAATTACAGCACCATGGGGGACGGGGAGAGGAAGCTTTAATGTGATGTATGTTTGTAATATGGTAAATAAATGTTTCTTGCACTGTCATTGTTGTTTCTATTAATGCATCATGGCTTGGCCTTGGTCTATTATTTCTGTTAACATCGCTACAAAACCCAATATTATCTACTTCTGTTCTATTATCCTACCCAGCTGACAGTGATTGGACACAACTGGTGAGGAATTTGGTTGTCCTTGAATGATGATGGTGCTGCCTGGTATAAGGCGTATCAACGGTTTTCTTCTGTACTTTTGCCATTTAATTCGACACATCGCACTGCGGCCAGGCCAATCTCTATGGGAGCGGGATTTGAGGGGCTTGATGTATGAAAATTCCATCTTGGGAATCATTTTGCCTACCTAGTAACTTAAAGTGGCACTTGCCGATCGCAGAAATCATTTATGAGAGTTTGGTCAAAGTTACAGAAATTGAGTAAAATAGAAACCCCTTTCCCATGGGTTTCCTGATTTCATCATATAAACGCATATTTCGTAGATTCGATAGTCGTAGATTCGGAAGAGTTTTCCGAATCTTCCTGTTGAAAATTATTTTGGTCCGGCAGACCAAAATAACCTGGGTACAGCCTGGCCGTTACGCAAGTACCAATGACGCATGCACATTCCGTGATGGCCGTCACTGACGCATCTTTGGAGGGAACGTCATGATGTGAACAAAGAATAATACCGTAAATTCTCTCTCTTGCTCACTGGATGTCCTAGCTAGTTAAGTATAATTAGTGATTTTAAGTAATGTGATAATAGGTGATAATTAATAATAATATAAATATAATGAGGTTACACAATGTTACGTAATGTTACATAACATATGTGTATTCGAACTGCTAAACTTCCCAAAGTATGAGGAATGCATGCCTTGCCAAGAATAGGCATATTGAAAGTATTTTATAGACGTTTATATAGGTTTAACCATAAAGAACAAACAGATACAAGCAAGGTTCCACCCGCGGAGGCCTGCGTCATCTTTCGTGACGTCCAATGTCAGTGCGCCATTCTGACCCGGTTCAAAATGAAACCATGTCAGGCCTTCACCGCGGTCAACTCACATTGACTAATTGTAATTAAAAGCAATCCAGAAAAGATATAAACATTTAGAACTGAGTTTGATAAGGCCTGACACACTCTGAATCATATTCTTGTTATATTTTATACAAATCCCGATCTTCATTCTCAGCGATCTTAGCCACTTTAATATGAATGTTTTTCTCAATGATTAAGCTGCTTTAAATAAGATGGCGTTCATTTATAATATTTACTGATGATATACATACTCGGTAGGCATATGCTACAACAGTGTTGTCGACCCTGGTGTCCTTTTCCGGTGGCCAACACTGTCTGGTGTCAGTACATGACACAATCGTAGAGGAGCCAATTGACCGTTGTTTTTGCAGGGCTTCATAGAAGTTTACATTTGGGCATGTCGGATGATCTACATTGTAGAGGCATTGGTCCATTTCTGTATACTTTTAAATTTAAGACAGAATAAAAATTCAATATATATAATTCATATTTTGGTGGATCACGGAAATCATTTTCTGCAGTGGTTTCACTTATTATTGCTCACAGCGGTGCTTGTTTTCTCATGTTTTTACATGGTATACGATAGCAGGAAAATACATGGTAAGCAATAGCAGGAAAATAGTTATACGTTCTCTAGCCTCATAGTGGCAAATACTGCATTGTATTGTCAGAACACGGGAGGAGGAAAATAAACAAGAAAAGTAATATTATAATCAGTAGATGTAGCAATATCCACCTAAACCTGTACAACCATTGATAGAAAAATATTTTATCTCAAAGTATGGTAATCAACAACTAGGGATTCGAATTTTGAAATTTAATAAAAGTAATATTGGTACTTTATGTTATTTCCAATAAGGATGCACTGATTAATATCCCTGTCTACCCAGAAATGGTGAATAGATATAGTATGTATGGGCTCCAGTATACGCCATGTACCTTCAACCACTGATGAACAAGTCTTTTACCAACTATGCTGAAGGATGTGTCACATACAATATACTCCTTATTGGTCTCCATTGTTGAAGGTAAATATCTATAAATGATACTAGCTTGTCACGCATACTGGAGCGGTATATACTGATGATTTATTACTCTATTTATGGTGTAAATAGATGTGTAAACCTGATTGTAGTCTCAGTGTAATTGTTATAAGGACGAGGGAGGCCTTGTGCATTAACAGTAGCCAGTATGGTTTTGTACTACTAATGATAATGGTTTTTAGCACGGAAGAACAAGGATCAATATTCTATTACACAAACATTTACTTCGTGTCATTCATCGGCCTCTGAATATCCAAAACTGAATTCCTAATCTAAAATTTGAATTTCACATATCCCGAATTTGAAATTTGAATATCCCAAATTCAAACTTAGATATCGAAATTTGAATTCTCAATATCTGCAATAGGATTATTGATATCTAAAATTCTACATATCTAAAAATTAATTGTGGATAAATTTCTGAAAACCATAAGTAATTTTACTGAAAACCATAAGTGATTTTACTGAAAACCATAAGTGATTTTACTGAAAACCATAAGTGATTTTACTGAAAACCATAAGTGATTTTACTGAAAACCATAAGTGATTTTACTGAAAACCATAAGTGATTTTACTGAAAACCATAAGTGATTTTACTGAAAACCATAAGTGATTTTACTGAAAACCATAAGTGATTTTACTGAAAACCATAAGTGATTTTACTGAAAACCATAAGTGATTTTACTGAAAACCATAAGTGATTTTACTGAAAACCATAAGTGATTTTACTGAAAACCATAAGTGATTTTACTGAAAACCATAAGTGATTTTACTGAAAACCATAAGTGATTTTACTGAAAACCATAAGTGATTTTACTGAAAACCATAAGTGATTTTACTGAAGTTTATTTATGAATCATCATTTTCCACAACACGCCAGCATCCATGGGACGCGTGCACACGTCTGCAGGAGTATGTAACTCACTTGTCCTCTCAACACACCACCATACATGGACAGCTTCAGCTTAGATGCACCATTGTGAAATGTACAAAGTCATGTAACAAGTCTGACATCACAGAGTTTGGTATATATTAGTTTTAGTTTACATTCAATGCTCTAGATCAATTGTGAGAATGTATATATATATTGGTGGGTGTTATGTTACTTAAAACCATTTATTCAAGTCTTTTATAGCACAAAAGTCATATCAAAGGTTGGTTACTTGAAATTAGAAATTTATTAGAAAAGTAAGCAAGAAAAACAATATGGCTACAAGAATATATTCTAAATGATATGAAACCTTGTTCCTTCCATATTAGCAATGATTTTTTTAAGGAACCAGGTTAAAATCAGTCAACAAAATCTAGCAACAGGAAAATAGCAACTGGAAATTGTTTAGCAACTGAAAATGTGGCCCCTAAACAGCACTGACGGGCAGGACACTACATATTGACAAGACCCTCCGCTGTGGCAAGGTTAAAAAGGAAGTTCTCGGTGGAGGCGGGCATGCTTCTCTCCCGTAGTTGTTCCAGCGTGATGACCGACCGACCGTCCTCCTCCACGGCCAGACTCTGCAGCTTGTGTAGCAGCTCCTGGGTCTTGCCTGCAATCTCCTGTAACAAGTACAGGCATGTAACAAATACAGGCATGTAACAAGTACAGGCATGTAACAAGTACAGGCATGTAACAAATACAGGCATGTATGATGTACAGGCATGTAACAAATACAGGCATGTAACAAGTACAGGCATGTAACAAGTACAGGCATGTAACAAGTACAGGCATGTAACATGTACAGGCATGTAACAAATACAGGCATGTAACAAATACAGGCATGTAACAAATACAGGCATGTAACAAGTACAGGCATGTAACAAGTACAGGCATGTAACAAGTACAGGCATGTAACACGTACAGGCATGTAACAAGTACAGGCATGTAACAAGTACAGGCATGTAACAAGTACAGGCATGTAACAAGTACAGGCATGTAACAAGTACAGGCATGTAACAAGTACAGGCATGTAACATGTACAGGCAAGTAACAAATACAGGCAAGTAACAAGTACAGGCATGTAACAAGTACAGGCATGTAACAAGTACAGGCATGTAACAAGTACAGGCATGTAACATGTACAGGCAAGTAACAAATACAGGCAAGTAACAAGTACAGGCATGTAACACATACAGGCATGTAACATGTACAGGCATGTAACAAATACAGGCATGTAACAAGTACAGGCATGTAACAAGTACAGGCATGTAACAAGTACAGGCATGTAACAAGTACAGGCATGTAACAAGTACAGGCATGTAACAAGTACAGGCATGTAACAAGTACAGGCATGTAACAAGAACAGGCATGTAACAAGAACAGGCATGTAAGTAAGGACAACAGTACACAAATATATCCACAAAGAGAAAAAGTGGGAGGGGTGATTGAAAATTGCTAATTGTAATCTTTCAAAGTTGCAACAAAATTTGGTAAATCAAACTTTTTGGTTAGAACTGATGGAATTTTGGGGAAATCTCGACAATTTTTATAAGTTTTCAAAAATACTGATTTCAGTTAAATACTGAAGACTTTGATCCCTGCATTGAATGAGAGCCAAGCAAGGTGTGGCTTATACTAGTTACTGGTTGTGTACTTGTGAACATGGAGGTGTACATGTACATTATGGTGTGTGGTTAAATCTCTGATATTATTTGCGCATATTTTGCTTGAATACATTTTACCTCTGCAAGGTGAAGCTTAGTTTCATTATAAATTCTCACTCTACACCACTTCTATGTGTAGTTTGGCCACTAGTATACTTGAGCTCAGTAATAAAACAGAGCAGTAATATTAGGTGCTTGTTTGTCCATGGTGTTTCACTGAGGCTGCTGTGCTTACCTTGATGATTTGTTGTGGAGTTTTGTCGCGGTCGTCCACACAGTGCACCATGAACATAGCGATATCCTTGTGCAGCTTCCCCATAGTCAATGTGTCTGCAGGACAAAGTCATGGACAACACATATGTTCGAGTATTTTGAGTATGTCTCATGATAACATTAGTTTGGTGCGTTACTTTATGGGAACAGGCTCCGAGCCGGAATTTATTTTCTTCCTGCTTATATACATTTTGTTTTTTGGCAACTCCTGTTGCATGTTTATATTTTTCCTTTTGTGAGCCTATGTCAACTCAAGTATTTCGGAGTCTGTATGACTTAAGGATAGGTAGAATTTGTTTTGATATTTTTGTATGAAGTCCTCCTTAAGAGGCAGTGGTATAGCCCAGGGCACCGTATGAAGCACGTCCATGGCGGACACTACGTTTTTACACTTGAATGATATCGATGTTAAATGTTTTGGCCCATAAGCGAATAAAAAAAAACAAAAAAACATAGTGAATGTGTCTACAGGAGAGAAAGTCATGGACAATAACTACAATTCAGAGCTTCACAAAATCTTGGAAATAAATTCATGGTTCAGGACTGTGGTCCAGCCAATATTACTGACGTTTTACTGACAAATAAAGACATTTTTTTTTTCAAGAAGTATAAAGACAAATAAAGTCATGTTAGCTGAAGGCTACCTTTGACATGTTATAAATAAAGTCATGTTTGCTGAACATCTAACCTTTGGCATGTTATAAATAAAGACATGATAGCTAAAGCCTACCTTTGGCATGTTTGGCAATGGTAATTTCTGAAGTCACTAGGTTCACGAGAATGTCGTATAAATCATTCCTAGAGAATACAGAATAATAAGATGTAAACACCAGGTGTAGAAACCAATAGCGGATTTGCATAGCCGCCATTTTGAATCTTGATTCCCATGGATACAGTATGAAATCTATAGAAAAAATGCCATGTTCAGCATGGACTATTTATCAATACTCTAATGTCAATATCCATGTGTTGTGTATGTTTCCATAACACAAGTCCCCATCTTTCTCATCATGCATTTGGTTCTCATAGACCATTTATAAAAGCTAAGATATTGGTGAAAACATTCTTGCAATATTCGATAAAAATGTTGAAAAATATTTGTATTTCAGATTTCAACAGATTCCATCCCAGTATGCAGTGTAACAGACATGTGCAATGGCACATGCAAATCCCCTATTAAGGGCATAATATAATAATATAATTATTAATCAGTTCATACTCCACAATGTCTAACAACTTATTACACTTATGCTATGAAGGTTAAAACTTTACTCATAATTCATGTCATATTCAATATGAAAGATTGGTAAGCAAATTTCATTGCTACAATAACTCAATATCAACTCATTGCTATTCATGGCAAGTAATAAACCTTACAACTACATTGTCTCTATATGGTAGATATGGACACGTTTATCAACAGCTAAAATGAAAGCAATAAAGAAGTTGATGGTTGAAAACAGCAAATAAATACATTGCTATAGGAAAAAATACTTGTTGTAACTATCATCATTATTTATTTCTGTCTGTTATTGTATCTTTATCATTTAATGACTGCCTGGAAGACCTACCCAGTAGAAGGTTATAGTCCTATTCAGGAATGCATATGTGTCAGATTTTCAGAAAATGTACAATTGGCCGCTCTACTTATTTAGGAAATTCTGCTAAAGTAGACTGAAAAATGAAGAATACCTGGTATATCTGAGTATATTTAGTATCCCATTGATTTAAAGTATCAGTTCTGTTATGTTAAACTGCATTTTGAAGCTCATTTTTGTCTTAAATGTGGGTTATTTGAGAAGATTGGTGAAGTTGAATTGTACATTTTCTGAAAATCTGACCCATATTTGTAGTGTGTTGCCATAAGAAAACACCACTTCCCATATACTACTCTCATACATACAAAAGCTATACGAATCATTATATGCTTCCCACTAGGTGGACCTGTATGTCACAGCACCGTATATACTGTGTACCTACTGTATGATATTACAATTACCACTGTATACTCATGTCAAACACCTTTAAGTATGACTTTGTGAATCAACCTATACATCATCTTATGCTTCATTAAAACTAGAGTAATAGTATTGAGGCTTTTGTCTTTTATTATATATCTCTCCTCCTCTACTCGATACTGGGTCACTACATATTGTTCATGTCTACTAAATACAAATTGAATATACTTGTTGTTATTATCATTATTTATTTCTGTCTGTTACTATATCTTGATCATTTAATGACTGCCTGGAAGACCTACCCAGTAGAAGGTTATAGTCCTATTCAGTAATACATATTGTTCATGTCTACTGAATACAAATTGAATATATATATACCTGGCTTCTATGTCTGGGTCGGTGAAGCCTGCGATGTAGTGGGATCTATTGGTAAGGTCAGTTAGGTCTTCCCCCTCCAGGTGGAGCCAGGGGTGCAGGAAGCTCCAGTCCTGTCGGTGCCAGGCCAGGGCGGGCAGGGCGCTGTCAGGGAGACAGTGACTACATTATGTAAATTATCTAAAATAGCTTGGAAGACAATCAATCCATTTGATTTAATCTTAATTAATTGAACAATTTTACAACATTAAGATTTACATGCTTATCTTGATGACTTAATGGCCATCACATACAGGGAGGCACATAAGAACGTCATGGGTTTCAATTTTCCTTAAACATTTGTTAAACATGAAGAAAAAGGAAACAAAATGAGTTCCCAAATTCCCTGCTGTCTTAGTTTAATGTGTTAGCACTGGCTAACAAAATTCTGTGCTAAACACAGAAACAAATAAATAGCTGATTCCGTCTTAGGCCCCAAAAATAAGTGTTTCCGATTATCTAGCTGAAAACTAGGTAGCGGGGTTAGGTTAATTTCTTTTCTTTGTTTTGTTTAGGGAAACATCATCAGCTTTTTCGTAAAATAAATCATTCAAAAAATAGGGAAGGTCAAAAAAACATTGAGTGTGGTAAGTTTTTAAGGTAAGGTTGGGGGTAAATCGGAAACACACCTATTTATTTGGTCTTATCTGCCTGTATAATACCTACCGAGTGAATGCCAGTAGCGGCCTGAGTCTGGAATGGTAGACTGCAATACGCTTCTTCAGCATGAGAGCGGTGTAGATGAGGATTGTCTCTATACCAAACTGTATGATGACATCTGTAAACACAATAACACAATAACACTGGCTTATGTGTACCTACGTGGGTTAAATATTATATTGGCCTTTAATTAATACAAACAAATAAAATGTTTGCCCCTTCAACAAGTTTAGTATTTTGGTTGGATATGGTCTCATTACTCATTTATTTTCTGTATGACTCCAGCTACTGACTGAGTATAATGTATAATATCTTGGCTGATTAAACATTTTAATACACATTTATACAAATAGAAACATCGTCATTTAGGCAATGTACAAAGACAACCGGGTAGGGTATAATGGGTTTTTCTCTTATATTTCTCATAATTTAACTGTATTGGCCTCAAATGGAATAATAATGAAAAAAATAATCTATAATTAAATGACTGATTATGAGCTTAATCCAACTCACCTTTTATAGAGGCACTGATATAGGCGTGTCTGGGATCATACTGGCTGACATGGAATGCCTGCATGCCGCCTGCGGCTGGGCACGTGCCGCTTGTGAAGGCAGCCAGGTAGGACTCCAGCACACACACAGGGCTGCCTGACGCCAGGTAGCGCTCCAGCAGTAGCTGGGTGAGGCAGCTGTACTTCTCTGGGTGGAAGTCTCTAGTTAGCAGCACCAGGGACACAGTAGAGACCTAAACATGATTAGTGATTAAACTCAAATACTTGAGGAGTAGGTATCATTACAGGATTACTGACTGACACTGAGGATAGGGAGAGGGCTTTATTCAGACATGGCGAAAACTTTAGAACTTTCACCGGACAGTCGGACCGGTGAAAAACAACTTTCACCGGTCCTCCAAAGGTTTCTCCAACGTTTCATACAAATTTTTCACCGGACAGTCAGACCGGTGAAACTTTACTTTCACTGGTCCCAGTTGTCTTTCAATGGTCAAGGACCATGGTCGGGCAGGTTTCGCCATGTCTGTTCATTTGTTGATATGCCAGGTGAAGGCAGTAGTGGGTTTGTATTGTCCAAAATGGAGGTCATTAATCTGTTTAGTCTATTAGGAGACTAATTCAAATCGCTCTAACCAGTATAATGTCCTCCAGGTCATATAGTTCTCTTAGGGTATTAAAGCTCTATAATGCCTGGCTTCAGTGGGCAATTATAACCCAAACTTGCCCCAAACATGGAGTAACTATAAGTAATTAGGCTCTAAGATAATATGGGTTTTAGGGCGACAAAGTATGATTTGCTTAATTCTCATGAATCGGTTTTGGGAGAATATTTTTGAAATTAAGATGAATGTAGCAAACCCTTGATAGTGTGTATTAAAAGTAAATGCCAGCATCGTTAGCACTGCGGAACTAATGCATGAAACAATAGAAGTCACAATATTTTGGTGAAACTTCGTCTTGAGAAAGAACATGGTTGAGGGAAAACAAAAAGCCAAAAAACAGGATGTTATCATATTATTTTGAGTTTTAGGTATGAGTTAAGTTCACTTCCATTCACTATTGATTTCAATGGGGAAAACGCATCGTGATACAAGTTCCGCTGAATACCTTTTTTTTTTTTTAAGGTTTCCCCCGCCGAAGGCGGTACGAGTGCTGAAGGCACTCGTACTGGGAAACCTTATATAGGTTCCAGTTTTTGCCGCCTGTTCTTTGCGCGTCCGCGTCGCCTCCTTATAAGGAAACCCCATTCCGCCTATTCCCACCTTAATTTCCGACGCACTATGTACACATCGCGGTAATTTTACGCTCACGCAAATTGATAAAAATAGCTATTTCTACTTGAAGTAAGTTGCCAAAAAGAAGAAATTCAGAAAGAGCATGCTTTTCTACCCCTAATTATGTGTTTATATCAAGGTCAGTTTTTAAAATAAAGCATATATGAGCGAAACCTTTCAGTAGGCCTAAGTAAACAAAAAGATCGCCAAAGTAGGCCTACATTATTGAGTCAGGTTTTAAGAAAATGTACAATTCGCCTGCACCATTCCTCTCAGATTTGAGAAAGAATTGAGGTTCAAAATACAGTTTTACATAACCAAGCAGATTCGTTCAATCAATGTAACACCCAATATACTCTAGTATAGCTAGTATTTTTAATTTTTCAGAGTAAATTAGCAAGATTTATTAAATGTGTAGGGCCGACGATTGTACATTTTCTGACGACCTGACCCTATTGGGTTCTGCAGGGGTGGCAGGCACATCGCGGTGATTTTACGCTCCCGCAAATGATTAAAAAAAAGCAATTTTTACTCAAAATAAGTTGCCAAAAACATGAAATTCTGAAAGAGCATGCTTTTCTACCCCTATATATTTAATTTCATCAATATTTATAGGTAAATAAGGAAGCTATGAGGGAAACTGCACTGTTACCATTGAACAATAATGTTCGGCCTTTCCTCTGCTGCTTGACAAGTAGGCCTAGGCATAGCCCATGTTGCTGGCCTTGATTCCCCGAAATACGTGGTCAAGATGTTAAAATTCAGAAAGGGCATGCTTTTCTACCCCATGATAATGTAGTTTTATCAACACAAATTTAAATAAGAAAGATATGAGGAAAACATTAGGTCTATCTTTTTGTCAACACCCGATATGCCGGCCATGACGCAATATTGTACTGGTCGTTGTGACGTCTTCTAATTTACTCTACGTTAGTAACGCGCGTTGTGCTTGACAACGTTTTTTTCCCGCGCGTGGGTGTTGGGGTTGGAGGTTAGGTGTATTAGTCGGGGGAAACCGTTTTCTCCTTGGTCACAACCAAAATCTCTTGTTTAGTTCAATGACCCCTTATTTTTTTTAATTGGGAGGGTAGAATAACATGTCAGCTATGTATATGCAGATTTTAAAGAAAATTGTATGATTTAATCGTCTGCTACTGGGGAAAATGCAGAAAATACCCATTTTCCCCATAATCTTCTGTAGTGAACAGTAGTAAATTTCAGCAGTCCCCGAAATAAAAACTAATCCAATGACATGGTTTGGGGTTTTTTTTTGGTTCCAACAACCATATTCTTTCTACTTCCAAAGTTTACAAAAGATTCCATGATTCATTAATCTTTTTATTAAACACTGGCATTTACCTTTAGAGTATTTACTACAGTGTACCTATGTATTTATTCATGAACTAAAATACCTTTAGGCCTGATATCGATACTGGCTTGACAGGGAGTTAAAAAGATGTGAAGGCTATTGATATTGTCTACATTTATATTGGGTTCTATTACAATACAGAGTTGTACAATATTACCAAACTTATGAAGTACAACAGTGAACAGTGCATAATATCATAATGTTAAAATACCTGAGGAAGCTTTTCTAATTTTTGGTTTGTAGTCTGAATATAATACCAGTTATTGTTGTGTTGGCTGTAGACGAGGTCGGACAGGTCTTTCTGGTTTTCCCAAACCATCTCACATTTCTTGGTGAGCATTTGTCGGTGTGAGTCTGATATGGTCGGGTAGGACCAGACCCACAGTGTACCGCCGTGCACATCTCTCTCTGCAACATGAAACATGTAGTGGCTTATAAATAGATAGTAGAGAGCAGGGCTCGAAAAAACCTATGTTTACTTGCCCGGGGCAAGTAAAAAATGGCTCAAGGCAAGTAAAATTTAAAGTTAATTGGCCGAGCGGGCAAGTAAAAATCTCTACGGCGCCGATGGGAAAGAATGGTCCCAAGAGGCATGTGACCAAATGACACTTCATAAAGTACTAATGATAGGATAAAAATAAGTTTTTTTGTAAGGCTACAACATGTTAATGAATGTTTTATCTTAATCAAACAAGATACATACAGATCAGCAATTCTGCAAATAAATTCGGGCAAGTAAAAATTCTGTCGGGCAAGTAAATCTTGGCTGCCACTTGCCCAATGAGCAAGTGAAGTTGGTAGGTTTTTTTCGAGCCCTGGATAGATAGATGGATAGATGAGTAGATAGATGAGTAGATAGATAGATAGATGGATAGATGAGTAGAGAGATAGATAGATGAGTAGATAGATGGATGAGTAGATAGATAGATGGATAGATGAGTAGATATACAGGTAGGTAGGTAGATAGGTAGGTAGATGAGTAGATAGATAGATTGATAGATAGATGAGTAGATAGATAGATGGATAGATGAGTAGAGATACAGGTAGGTAGGTAGATAGGTAGGTAGATGAGTAGATAGATAGATTGATAGATAGATGAGTAGATAGATAGATGGATAGATGAGTAGATATACAGGTAGGTAGGTAGATAGGTAGGTAGATGAGTAGATAGATAGATTGATAGATAGATGAGTAGATAGATAGATGGATAGATGAGTAGAGATACAGGTAGGTAGCTAGATAGGTAGATAGATGAGTAGAGAGATAGATTGATAGATGGATGAGTAGATAGATAGATGGATAAATAGATAGATAGATGGATGAGTAGATAGATGGATAGATGAGTAGATAGATAGATGGATGGATGAGTAGATAGATAGATGGATAAGTAGATAGATAGATAGATAGATAGATGGATGGATGAGTAGATAGATAGATAGATGGATAGATGAGTAGATAGATAGATGGATAAATAGATAGATAGATGGATGAGTAGATAGATAGACAGGCAGGTAGGTAGATGAGTAGATAGACAGGTAGGTAGATAAATAGATAGATAGGTGAGTAGATAGATGGATAGATAGATGAGTAGATAGACAGGTAGATAGGTAGATAAATATATGGATTGCTAGCTATAGATGGATTGACGGATAGAGAGAGAGTACGAGAGAGAGAGAGAGAGAGATGAAATGATCATAATACTTTAAAGCCAAGGAATTTGCTACACAAATAGATGGACAGACGGATAGGTGGGCAGACAGATACAAAAATATAGATCACCATGATGGTCTCTATAATTCAATAAACAAAGTAATTAAATTGCGTTCATACAACAGAAAATAAATAAATTTACAATTTTAAATGATAGTCTCATTATCGCAGGTATAAATCTTTCATTGACATCGCGGAACAACACTACGGGCCGACTAGTACGGGCAACACTATCACTCAGTGTCGGTGACAAAAAGTCAAAAAGTGTCATGGGCCGCCCTCCCGGCCCACTCGGTGTGATTAGCTGTGATTTACAGAGAGAAATGTTGATGATATGGCCACATAACTAAAAGGTGTAAGCGATGGTTGTCAGATATACATGTGACACACAACTGAGGCCCACCAATACACATAAACCAGTAAAACCATGGCTAACTCACCGATCAGACCCGCCGAGAGAAGTTGTACACAGTTGGCCGCCATTTTGTGTGTCACATGACCAGGGGCGGTCCTTGCTGTAGTTGGCGTATTTCACACCAGTTGACAGCACTGTCGCACAGGGAGAGAGAGAGAGAGAGAGAGTAGTGCAACAAATGGGACTTTGTAACCCGGCACCCCCCACCCCCGCCCCAACCCCGGCCCCCTCCACACACACACACACACACACACACTCAGGGGTGAAATGTGTACTCATGATCGTTCCAGTATTTGTGAAAAGTAACCCATTTCCGCGAATTTTTAAGGCATTTGTAGCCAAACGGGGAAAATTTATGCCAAAAGGCACCCCTTTTTATAAATCATAAATGACTTGATGCGGAGTTTCTGTCATGATTCTATGCTATTCTGTGCCACAAGTTAGTGAAATATTGCTCTGGCATTAAAAATACCCCCTTTTTCAACATTTCGCGTAGTTCAGTTGCAAAATTCATATAGTCCTTCTCTTATTTCTAATTTCGCGATCTGCGCGTTCATGTGGCAAAAATGACTCCGTTCTCGGCGTAATTGGGAACGATCATGTGTAGGCCTATACATTCACCCCTGAGTGAGGGGGGCTAGGCCGGCAGCATAGGCTTTTCATCAGATTTGTTTACCCTTTTATTCAGTAGGCCAGAGGGGGTACGGTATTCTTAGAGACCGACATAGGCCTACAGCAAATAAGATCAGATAAGATCAGTATATCAGTGATGCACTAATGGCTTTCCCGGCCCTGGAGTATAGACCAACAAATTTCTTTTTGTTTAAAGCTTTTATTCAGCAAGATATTATACATGTATGTATACGATAGAATAGAGTAGAAAATCTTTTATTTGTCCAATGGCATTTACATTAAAGATAGACAAATGGGTCGACATGCTTCTAGGCCTATGTGCCGAAAAAATGTATCAGCGCATTTCTTCCTGCTGTTACCCTGGTTAGATTTATGTAAGAGTCTACTATCTAACGACTAGAGTCTTATCTACACGTTACAGTAGGACGAGTGGATATTGCTCCATCTCAGGGCATATGAGCTTGTACAAGCAATAACAAATCTAATATCAGAAATAGAAAATCTCGATATATTTGGAAATTTGACAACAAATTAATAATTTAGCATGATGCTCGAGTTTCAGTCAGACAGTGAATATCTCGATCTACATGATCGAGATTTGACAATAATTCAAATTAAGCAAGATGTTCGGGAGTTTTTATGTGAGGCATAAAGGATATGGGATAATGAGATTCTACTGAGAGATTCATGGGTTTTGTGGTCAGGAGCGAGAGGTTTCCCCTCAGTTTGAAGGGACTCAGTGGACTCTGAGCCTAGACTGAATAACATTAATTGTTGAAACTGTTGTAATGCTTTGCTCATTAATTACCTGTTGAAGTATACAAAATAGTCTTTACACTTTATATTGAGGTTTCAAAATATTATAAAATCCTCGCCAACATAACATTCGTTAATGTTCCCTGAAAATATCACACAATTAAATAGTGGACCTAATTTTACTGGACCCAATTTTACCCCTGTATTGGTGTTTTCTAATAAAGACCTCAGTGTGCTATATAGATATAGCTGGTCAACCTTCATCAGGTGGATATATACATAAGTCGCAAAATTGATATTTTTCAAAGTGATATATTTCCAAGATCTCTTTATAGCAATGTTCTCATTTTTGGTGTGACTAACGCTGGATGAGATATGAATACATGTACCAAATTGCACGACAGTCTATCAAATATTGTCATGCATTTATAGGGTTATCCCATAGAGTATATTTACCTACTTTAATGATAATTTTCCACCCACAAATATTGAAAACATTTTTTTCAGAAATAAAAATATCAAACTTAAAATATAGAAATACTTATAAGATGCCCTTATAATGTTTATATTCATTGGAATCCCCTTGGTCTCATCGTGTCAAATATGATAATCAAGACTTATGACTCATTTTCCTGAAACGCAACACATATGACTGTGAGGGATTGCTGGAAGCTGTACCTGTAGAGAATAAGGTAACCTCTAGCTGTACCTGTAGAGAATAAGGTAACCTGTAGTTGGACGTCAGTTGCAGCGCGCGTGGTGGCGGCGTCTTGTGAATGAGATATTAATGAAGGAGGAGGAGGAGGTGAGGAGGAGGCCCTGTCACAAACACCAGCCCGGCCCTCGCCTCCACAGCCGGGGGGCGGGGCGGGGGGCGGGGGGCGGGGAGGGGCACTGGGGGCTGCTCTCTGTCCTATAGTAGATACACTGTCCTATCATAATGTATAGGCTACCTTAACTTGTAATTCCTAATTAATAAATTATACCTTCATATATTTTTGTTTTAAATCGTTTATTCAGGGTCCTACCAACTTGGCTTCTACAACACCTATTTCCACAGGTTGATGTGCTTCATGTTTTCCACAGACATTTCCACCGCTTTTTACTGATAAATAATCAACAGCAGTAATATTTTGTAATTTTGAGGAGGAGAATATATAACACTGACAAAGTCAACTATTATTACTCTAGTTTTTATTCAGATGTGGAGAAGGTCCTTATAATATGGCCTACACCAGTGACCACGTGTGTAGAGCACAAAGACTACTATAGGGGAAATACAGTAAATGCTATGACATACAATGTAGTATCCAACACTATATCTATTGGAGAAACACAATGAAATGAATATAAACAACAAGAAATGAACATAATCACAAAGTTCCGCTAATCCTGCGCGGATCTATGTCTATTTCAGCAAGTAGTATAAGAAAAGATGACTTGTTTCCTGGCTACTGATATTATATATTAGGGGCGGGGGTAGGGATGTATGGGGGCGGGGGAGCGGGGGAGCAGGGGGGGGGGTAGACTCCCTCAGTCCGTTATACGCCTTAATACTGCCTCACTACGGACCGTCTCACTAGTGTGCAGGGCAGCAGTAGAAGGACTTATTAGTGGCAAACATATCAACGAGACGTCAATCTGAGGTTAATTAACAAGGTTTATATTATATCACATTGGTTTAATTGGGCGGAGATAAATAAAGTCAGATTCAATACTTGGCGTCGTTATGATGCTTGGTACAGGTGTCATGTGCATCAATACATCCAGTACATAGTGTGGGGTACATCTAGTGGCTCCTACTGAAGGATTCTTTATATTCATTTGATATAATCAGATATTTGATTAAATTTTGATTTGATACACTTTTATCGATCGCTACAAGGCGACCTCACCTGCAATAGGAAGGTTTTAAAGTCGTTTTATGCATAATTACATACAAAAGTAGATAATAATAAAAATAATAGATTCTTATTTTCATAAAAGATTAAATACATGGTACAGACTAGAAATTGAAATGAAGTAAAATATGGGAAAAGGAGTATTATAGTATACAGGTCTTCCAAATAGCCCTGAAAATGAAAAGTATGGTAAGTAATGAAATGAAAGTAGATAACAATATCCCTTCTTTCAATGACTGGAGGTGGTTTTATAGGCGTATACAAGCACATTTTAGGCCCTAAGCACTATAGGTACTTATAGTGCTAAGTGCCCTGTAGTTGCTTGTCTCTGATATACATATTCTCAGTTGCTGTCTAGTCAACGAAATTTTCTTCTAGAGATATTAAATTACAATATGGCAACGCATGAAGACATTTGGAAAATTAATTTTCCAGTAGCCTAAAGTACGCTTATATTTTGCCAATTGTTTTAAATGAACTATAGGCCATGATACGGACAATAACCCTTTAGACGTACTTAGACACATGATAGAAAAACCTAATCCGACAGTAGGCCTAGGCCTACGCTGATAAGATTTTTTATTTTTAAATCTGCTAATAGGGCCTACAATATTTTAATTTGATAAAAATTATTCTGTGGGAAGGGCAAACATCTTTTTCTTCAGGTCAATAATGCGGTCAATTTCCCACGATCTACTTCCAATATAAGTGTCAATGAAAATGGTCTGACTGAAGCTGGCTTCTTCATTAATGTTATCTCACATGTTGTACAATCATGTACAATAAGCACTAGTCAGTGAAGGACACTGCTGTCAAGCCAATGTTGGAGTATTTCCGGCCTCTTCTCCCAAATCCCAAAGCCTGAAGTTTGACAATAGATAGTGGATGACGAGCGCCGCCATGAACAAAAATCCTCTCGATGCTATAAAAGGGAAATTAGTTAAACTCTTAATGGCGCTGTGAATGATCTGCTGTTCCAGTAAACAAGCTCCGCCCCCCGGTTAGACCAGTAATTGGTTTCCTGCCCGCCCTGTGTTGTGATTAAGACTTAACGTCAAGCCCGCCCGCGCCCTTCAGCGCCCGCACTTGTTGGCCCACCAGAGGGCTCTCCGTCAGTACGGCCACACGCCGCTAGGTGCCGGCAGTGTCGCGCGTGTTGAGCACACTTGACTGTAGGTAGCGCTGTCACCCGGTGGTTGAGACAATGGCGCGTACTTGTGCGCTATTGTGCGCCACACTGCGCCACAGTGCGACTAGTTAATGGGATACACCACTGTAAGATACTTTACACATCAGCCCAGCTTGTCCCCTATAGAGAGCCGCACAAATGTGATGTGTTCCAGGAAAATGAGTCACAAGTCGCAAAATTGATATTTTTTAAAGTGTTTTTTTCCCACAAGATCTCTTCATTGAATTGTTCTAATGTTTAGAGGGTTCAACACTTATAGTCATATGAAT
Source organism: Sthenelais limicola (assembly GCA_942159475.1). NCBI lineage: Eukaryota > Metazoa > Annelida > Polychaeta > Phyllodocida > Sigalionidae > Sthenelais > Sthenelais limicola. The sequence continues at coordinate 158,766,210 of OW804094.1, read as the reverse complement.
GCATGTAACTAATTTCAGGACATTGTAATAAATATATCATTGCGTTTTGAAGGCCTTCGTATGGAGTATATTTAGTTATTTTACTAGTAATTACCCATCAAGAAACATTGCAAACTTTTTTTTTAAAAAATAAAAATATCAAACGTAAAATATGGAAATACCTATTAGGTACCTTAGTGATTCCTGATGGGAATCAAGTCGATCGACAAACTGCTAGCCCGAGACCTTGGAAAAGTCCTAGAAGCCCATGGATACGTGAACCAGACGTATAACCACAGACAATGAATAAACTCTCATGGAGGAGACTCTTCTAGTCCCCTCCAGATAACCATATTATATATGATATGAATTTTTTTTATCTCATCGCTGCAAAGTAACACTAATCACTAGGGCCTTAAAACTATAGAGCCCTCTTTGCCCCCTTCCCCTTTGAAATACCTGCTAATTAGCTAATAATCATCAAGTACTTAATCACTAAGTTATATGGGTCTTAAAATTATAGAACTCATCTTATTTTATCAACTCTCTCATATCTCAGGTATTCTTAAACCACGCCCCCTTATTCCTCAACCAATCGGATCGTTTTAACACATTTTACACATTCAACACATTTTTACACATGTGCAAAATTAATAAAGTGTCACTCTCGAATGCATATATAAACCTGTATTACGCACTCTCCACATTCCCCTGACAAAGGCTACCCCAAGCCGAAATGCGTAGGGTTTTTCGCCATGTTTTAAAGGAAAAATAAAACATATAAAAAACTACTTTCGGAGTACTTACTTGTTCGGCGATCCACCTATTCTACCTTAGTGATTACTATCATTGGAAACGCCTTGGACTTTTCTCTACAAAATCTATATTCTGCGACTTATGACTCATTTTCCTAAAACGGATCATTAATGTTATCTACTGTTAACGTATTAAATATTTGAGTTCTTTTATTTTGATAAGATTAATATACATTCACTTCCAAACACTGTAAAACCCCAGAAAAGGGGAATTAAAAAACTCCTAAATAAAGGAGATCTGTTCCTCAACTGAATAATGTTTCTCAGTCTCAATCAATCAATCAACTAATCAATCAATATTATAGTGAGTTTCAATAAAAACAATGTATAGTAGAAGCCTCTGTAGCAGACATGTATGGCGAGCCATAGGGTCATTTATTATATACATTCGAGATATCTCTATTACATTCGAGATATCTCTATTACATTCGAGATATCTCTATTACATTCGAGATATCTCTAATGCGAACGTAATCATGTAAATCATGTTCGACAAGCCGATTAATGTCTTAAATGTATAAAAGAGGTAACAAAACTCTGTATAACATATTTATTTGGATTCTGTGAGATTATCATTATATGAAAATAGATCCAATAAAATTTCTTTTAAAAAAAACGTCAATAAGTTGCCATTGTATGTAGGAGTAGGAGGAGGTCAAGCCCGCTTCACCCTCCCCTACATCCTCCCTGGAACTGCTCAGGAGAAATGTTCCTCTAAGGACAAGGTGGGAGCATACCCCGGGTGTGTGTGTGTTTGGGGGGGGGGGGTCATTTAGTTTATAAGATGATTGATATACCTGCAAAATTCCTTTCTGTTTAACTTCATATAACATGGATCTTTAAATTTATGCTATAATTATGTCTAAGGCGTTGTCGCTTAATCTCAAAATTTAATCATGTTGTTATTAGACTTGTGTACCTTGAGCTTCATGAGAATATCAATATTTGAAATTGATTTTAAATACAATTTATTCAACAACTCGCCTCCATCCATGTCGGACAAATGGTGCACTGTACATTGCACTGAACATATACAGACACAATAGAACAAACCACTTCAATAGAACGACATCAACATTATATCAATTTTCAAATATCATCAACTCACAAGGAAATGGACAGATCTAGAGTGATGGAGGGATCGGTACTGTCTACTGTCACACAACAAAAAGAAAGAATTGTTGCAAAGAGACGTATAATAAATAAACTATATGTTTCTATTGTATTGTATAGTGTTTATTCCCAGATATAACATATTAATAACAAAGTACACAAATAGTGATAATTCTGGAAATGGGTGTCCCTTTCTATGGCGGCCTTAGCTCTTCCAAATTTAATGATATTCCTGTATGCAGATGCTATAGGTAAAAATCAGACATTAATTTTTACGATTACCAACTAGTTTTACCTGTAGGTTACTTTAGATTGAGCCGGTTAGATGGACATATTTGGGAATAATTAGTTATTAGCCGATACTACTGCTTCTCGGCAAATTACAAGTCACATACTTGTAAGTCACACATATACATACTATTGTAAACTTGCCATTCTTTTTTCTTGTTTTTACAACAGACTTTATTTCTGACACCTGCCATCTGGGCATATACAATTCTAAAAGAGCATCAAATCAAGGGTAGGAATAAAAAACAGTCATTTTTTTCAAGAAATCAATATTTTCAGTAATATCTATTCTGCTATTCGTCGCCATAACATTTTTTCTTCTCTGTCGACGGACTTAAATTTAAAGGTGTATACATTACCACATTGCATCTCATTCTCAATTCATACATTGCGGAGAGCATATCAACATATCCCCCAGCGAATAGCTTTTGTGTATATATATATATGAATGATTTTCTTGGAGAATTATCCAGTTAAAAAACCTGCCATTCTTAATAAGAGTAAGTGAATAAGCTGATAAACAAGCGGTGAGCCACCTTCAGTCAATGACGAAGGTGGTATTGTTCACTTGCTTTAAAACCACTGTAAGACCGGGATGGGGGCTTGCAAACCTCCTGACAGACGAGGAGAAACGTCCCCAGACTGAAGGTGGCTCACCTATTTCATCTATGAACGATGTGAAGAATGATGTAATAATGCTAATAAATTAGACCTAACTGAATTCCTGTCTCGATTTTACAATATGTTGTATAAGGGTTTGCGTGTGAGAGCACGGCGCGGGTGGAGGGTTATTTTTTAATGTTACATGCTGAATATATACTAAATATTATATGAATTATATTGGTATAATATATTGGTTTGTCTCACCTTTTACTTACTGTATAACTCGTATAGATTATGTTTAGTATTTTGGTAAATGAGATACATGCATGTAAATACTTTATTAGAAACAGCGATATATTTGTAGTTCCAAAAATCAGACCAAAAAAACCCCAAAAAACCTTCCAAATAAAACGTTTCTCAATCTCAATCCCACACACAAGTCTCACACAAGTCCCAGTTTCACTAAAACTTGTTCTTTCTGCTCCTTCTCCCTCAGCCTCGATCTCGCCTGCAGCTGAGATTGGACGGTCATATGGTTTTGACAGCCTCCTTATGGAGGGGTGGTGGGGGAGGGGGAGGGGGAGGGGGAGGGGGAGGGAGGGGGCAGGGGGCAGGGGGAGGGGGAGGGATGACTTAAGTACTTAACATCTGCCTAGACTTGTCTGTAGTCCCAATTACTCGATCCAATTATGAATAAATGTTTCATTCTAAGATTGCAGGTGGGATAAAATATCCTATAAAGTATTTTCTTCAAATTTATTAAATTCAGGCCGATATCATACTTACGTAAAAATGCTCTATCCTTCAAGTATGATCTAAGTTGCCTCTTTAAATTCATATACAAAAATTACATATAAAATATTAAGCGAGAGAATAAGATAATGAATTATTTGTTACCAATGCAAAAACTGAATAGCATATATATAGGGCATATTCAATATTAAATAACTGAAATAGGCAATATCATTGTACTAGACTCTACTGTATAATTTAATAAATTCTCGCATGTAAAATATGTAAACACTAGTATCTGACAATGAAGTTAACAGAGAAACAGAATAATCTGGGAAGATCATCACACCACTGGGGTGTGATGACAGATTATATATATTATATCCCTTTTTCTCCTTTATGTAACTGTATGCTGTATGAGAAATACAAGTTCTATAATGATAATATGTAGGGGGGGGGGGGTTAAATAAAAACATCTAAATTTAACAAAAGGACGGCGTCCACAAAATTATACAGAAGGAAACCCAATACCATGAGTCACACCTTGATAAAGATAATAGCTAGTGCATCCCATTGCAGTAGTGTAGGTAACTAGTCACTTTATACCTCTATATATTGTAAGTTGTAACTTAAAAGTCTAGTATAAGGGAGCCTCTGGAAGAGCTGTGGCCGCCACAGAAGAGGACCGACCCATTTCCGATGTAAATTATCATATAGGCCTAATTATTTTTATCATGTACTGTTTTCGGAAATAAACTACTATACATACATACATACATCTATTTATGTTTGCCTGCTCTGAATCAATCACCCAATGCAGGGCAGGCAAGTCTACAGCCCCCCCCCCCCCCCCACCCGGGCCCAGCAGTATATAAAGCTGGCGTGTGACGCAGGCGTCCGTCCACCCAACCACACGCCTCCTCCACTCCACACACCGTCTCTCTCTCCGCCATCTCTCCTTCCATTTAATATCACACATTCTACTTTACGGATATATTCCAAATTATAATATTTAATATCACACATTCTACTATACGGATATATTCGGTGGAAATGTAAACACAGCCTAGTCATTTGTTCCGATACTTTAATTTAGGAGAAACATTTATTTAGATTCTGTTTATTTCGGCGGATTTTGACATCAAAGGGATCTTGACCGACTCTTTGTAATCTATTTAATGAAATAATTTCACAGACTGTGATCACATCCTGCATTAGTGGCACATCCTGGAAGGAGAACTTTTATAATTTTGATTGAGAAACTTGTAAATCAACTCTAAATGATGAGCCAGGAGGGAGACATGGGAGGAGGAGCAGGGGGGAAGTACACCACCCTCACGGACGTACCCTACCCCTCCAACCACATGGATTACTTCCCGGAGATGTACGACGGGGAGGCCGGTAGTTACCAGCACATGCCGCCGGCCTCCTGTCGGGGTGAGGGCGGGGGCGGAGAGTACGGGCGGGCGGAGGCACGGGCGGCGGGGAGTGGTGAGCCCATGGCCGGCACAGCCTACATGGAGTACGCCGGGGTCCCGGCCACGTACGAGGACAACCTGCGGCATGCCGGGGGCGGCCCGGACAGGGGCCGGGCAGGGGGCAACCCCGGCCACAGGGACTCCCCAGACAACTTCATACAAGGGTATATATCCTGTTTATTTATTTATTCACTTATTTATCAATTTATTCCTTTATATCTGTATTAGGCCCACTAAATGCGCGCCCATACACACACAGGGACACCCCCGACAACTTCATACAAGGGTATATATCCTGTTTATTTATTTATTCATTTATTTATTCATTTATTATTTATATTGTTTACTTTTGAATCGGACAGAACTATGTACATCCCGATATCTAGTTAATGGAATAACAGGTATTGACACAAGGATTCCCAGATAGACCTCCACATGGAGAGAGGCTGACGTCCTGTTCTGAAAAATTGATTTAGGCCTAACTGTTCCACTCAAAATAAAAATACAATACAATATGTATGGGTCAGATTTTCAGAAAATGTACAATTAACAGCTCTACACATTTAGTAAATTCTGCTAAATTAGGTTGAAAAATGAAGAATATACCGGGTATATATCTTTATTTTTAAAGTAGAATAGTAGAATAGGTAACTAGTCATTTAGCGCGTCGCTATCTCATAAACTGTAAAATTAAAACTCTAGTCTAAGGGACCCTCTGGAAGAGCTATGGCTGCCATAGAAGAGGGCAAACCCATTTCCAGTGTAACTTATCTTATGTACTGTTTTCTGGAAATAAACAATATACATAAATATTAGTTCTGTTATGTTAAACCGCATTTTGAAGCTCATTTCTGTCTTAAATGTGGGTTATTTGAGAGGATTGGTGAAGGTGAATTGTCCATTTTCCGAAAATCTAACCCATATATATATATATATTCCTGTATATCTGTATTAGGCCCACTAAATGCGCGCCCATACAAACAACCCATCAGGGAAATGGTCATAAATAACCCACAGATTACAATGTCTGACAGTGAAAATAGACTTCTTTAACAAACCTGGAAATATATTACCATGAGAAGCTTGGGTGTAGAGTGTAGAGTAGTAATTGTAGGATTAAACCTTCCATGGATTATACAATGTATGAAGTCACTGGATGTGTGGCCCTCATCAAATCCCTGCTGCACTATACTACTCTATAGTAGGCGCGGCCCCAGGTTTGTGCACCGCGAGCAATGGTGGTTTGTCTAGTTGGAATATGACATACTATTATCTTTTTGAATAGGCCTATCATAAATGGGTCAGATTCTCAGAAAATGTACAATTCACCTTCACAAATTCTCTCAAATCACCCGAATTTCAGAGGAAAATAAAGTTCAAAATACAGTTCAATTAACCTAGCCTATAACAGATGGCTAGAATCAATCTTAGCAGAATTTACTAAATGTGTACAGCTGCCAATTGTGCATTTTCTGAAAATCTGACCCAAATACCACACCATCTATTTAATATGTAATTACATTTTCCACGATATTTCCAAGATATCCACGCAGAATCCGACCGTTTCGCTATATAGCGAAATCGGGGATTCTGGGTGGATATCTTCAGAAAAATATTGTGTGTTTTCATTGAACACTGTTCATGTGTATAAGAGTGCATGCTGAGATGGATTCAGTACTGTTCTGGCACAGGCCTACAAATAAAATGGCCGTAAATGGTTCCATTAAGTAATGGATTATTATAATATTTATTATTATAATATTATTACATTATTGTAATATTTTTTTTTATCAATGTTGACGAAGAATAGCATACAAACTGTACTGCCTATACCGAATAATACACAACTTGTAGACGTTGAGAGTAAGGTTAAGACGTATAGGGCAAAATGGATAGGTGTCTTTCTGATTCATCAAAATGTTGAAAAGTTAGTGGGAGGGGGTACTTTTTTTAAGGGAGCCACCATCCAGGAACTGAAAAAAACCTATTTTCTGTTTATTTCATAACAGCTGTTCTTTTAAACATGAGACATGTACATTTGAAAAGTTTGCTGATTAGGACAACTTGTTTTCCTGCTGTAATTAACTTTTCTTTCAAAAAATCATTTTAAAGAATTAGTGAAGTTCAACCTTTTTTTTAGGTGGGGTAAGTATTTCTAAGTGGGTGGGGGTGGGGGTAAATCAGAAAGACACCTATTTGCTAAGTGAACTAGTCTAGATGTTGCCTTATTTGTTCAACTAAAAGTGTCTCATGCACAGCAGTGTGAACAGGCATGCGGCTAACATACGGGAGAGGAAGCGCATGATGAGCATCAACTCCGCCTTCGATGAACTCCGCCAGTACGTGCCCACCTTCCCTTATGGTAAGTCTATATTATATTATATTGTATATATAATACAAGTCTTAGGGTAAGTTTATATCATATTGTACTGTATATATAATACAAGTCTTAGGGTTAGTCTATATCATATTGTACTGTATATATAATACAAGTCTTATGGTAAGTCTATATCATATTGTACTGTATATATAATACAAGTCTTATGGTAAGTCTATATCATATTGTATTGTATATATAATACAAGTCTTAGGGTTAGTCTATATCATATTATATTGTATATATAATACAAGTCTTAGGGTAAGTCTATATTATATTATATTGTATATATAATACAAGTCTTAGGGTTAGTCTATATCATATTATATTGTATATATAATACAAGTCTTAGGGTAAGTCTATATTATATTATATTGTATATATAATACAAGTCTTAGGGTAAGTCTATATTATATTATATTGTATATATAATACAAGTCTTAGGGTAAGACTATATTATATTATACTGTATATATAATACAAGTCTTAGGGTAAGTCTATATTATATTATATTGTATATATAATACAAGTCTTAGGGTAAGTCTATATTATATTATATTGTATATATAATACAAGTCTTAGGGTAAGTCTATATTGTATTGTATTGTATATATAATACAAGTCTTAGGGTAAGTCTATATTATATTATATTGTATATATAATACAAGTCTTAGGGTAAGTCTATATTATATTATATTGTATATATAATACAAGTCTTAGGGTAAGTCTATATTATATTATATTGTATATATAATACAAGTCTTAGGGTAAGTCTAAGTTCTTTCATTTATTCATGTATGGCTGGACTGGACCAGTCTGCAGATATACAGGCAGGTTATTGACAAAGGACATGTCCTGCCAGTGCAAATATAATTCTTAGTGGACAATTATAATTATCTCAGTGTATTATTATGGTATTAATTCCCCTCGGTTTGGTGGCTTTGGCTTTCTGTGGTGAAATAACGGCCAAGGCCCGCCAGGGCCAAGGCCTTCTTTGGTGAAATAACGGCCAAGGCCAGCCAGGGCCAAAGCCACCAAACCGAGGGAATTGATGCCTTTAGTCGCCAATCTTTGGATTCAATTCATGGTTATTACATTCTGGGAGACAAGGTAGTCACAACTTTAAGCAGTAAAACAATACCTTAGACCTATACTTACTATATAGCCTTGAGAGAGAGGGACATGGCTGCACATGTTGCCCAGCTTACAGTCAGAGTCTAATGGGCAATTAGGGCCTGAGTTTATTGGCCGAGCTGGCCCTCTAAGCCTGACTGGAACCATGTAAGCCAAGGCCGTAGGCCAAGGCTTATGGTTCCCGTCAAGGACAATAAACCCTAACCCCTAAGGACAATAAACGAAGGCTCTAATGGCTTTAGTCCCCGTTGGTTGGGCTGTTACTATCAACTTGTTCTCTTAGAATCACTTTCCCCAAACCCTAGAAATTGTCAGAAAACATTTACTTACAGTTTAGGAAAGTATCATTCATCTCTAACCTTACACACTCACTCCATTCAAAACACACTGACCGGAAGTATGCATGCCATATAGAGGGCCAGTTGCCACCTTCCGCCACTCTGTACATTCATAACGGGCCAGCTCAGACCAACCAACGGGGACTAAACTAACGTATGAGTACAATAGATCTAGTGGTGTGTACAGTATGTAACAAGTGTTAAAGCAGTGTTTATTCTACAAATATTGAGAGCCATTGATGTATACACCACCTGGTGAGTGAAGAGTGTTAGTGTTTAAACTATCTATAGTATTGGTGGAGATGGAGATGCTTAACTCTAGGTAGAGCTTTATATGGTGTCTCCTCATACAAGGTTTGATCAGTACAACGTTTCAAATTATTCTACTCATCCATAACACCTCTACATGACCTATGCACCCATAATGTCTTTAACACTCCTTAGTTCAATATGTCTGTTTGATGTTTCAGGAAGCAGAGCAAGACCTGGTTTTAACTGAGCCGCCTATTTATATAGACTCTTGGCTCATGAATATTTGTTTACTCCCTTGATAAGTGAAATGTTTATGAAAATGTTATTATGTTGTTTAGAAGAAGGTGAGATGACAAGCGAACAAAAAAGAGGTTTAATCAATGTAATTCCAAAGAAAGAGTCGGATAGTGCCTATTTGGCAAATTGGCGTCCAATAACTCTGCTTAATGTGGACTACAAGATTGTTTCGAAAGTTCTAGCTGAAAGGCTAAATAGTGTTCTTCCTAAACTAATAGGGGAAGATCAGTATGGTTTTGTTAGAGGCAGGTATATCGGCTCTGCCATCAGGAGGGTCGATGATGTGATTTCTCTATTAGAAAAAAGAAAACAGCAAGGCCTGGTAGTAGCCCTCGATTTTTCCAAGGCATATGATTCTATCTGTTGGGAATTTCTGCAAAATACTCTATTGGCGTATGGTATCGATTTTATTTATGTGTCATGGATAAGAGCCTTACTTACAAATTCAGTCGCAGCCTTCTGTAACAATGGTTTTACATCAAACTGGTTTCAGGTTGAAAAGGGAATGAAGCAGGGGGACCCTATATCCTCTTCCCTGTTCATCCTATGTGTAGAGAGACTCGCTGAGCAGATGAGAGGAAGCTTGGATATCGAGGGTATTGTGCTGGAGGGAGGAGAGTCAAAACTGGTACAGTTTGCCGATGATCTGACGGTCACAGTAAAAAATGAATTTTCTTTGCATAAAACTATCCAAATGTTAGATAGATTCGCTGAAGCCTCAGGGCTTAAGTTGAACACAAAGAAATCGAAAGGTTTTAATATAGGAAGAATAAAGCTAACAAATAGAGAAATATTAAAAATTGACTGGACGAACAAGATGCGGGTGCTGGGGGTGACTCTCCTCTCTCCAAGAAATGAGTCGAAAATGGCCACAATAAACAGTGAGAAGTTGTTAGAAAGAGTGAAAGAAACAATTAACCAATGGAAAAAGAGAAGCCTGACTATAAAGGGCAAAGTACTTGTGTGTAATATTTTTCTTCTGCCTATCTTTCAGCATGTCTTAGCAACAATAACCCTCACGGATAAAATACAACAAGAAATCCACAAAGAAATGATGAACTTTGTGTGGTCAAATAAGGGACACAAAATCAGCACTGCTTTTTTAGCCCAAAAAGCGGAAAACGGGGGCCTAGGTCTCAGAACCATCAAAGAGATTATAACAACAAATAGGCTCAAATGGGTGCAGAGAATTCTGACCTCTAATAACGAAAGTGACTTTAGAAGTATGGCGGAATTTTCTGCCCCTGGTAGAAAAGCACGGGAAATTATGTTAAGCAGGTCCAAGCCTAAGAAAATTCTAAATGGTTTCTATCAAGAAGTTTTCAAAGTATGGGACAAATACTACTACAGTAAGTCACCAGAAACTAGAAATGAAATTCTTAAAGAAAGGTTGTGGGCGAATAGGCTGATTAAAAGTAAAAAGAGACAAATGTTTTATTATCAGAGCTGGGAAAAAAATGGGCTCCTATGTGTAGGAGACATTGTTGACCAGCACGGAAGAGTTATGTCTATTGTAGAATTAAATAAGCAATACGGTATATACCCAGATTTTTATCTGAAAAAAGATTTACAGCATGCTATACCCAAAGAATGGTTGCACGTGATCAAAAATTCCCCACCCTGCGAGGACAAAGGGAATATAGACATACTAATCAACAGTAAAATATTAGATATTCGATCATGTTCTAGTAAAGCTATATACAATGCACTGGTTGAAGGCATGAAAGTAAAGAGGGAGAAACTATACAAATGGAGAGAGTATTTGGGTTTAAGTGAGGTAGAGTTTTCTAACCTTTCTTGGAACGATGTATTTAGTAACCCATACAGAACAACGTGTGAAACAAGGTTACAGGTTCTCCAGTATAGAATCCTCCACAGAACGGTAACGTGTAACTTATATTTAAAAAATGCCTCATTCAGAGACAACCCAGGGTGCTCGTTTTGTGACGAGAGAGATGATATAATACATTTTTTTATTTCCTGTCCAAATACTGAAAGGCTTTGGAAAAAGATTTTCAACCTAATAGATTCGGTGGGTTACCTCAACGAAGACATAGGAGGTAGGAGGATAGTTGAAAGAAACACAAATGGTGAATGGAACATACAGAAAATAAACATTATGTTCGGCGTTAATAAGAAAGGCCCAAATGTGAAAATAATTAACTGCCCGACGGGCAAATGAGCGCGATTCTACGCGATTTTTAATGCGCAATCATTTCGCCATAGTTCTGTGATGAGCGTGGACGCTTTTCACGCAATATTTATTGCGCAATGATTGCGTGATGGTTGCGCTAAGGGTATAACGCAATATTAGTGCAAAAAACAGCAAATTCTTATGGCATTTGAGCGAGATATTTTATGCACAATTTTCACCTTATTTTATTCCTTTCATTTGCAGAATAATATTATTCGGAATTACTCATAATTAATAGTTCATGGTAATACATAAATTATTTAATCATCATTTCCATCCAGTTAGAGAGCCACATTGCTGGGCAGGGTTATTCCAGTGCTACCTGAAATCAGAGTGGTCCAGTCTATTTCAGCTAATGAAGTATGCAATGATGGGGGGTATTTTGATCAAAACATTTTTCCACATCAAACAACTATATTAAACAGATAAACTATTGAGGTATGTCACTTATAAAACACCTTTGTATATGATGTGGAATATCTATAGTGGTATAAATGCCACACAAATGTATTAGCTGCACTTTTATTGAAAGAAATTGTAAATGCACCCCAGTTAACAGTTGCGCCACCTACTGACAATGAAATAATTAGTATTTAGACGCGATTTTTAATGCGCATTATATGCGCAATTTAGATCACACCCAATAGTTTCTACACATTCACACATTTTCGTTATTCTCATTACCTTAGACAACTATGTACTGTGTAGTTGGTATTATTATAATGTGGCACAGGAAAATGTGTACTCCCAATAGGGCATCACTTGGTTTTCCAGTCTAGGGTCGCCGTTACGCCATCATTATTACGAAAAAAGGGACCCTCCTGTTCCAACACACTCATTTTATAGGGAAAATATCAGTATCTGAAGCATAGGTGCAGGAATCGACATATTTGCCCCAGCCTTCCCACACTTTGACTGCATTATGCTGGTATTCCCGGTTATATGTACGCCAAATATTGTAGAGATTCAACAAATTTTATTTTTTCTAAGATTATGGCACCCTAAAATTAAATGCTGCCGGTTTGGCAGAATTACTCATATGGTAGATTCTTTTTTTATATGTTAATTATGTAAATTATATTATCTGTGTATTCTATTTATATATTGTATATTGATATCGATTGCAATAAAGAGGAATACAAAATATTATTTCTGTGTTGTCTACTCTCTTCAACATTTTATTTCCATGGCAGTACAAATCGTTACATATTTTAAGTGGCAGAGGAAGGCAAAATACCTAGTCCCCACCCCTAACCCAACATAAAGCTAGCTATATATATACCCCTAGCTGTGTTGAGTGTACCAAAGACAACCTATGCAACACGTCCATGGACAGCTACACACCCATCCCATGGGTGGCTACATGTAGCGTCCCATGGACCGCTATGGTAACACACCTGTAGATGCGCGACCAGTTACGTTTGGCCAGGGTGAAAGACGGCCATGGGAGGCTACAGCAAGCCTCCTTTGGAAAGCTAATAACTGGCTTGCGCACATAGGGACATGGTCAGAGGTAATATTAACAATTTGAATATTTACAATCGATCAGCAAGGGAAGATAAATATATATACATGTATGTGTATACTTCGATACAAGTTAATAGCCCACAACGTCTCTGAAATCTTTTATTCCCTCACATAATATTCCTTGAACTGGTGACATGACCAACTCATGACTGCACCAGCTACAAGTGTGAAAAGCTGTAGCACACCAGGGCAGCAAGAGTTGGAGGTGGCAGGCAAGGTGTGATGTTACCTGGGATAGCCCTAGTATGGAAACCACTCCCACCCCTACCTACAACATCACTAATGAATACATAATGTCGACTATTTTTTAAAGAAAATGCATTATCATGCAAATTTATTTAATTGATATAATGCGTATTTAGACGTGATTTTGAATGCGCATTATATGCGCAATTGAGATCACACCCATATTATGGACTTTTTAAGAAAACATGTATTCATAGATCAAATTGGTTGAGAAACATATGTTTAATACAAATATAAATGAATATGGATGAGAACATGATCCAACACAAGTGTCAGACCACCAACAACATGGGAGGAAATAAACGCAATGGATTTCACATAATAGTGGCAAATGTCATGTCCATTTCACTGTGATTCAAAGCCATATGTATCACATACACATCACACTTCACTAGTTTGCGGCCAATCACAAAATGATCACAGTGCCATCACACTCAATTGCACTCAGTGCCCGTCGGGTGGGTAATCCTTAACACAAAAGCATTTATTCATCGACAGAAGCTGTTTCACCAAGGAGAAATGGAGTGGATGTTCTATATCCACGAGTTAAGATCAAAACTATCGATTATACTGTACCAAAATAAGTTAAGCACAATAAGTAAGGAGGAAAACACCTCCTGGAAAAAGTTCTTTGCCGACATAACAGATACTCTTAGAGAAAATAATGGCTAGATGTGTTTCTGTCGCCTAGGCGAAACCAAAAATGTCCTAATAGGTTTTTTCTCTCTTAATGCCACATGCATGGTTCAAAAACAGGTAAAACAAATATAATATGTTACATCGGAAGAGGAAGGGCATATGTAGATCTCAATGTTTATATGCTCGGATGGAAGATAGCTTTGTTGACAGATTGAATAAAGAAGATGATGTAAAAACAAAAAAAAAATATTTGTTTACTGTCAGTATACTGTCAATACTGTCATTATGTATTTATTGTAGATCACTCTGCCAAGATGTAGAGACATTTATTTAGCATTTATATTAGCTTATGCTTTAATGATGAGAGTAAGATGAGGTCCGCTAGCAGGACACTAGCATTCTAAGGTAGACAAACACTAAAATTATTTTTTTTGAATCTGGTTAAGCTATCATACCAGCTGTCAGGGGGAGATATTATGAATAAATGTGTACATGGAATTGCAACTACTAGTTTTACTAAAAGGCTTCTAGAGCAGTAGTTTTAGTAACTACATGTAATGCCTGTATGCCCAATGGCTTGACAGTACAAGATGCTTCTTGGTGTGAGTAGAAATGTAATGGATCCCTTGTTGCACTGAAAGGGATCTCGGGAAGCTCTGCTGTCATCACTTTGATCTTGGTTGAGACAGCAGCAGACAAGGTCAGTCGTGGCCTTGTCTCCCTCCCACTAATCCCCAAGGTCGGTCCCAGGGTGGTCTTGGTTTGTTGGATCCCCAACCTGGAAAGGTCATCTCTCATCTGAACTTACAGGTGCTGACTGGGGCTGCCCTCTGCAGGGACCTAGTGGTATCACCTAGTGGCAGCAGTGGATCATAATGACTCCTTGTGATTAGCTTGATGCAGTCCCCTGCCACTAGGTGTTGGGGTGCCCTACAGGCGTGGACTAATGGAGAAGTCACTCTCTAGGCAAACAATATGTTAATAAAATATATCAATACTTTATCATTCTAACTGTATCACTCTAACTGAAGTCACTGTCTAGGCAAACAATATGTTAATAAAATATATCAGTACTTTATCCTTGTAACAGAGAAGTCACTGTCTAAGATAGGCATACAATTTATTAATAAGATATATCAATACTTTATCCTTGTAACAGAGAAGCGCCTGTCTAAGATAGACAAACAATTTATTAATAAGATATATTGATACTTTATCATTGTAACAGAGAAGCGCCTGTCTAAGATAGACACACTGAGGCTGGCCATATCCTACATAGCGTTACTGCGGGACCTGCTCAGTACCCCACGTGACCCGTTTGACCACATTGAGTACAGCTTGAAGCACAACAGTGGGCGGGGGAACGCCGCTATATGGAACACCAGTGGTACGTATGGTGGTGGGGGGCAGGGTGGGGGAAAGCCGCAAGATGGAACACCAGCGGTATGTATGGTGACAGGAACTAATGTCTAAAATTCACTACTTCAATTCACTAATTCATCCTTGCAGCAAGTTTAGACTATATTATGCAATTTTCAGACATTTCCCCCATGAACTAAAAGATTTAACTCATCTTATCTTTGTGTTTAGTAGAAATGTTACTTTACATTACTTGTACTTGTACAACTTCAACAATATAAAGTAACATTACTGATAATGCTTTAGGTGACTTCAGTATTTACTCCTGTTCTCTAATATGAATACTCACTGACACATGTATGCATTAAGCAATAGTTATTGATATCTTAATTTGTTATTATTTAATTAGAACAAAGGGTTTTGTTACTTAAGAGGAGGTTTAGGACAGACATGGGGGGAGTATAGTTTATGGCAGGATTTATGGCTCCTAATGAAAACAGCTGGTTTATAACTTGTGGCAAGTTGTGGACAGTGGAGAGACTCATTTGCAGGACATCTCATCCTGTCTTATCATCATAGGAGCCTGCCCCTACTTATTCTTTACTAACCACATAGGTGATGAGGCCTCTCAAGGGGGCCGAGGGCGGGGGGGGCAGTTAATTACCAAAACAACAGCCCTTTCCTTCCCCTCCCCCTTTTCTTTTGACAAAATCTTATTCAGGTTAAAAGACAGTTACAATCTCACAAAAATATTATTATTATTGTGATTTTCGTCATGTCCTGACTTAGTTAATCAATTCGTAAATAGCAGAAAAGATTCATTTCATATTCAGCCAGATTAGAACTCCCTTAAATCTATAGTATGCATATTACCCAATGATAAAAACACAGGTGAGGAGACTTATACACATGAATGGATGGCAACCAGCACACTAGCCCCACCTAGTGTACTGAGAATCAACTAAAGATGTTGCAGTCGCCACCTGCAGACTGTGTATGATACTAATGCACACTGTACATTTCCTCATAATGGCAGTGGGGATGAATTTCTCCACTGTATTGTGTATGAGACTAATGCACACTGTACATTTCCTCATAATGGCAGTGGGGATGAATTTCTCCACTGTATCGTGTATGATAGCCTATACAATGAAATCTTCCTTTCGTCGAGTTTTGGCTACTCGAGTATACTCGCAGCATGCAAGCTCATGCGAGATTTGTTACGGCTCGGTGAACCCTGCGCTCCCAGAGGCAACAGAAACAGGGTACACGTCGAACGGCACCCTGGCCGATCGGGTCCCCGTGTTTCGAGTGGCGAGAGAGCACACCACTCTAAAAGGGAGGGCTGATCATCATGTATAGGGAGGGGAGGGCTAATATTATGTTTGGACTAAGTTTATGTAATAGGAAGTCCTTACTTAATTTGCCTTAGCCCTTACATCAGATGGTCTTGAATTCTATTATAGAAAAGATAGGTTTGCTCTCAGACTAGTATGAGTGATACACCAAACTCTTGAGCGAGTTTGCATCTCCCCCATAAACATAGTAATGAATGGTTCTCCCTGGACTCCCAGTCACGGTCCCGCTCGCTGTTACGATTTGCCTGCACTGGTCAGAGTGCGTGGGGGTGCGTGTACGGGAGTTAGCTCAGCTGGAGAAGAGGCATAGGTGTGTGTTTGGGTGGGGGTGGGGGGTGGGGGGTGGCTGTGTGTGTGTGTGTGTGAGGGGGGTGGGGCTGTGCAGCATGGCTCTCCTCTCACCGATCCCCTTATATAAAGGTAACCCTCAGTAGCTTTTACACCTTCCACTCTCCCCTCTCCTTCTGTGAACTTCTCTCTCTCTGTGCCTCCCTCTCTATCCCTCTAAACTCATATCCTCCTCCTCCTCCTCCCCATCCTGCTACCTCACTACCATACCTGTTACAAACCCCTCCTCCTCTTTCTCCTCCTCTTTCTCCTCCATCTCTCTTCCTTCTCCTGCCCCACCACAACCTCCTCCTGGGGGAGGGCGCAGAGTGAAGGGATGAGTGAGTGAGATTGGTTGCTGTATGCCCTTATTCCCAATATATCCCAAACCATATAAATATGAATCTTTATGTACTGTGATAGGTATAGTGGGGACGTGGAGGAAGAGTAGGGGGTGAAAGAAGAGGAAGGGGGTGAAGCAGTAAGTCGGAGAGGGGGAAAGGGAGGGGGACGAAAGGGCAGGAAGGATAACAAAAATATTATTTGTCTGTTTACTGTCTGACCTCTATCTCCAACTCTCCTCCCCCCCCTCTCTCTCTGTCATTTCTTTATCTCCCTCTCCCTCTCCCCCCCATACCCCCTCTCTCTCTCTTTCTCTCAGAGAAAGAATGTACCCATCCACACATGACAGTAATTCTCTGAAACGGGCAGCATTTGATTTCAGCAGGTCATTAATTTTTTTTAGAAAAAATAAAGTTATATGATATAGACCTATGTGGGCTCAAGTGGCGAAGCCGCTTGTACTAATATACACTGTACATTTCCTCATAATGGCAGTGGGGATGAATTTCTTCACTGGGTTAAGGTGCCATTTGTTCTCCTATGTCTTGTCTTAATCGTTATCACCAATAACATCAGCAAACTCTCGTCAGTATAACTAAACAAACAGCACTCGTCAATTGGTGCCCTGGTAGGTTTGATAAAATACAGACTTATACAGTCTATAAATGAGCCTATATTAAATAGCTATCCTTGTGTTATCGTTACAATATTTAATAAATAGCTATCCTTGTGTTACCGTTACAATATTTAATAATTAACTATCCTTGTGTTATCATTACAATATTTAATAAATAGTTATCCTTGTGTTATCGTTAAAATATTTAATAAATAGCTATCCTTGTGTTATTGTTACAATATTTAATAAATAGCTATCCTTGTGTTACCGTTACAATATTTAATAATTAACTATCCTTGTGTTATCATTACAATATTTAATAAATAGCTATCCTTGTGTTATCGTTACAATATTTAATAAATAGCTATCCTTGTGTTATTGTTACAATATTTAATAAATAGCTATCCTTGTGTTACCGTTACAATATTTAATAATTAACTATCCTTGTGTTATCATTACAATATTTAATAAATAGCTATCCTTGTGTTATCGTTACAATATTTAATAAATAGCTATCTCTGTTTTTCCGTTTACGGTTCATGATAAATAGCTGAATCTCTGTTTCATTGTTGCAGATCTGACAGCACGGCTGGCCTGGGTGAAGTGGGAGAACCTGGGTGTGAAGAGACGCATGATCTCTAGCGGCATCGCCTCCATACAATGATGTGGCCAGCGCAGGGCTGCACTTATATAGTGTTGGTTATTGTTTATATACTGATGGTTATTATTTATCTATTATTTGTTATCATTTATCTGTTTGTCAATATCTATATATTGTTTTCCTTTACCTATGTATCATATATCTATTGTTTGTTATTATATATTTATTATTTGTAATCATTCATCTATTGTTTGTCATTATCTATTCATGGCAGTTGTCAGTTTTATTCTTTTTGTTGTCCTTATTTTATCTATAATCTGCACTGCCAGATTGACATTGATGGGTTAATTGACGATATCATTATTATTATTATTATTATTAAATCTTTATTCAGTACAAACGCTAGGCTTATTATATTAGGATTATTCTCAGTTGAGCAGACAGAGAAATTATCATCAAAGGAAATAATATGACTTCATAATCATAAATATCTGAATACCAGATTACAAGTAGGAGTATGCAAATTTGTCAAAAAATTGCATTCAGGTTCCAGACATGGATCTACAGCTACCAAGGCTTAATGATAACAATATTGATTTACAATTATCAACATTACATATTAATCAATCAAATATTTTATTGGTTTGTTTAATTTTAGCCTTGGTAGCAGCTTTTCTTAGCAATTACCAATCGATAGTTTTGTATTTGTTTATCTAATAAAATATCATTTATCAATCTTTGCATATAATTTACATCAGATAATGCTGCATTGAAACATAAACCATGAACAATAAACGTTCTCCATCTTAGAGGGCGGAGGGTGCGGGGTTATTGATGATATTTAATTCGGAATCAGCAGTAGTTTCAATTATTATTGTTGTATTTTGTTTATCAATAAAATAGCGAATCCCATGACTTGAGAACCATTGTATAAGGCTTTCCGCAACTTTCCAACAAATCAAATATAATAATTCCAATAAAAAATCAATCAAAACGGATAACTCTAATCAAATCAGCAGTGGACAGAAAACCATGGAATTCAGCAATGAATATATATATACCCGTGAGACCATGTCTAGGTTAAAATCGATTTGCGAAATGACTATGTATCTTCATTGTACTTGACCACTTGTAAAATGATTTGACTTATTTTGTAGTCTCAATAAAAGGTTTCAGAAGTTCTAATGTAACCGTCACATCACATGTATTACAATCATGCATAATAAATATAATTTGTAAATTATTGATTAATTACTCTGATACTTTTCTGATTATTATTATTATTCTGATACTGAAATATTTTGTTCAATTAAATGTACTGTCGTTGAGGTTGAATAAAATCTATTAAGAAATATAATAAAATTCTTGTTATATATATTGTTAAATATCAGGTTCCTACAAATACCAAGTACTATGGCACTTGTCTTTTTAGTTTTTGACTTTGTTGTCATTGTCTTTGGCAAGCGCTTTTCGTAACTAAAGTTTTGTGATAGACCAAATCCCCCAACATTTTAGTCAAATGACTTATAGGTTGGAAAAGAATGGAACAAACAGTAGACAATGTTTAATTTTCAACTGAGAGCAGCAAACGACACTGTTCACAATGCGATCCTAGTGCCAACTTTAGGAAGTATATATAGGGAACCAGAAATCACCAGAGATGTGTTGAACTCGATATAGCATTAGTTCAAATATTCTATATATAAAAAATCAATAAAACAGTTTGAAAAGATGTAAGATTTGTTCTGTATTTTTCGAGCGTCAAAACTATAACTATAGAAGCCAAGGGAATTATGGAGACAATGCATTTTTGCAGTAGAAATGAACATCCATTTCATTCGAAAAAGTTAAGTTATATTTTACTTACCTTCTACCTATGTTTAAAAATAAAGGATCGTCGCCTAAATACTTTTCGCTTTTTAATATTTTCAGGAGCACATTAAGGTGTCTGTAGGCTTTAGCATCAGTCTATGGGAGGTTAGTACGGCAATATTTGGCTGATATTCTTGTAATTTTCCAAGCTGGCTTTTTCGTCTCCTCCTCATATAAATTTGAAATTGTAAACTTTCTATTTTACTCCTGATTCAATAATTATAGAGAACGTATATTGTACATTACATTAATAATGTTGTGAATATTGCCTATATATGGGTCAGATTTTCAGAAAATGTACAAATTGGCAGCTGTACACATTTAATAAATTCTGCTAAATAAGGCTGCAATTTCATCAACACAAGGTAAATTCGAGTATATATCTGGCATTGCCTTGATTCTAGCATCTGTTTGCTTAGGTTGAACTGTATTTTGAACTTTATTTTCGTCTGAAATTTGGGTTATTTGAGAGGATTGGTGAAGTTGAATTGTACATTTTCTGAAAATCCGACCCATATGTTCTTTCCAATGAGTGATGAGCCAGTGTTGCTGTGTATATCCGGGTCTCTCCATGCTTAAACAATACCGATATAATATATATATATATATATTGAATTTTTATTCATGAATTATTAACAATTACATAGTCATGAAAAGGGCATACAATTCTACAGTGCAGGTCTTCCAATGTGTCCTTAAATAAAGTGAAAAACGAACATATATCTTGATTTACATAGTAATGATTTAGGCTCAGTGTTACAATTTTTATAGAGAGGTACTTAGGTAATATTTAGGTCCTATTGTACTTTAAGACCTTTACATCACAGTCGGTTATGTTACAACAGGATTCCCTGGTAATTAATCTATTTTCGTACAATCTATAATGACGGGGTTTCAATATTTAATCATAAACTTCGTCATACTGATGTAATCCTTACTAATCATGCTCAGGGATATAATATACTGATGTAATCCTTACTAATCATGCTCAGGGATATAATATACTGATGTAATCCTTACTAATCATGCTCAGGGATATAATATACTGATATAATCCTTACTAATCATGCTCAGGGATATAATATACTGATGTAATCCTTACTAATCACGCTCAGGGATATAATATACTGATGTAATCCTTACTAATCACGCTCAGGGATATAATATACTGATGTAATCCTTACTCATCATGCTCAGGGATATAATATACTGATATAATCCTTACTAATCATGCTCAGCTGATGTAATCCTTACTAATCACGCTCAGGGATATAATATACTGATGTAATCCTTACTCATCATGCTCAGGGATATAATATACTGATGTAATCCTTACTCATCATGCTCAGGGATATAATATACTGATATAATCCTTACTAATCATGCTCAGCTGATATAATCCTTACTAATCATGCTCAGGGATATAATATACTGATGTAATCCTTACTAATCATGCTCAGGGATATAATATACTGATGTAATCCTTACTAATCATGCTCAGGGATATAATATCCTGATATAATCCTTACTAATCATGCTCAGGGATATAATATACTGATGTAATCCTTACTAATCATGCTCAGGGATATAATATACTGATGTAATCCTTACTAATCATGCTCAGGGATATAATATACTGATATAATCCTTACTAATCATGCTCAGGGATATAATATACTGATGTAATCCTTACTAATCATGCTCAGGGATATAATATACTGATGTAATCCTTACTAATCACGCTCAGGGATATAATATACTGATATAATCCTTACTAATCATGCTCAGGGATATAATATACTGATGTAGTCCTTACTAATCATGCTCAGGGATATAATATACTGATGTAATCCTTACTAATCATGCTCAGGGATATAATATACTGATATAATCCTTACTAATCATGCTCAGGGATATAATATACTGATGTAATCCTTACTAATCATGCTCAGGGATATAATATACTGATGTAATCCTTACTAATCATGCTCAGGGATATAATATACTGATATAATCCTTACTAATCATGCTCAGGGATATAATATACTGATGTAATCCTTACTAATCATGCTCAGGGATATAATATCCTGATATAATCCTTACTAATCATGCTCAGGGATATAATATACTGATGTAATCCTTACTAATCATGCTCAGGGATATAATATACTGATATAATCCTTACTAATCATGCTCAGGGATATAATATACTGATGTAATCCTTACTAATCATGCTCAGGGATATAATATACTGATATAATCCTTACTAATCACGCTCAGGGATATAATATACTGATATAATCCTTACTAATCATGCTCAGGGATATAATATACTGATGTAATCCTTACTAATCACGCTCAGGGATATAATATACTGATATAATCCTTACTAATCACGCTCAGGGATATAATATACTGATGTAATCCTTACTAATCACGCTCAGGGATATAATATACTGATATAATCCTTACTAATCATGCTCAGGGATATAATATACTGATATAATCCTTACTAATCATGCTCAGGGATATAATATACTGATATAATCCTTACTAATCATGCTCAGGGATATAATATACTGATGTAATCCTTACTAATCATGCTCAGGGATATAATATACTGATGTAATCCTTACTAATCATGCTCAGGGATATACTGATGTAATCCTTACTAATCATGCTCAGGGATATAATATACTGATGTAATCCTTACTAATCATGCTCAGGGATATAATATACTGATGTAATCCTTACTAATCACGCTCAGGGATATAATATACTGATGTAATCCTTACTAATCATGCTCAGGGATATAATATACTGATGTAATCCTTACTAATCATGCTCAGGGATATAATATACTGATGTAATCCTTACTAATCACGCTCAGGGATATAATATCCTAATGTAATCCTTACTAATCATGCTCAGGGATATAATATACTGATGTAATCCTTACTAATCATGCTCAGGGATATAATATACTGATGTAATCCTTACTAATCATGCTCAGGGATATAATATACTGATGTAATCCTTACTAATCATGCTCAGGGATATAATATACTGATATAATCCTTACTAATCATGCTCAGGGATATAATATCCTGATGTAATCCTTACTAATCATGCTCAGGGATATAATATCCTGATATAACCCTTATTAATCATGCTCAGGGATATAATATACTGATATAATCCTTACTAATCATGCTCAGGGATATAATATACTGACCTTACTAATCATGCTCAGGGATATAATATACTGATATAATCCTTACTAATCATGCTCAGGGATATAATATACTGATGTAATCCTTACTAATCATGCTCAGGGATATAATATACTGATGTAATCCTTACTAATCACGCTCAGGGATATAATATACTGATATAATCCTTACTAATCATGCTCAGGGATATAATATACTGATGTAGTCCTTACTAATCATGCTCAGGGATATAATATACTGATGTAATCCTTACTAATCATGCTCAGGGATATAATATACTGATATAATCCTTACTAATCATGCTCAGGGATATAATATACTGATGTAATCCTTACTAATCATGCTCAGGGATATAATATACTGATGTAATCCTTACTAATCATGCTCAGGGATATAATATACTGATATAATCCTTACTAATCATGCTCAGGGATATAATATACTGATATAATCCTTACTAATCATGCTCAGGGATATAATATACTGATGTAATCCTTACTAATCATGCTCTGATGTAATCCTTACTAATCATGCTCAGGGAAAAGTTTCTAAAATTATTCCAATCAAAGATAACAGAATCTATCCCACTTACAAACCACTTGAGATTAGTAATTCAATTGTGATGTGTTTCAGGAAAATGAGTCATAAGTCGCAAAATTGATACTTTTCTAAGTGGTTTTTTCACAAGATTACATTAATGGAATGATATGATTTTTAGAGAGTTTATCACTTAGACTTATATCAGTCGGTGTATCAAATTTTAGGACAATCTATGTAATATATCCTTTACTTTTAAAGGTCTTGATATGGACTACATTTAGTTACTTTACTGTTTATTGACCCCAAGAAATATTGGAAACTTTTTTTTCAAAAACGAAAATATCAAACTTAACATCTAGAAATACTTATAAGATTATTAGACTGTTTACTATCATTGGAATCAGCTTGATCTCAACTTTTCTGATATAATGGTATCTCAAAATCTATTTTTTGCGATTTATGACTCATTTTCCTGAAACACATCACATTTGTAGGCGCAATAGGGATATTTAATTGTAGGAAGCCAACTTTAAGGCCTCAAAAGTAGGCCTAATCGGGCGACTTGTCACTCCTTATAATTATTCAAATGTTAGGATATATTATAGGTTAACTTATTAAAGCAGTCTGAATATATACATGTGTGCCCAAATCCTTGACATTTTGTGACTGAATAATGACGTTTGTTTTTCACATACAAGCACATTGGGAAAGGCGGAAGTATTTTGTTGTGACTGTTTTTTTTCTGAATCAGTAGTACATAATTCACAGCGTCGTTTTACTAACATTCATTCATCCCACTGCCTGCTAGAAGTGGAGTTGGTTGATGTGTTAGTTCATGTTATAAGATGAAGAAGATGACTTCTATAATGTAATATTCACATAATGAGGTGAATAATGAGAGGGGTGGGTGGGTTGGTGAGTGCACTCACTTATATATCGTTATTACATTGGTTAAATGAAATAATATTTTATCCTCTTTGATATCTTGTTTGACTTCTCCTTCCCTATTCTTAGAATGAGGTATTCCATACATTTATACAGTTACATTTCAGAAGATGCAGAATTAATCTGTAATTACTTTTTTTGATGAATAGATTGTGTGCCATTGTGAGCTCCCGGACTCATATCGGCTCACGAGCTGCTCTTTGATAATTGAGAGAATTGCAAACAACACTTTATAATGCAATAAGCTTAGACTCAAACTTTATTAACAATAATGTATGTAACGATACACATAACCAACATAGAACCATTTATATTGGTATTAACTGTTTTACCTAATTTACTTGTTTTACCTGTTATACCTGTTACACTATGTATCATGAAAACTGGAAATAAAGAATATATATACGTACATACATATTGATATTAACTGTCGTCACAACCCAATAGAGCCGCATTTAGCAATTACATATAATGTTCATTATAACATGCTCAGTTCCTTCACTACAAATAAAATGCAGCCGTCATTTGTGTTCAGTATTAATTGTGAAGAGATAATAGAGAATGGAGAATAATGAATATACATATTTAGACAACACCTTATTGTAAACAACGATATTTATATATATGATTAATTTATATGCCTTGGTTGTTAATTTATTCAGATGTGGAAATAAATCTCAATAAAAAAATTATAGATCGTTGATACAAAACAAGGTGTAAATTCTTTGGTTTACTATAGAAATAATTCCCTAGGTTTTTTCTGCTCGCGGGTACTGTAGCCTGAGGGAAGTTCGAGGGCTTGCCCGAGAACTTCCGTCAGGCTACAGAACCTGCAAGCAGAAAAAACCTAGGGAATTATTGCTTTTAGATGAGATTTGATGAGATTCACTTCATGGGAGAGAAAAAAAGATAGACAAACCTTCTTTATTCCATCAAAAAACATCAGCACACGCCATGAGAGTCGCCATACTGTTTACATGACCTGACCTGGAAGTCTGTGCACGGATCCGTATTTTAGTGCACACGCAAAGAAGATGGAACGACCCTCGCTTCACCAAACTGACAGAAACCTCCTTATAGACAATATACAGTCACCAACTACTTCTTTAGTCATCTCAAACTAGTATTTCATTTGATTAAGAACTTTCTAAACTCTAGACTACAATACATTATCACCTTGGGTCCCGTTTATCAAAATATTCCCATATCCGTTCCGTTTTGAAAAATTCCTTCCACTTTTACCATGGTTCCGGGTGCGAACTTCCGCCTTGCTCACTTGTCAACAGACATCATGGCGGAGGCTAGGGCTTTCACTCAAGGTGAACGTTCGCTTATAAACTGTCCAAATTATCCCCAGTAACCATTAAATCATTGTAATGCCTTGTTTTCAACACGTTCACGATTTCTAATGAACAGATCAATTTAAATAGCAGTACCAACACTACACGGCGTGCCTTGACGGAAATGACAGGGAACTATAGATCCCGGCCAGTGATCAGTGATCCCTGGAGACGGAAGTCGCAGCGGGGTTCTATAGAGAAAAAAAACATCCCAGAATCTCACCAAATCAATTCTAAACGTAAAATAGAATCTCACAATTTAAAGCAATTGCAAGAGAATTATCATGAAATATGTTTTATTTTTGTGTACATGATATACTGATAAAGAAAACCAACATACCCAGATTACCATTAACCTTTGATATTGTGAAATAAAGAAAATGCCTTTTAGTATTTAAAGACTGGCTGAACTGGGAAAGACACAACTTAGAATACCTGGTACTCCAAAGAAATAGAATGTCTGTAGCATCCTATACACTTCACACTATGACCTTCATTAACTATAACATTTAAATGTGGAAATTAATGTGGACTGATCAACCGATCTGTTCCCAAATCAGAATCAAAGACAATAAACACAGAAAACAATTCAAACATTCATTCAGCATCAAGTGAAACTGACTAAAACTTCTAAAATTCTATCTCTCTTAAGCCCTTAGCAACCTCCATTAGTGCCTGGCTTGTCTTTTGTCCCATTTCATTGGAACTAAGAGTTACCTTTGTGAGAGATGTGTTGACTTTAAGTGCCTCTACTAGGGCAAGTCCACCTTTTTCTCCAATGTCATTACCTGAGATATAAATGTAAGTAACTGACTTGTTCACTTTCAAAGCATCTGCTAGAGCTATGCACCCCTTGTTACCAAGCGAATTCCATGCATAAAAGAGTGTTGTAATGGACTTGTTACTCTTTAAAGCTTCTGCCAAGGCCACCCCTCCTTCCCCTCCTGCTTCATTATTGCACAAATAAATGTGAGAGATGGTTTTGTTGGTCTTTAGAGCTTCACCAAGAGCAACAGCTCCTTTTTCTCCAATATTGTTTATTGCAAAATCTAGTGAAGTGATACTTTTGTTGGTCTTCAACATATCTGCAAGGGCAAGTGCTCCCTTCTCTGTAACATGATTGTTACTGAGGTCTATTTGGGTGATGGATGTGTTGATCTTCAAAGCCTCTGCAATAGCAACACCAGCCTTGTCACCAATACCATTATCACCTATATCAAGGTGTGTTAGTGATTTGTTGGTCTTCAATGCCTCAGCAATATGAATGCCAGCTTTTTCTCCAATACCATTATTGTAGAGATACAGTTCCCTTAGTGTCTTGTTAACATGCAGAACCTTTGCAAACACATAACCTGCAGTTTCCCCTAAGCTATTGTTATTTAAGTTAATCCTGGCAATGAATTTGTTCATCTTGAGAACTTGAGCTAGGGTAATTCCAACTTTCTCACCGATATTGTTATTGCTGATATCAATGGTTGTAAGAAACCTGTTTTTCTCCAGAACTGATGTGAGGCTTTTGCTTGCAGATTCTAAATTGTTTTCATGGAGATTAATTTCTGTCATTTGTTTATTGTACTTCAGTACTTCTGCAATGGCGTGTCCTGCCTCTGCTCCCATTCCATTTCCAGAAAGGAGAAGAGCTGTGACAGATGTATTACTGTTCATAGCCTGAGCAATAGCAAGACTGGCCGTTGCACCTATGCTGTTACCACCAATCTCAACATGTGTGAGTGTACCATTTGTCTTCAATACTTCAGCCATTGCCATGCCTGTCTTTAGTCCAATTCCTGTTTTGTAAAGCCTGATGTCAGCAATACTTTTGTTGGAAAACAAAGCCTCTGCTATTGCAACTCCTGCCTTGTTCCCAATTTTATTGTGACTCAGCCAAATCTTAGTGAGGGTTTTGTTGATGGATAGAGCCTGAGCAATGGCCATGCCCCCCTCCTCCCCTATTCTATTGTAGCATAAATCAATTTCACAGATGGCTTTATTAACCTTAATAGCATCTGCTATGGCCAGGCCAGCTTCATCCTCCATTATATTTTTGTTTAGATCTATATCTGAAATTGTCCTGTTGACCTTCAAGGACTCAGCAACAGCAACACCTCCTGCTGTAGCTAGTCCATTCCTTGCGAGGTGTAGGTGAGTTATGTATTTGTTGACCTTCATAGCAGATCCAAGAGCAATGCCACCTTCCTCTCCTATGTGGTTATCATTGAGATATATGTGAGACAGACACTTGTTAACTGTCAATGCCTCTGCTATGGCAACACCTCCTTTAGTGCCAATCACATTTTCAGTAAGATCAATAGTGGTCAGCGAATAGTTGACCTTTAATGCATTTGCAATGGCTATGCCTCCCTTTTCCCCAATTGCATTATATCTTAGATTTAGATGAGTGATTGTCCTGTTTCCTTTCAAGGTCTCTGCAATGGCAATGCATCCAATATTGCCAATTCCATTATATCCTAAATCAAGCTTTGTTATGGTTGTGTTAACCATGAGAACCTCTGCTATGGCAAGGCCCCCATCTTCACCTACTCCATTTTTAGAGAGTTGAAGGGAAGTCACTAATTCATTGGCCCTCAATGCCTCAGCCAGAGCACAGCATGCTTGCTCCCCTAGTTCATTGGAACCCAGATTAACTTCAGTTATAGCTTTGTTGTTCTTTATACATTCAGCTATTGCAATCCCACCTCTAAGCCCTATTGCATTTCCACTGAGCTGCACCTTAGTGAGGGAGCTATTGGTGAGGAAGGCCTTACCGAGGGCCTCCCCTCCATCTTCTCCTGCTCCAATGTTACTGAGATCAACCTTGGTGATTGATACATTGCCCTGTAAAGCCTCAGCCCAGGCAAAGCATGACTTCTGACCTAACTGATTGTTAGCCAAGCAGATCTCAGTGATGGTGGTGTTAACCTTCAGGGTTTCTGCAAAGGCACACCCACCTTCCTCTCCTACCAGATTATTGGCAAAGCTAAATTTGCTAATGGCTTTGTTAGTCTTCAAGACATCTGCAATAGCAACAGCTACCTCATCTTCTAGGCAATTACCATCAAGGGTTAACTCTTTTAGAGTGGTATTATGCTTTAAAGCCTCAGATAAACCCAAGCCTCCTTGTCTGCCAATGCTAGTATTACCAAGATCAAGTTTACTGAGACTTGTGTTCTCCTTCACAGCATGTGCCATAGCAAGACCTGCCACTTCCCCCAGTTTGTTTCCACTCAGATCAATATCTGTAACAGTCTTGTTGATTCTCAGGGCTTCAGCAAAGGCCATGCCTGCTTCCTCTTCAAGCATATTATTGCTTACATTGATTTCTGAGATGGTTGTATTGAATATCAAGGCAGCAGCTAGTGCTAAACCTGCCTTTTCCCCAATTTTGTTGTCACTGAGATTAATCAAATTGATTTCACTGAGCTTTAATCTTTCAGCCAAATCAATGACAGATGAATCTGTCAGTCTATTTGCTTGAAGATTGAGTTTAGTAATAGTTGAATTGTCACTCATAGTCTTTGCCAATGCAAGACATGCCTCATCCCCAATTTGATTGTCACAAAGATCAACTTCAGTGACAGTTTTGTTGGTATATAAAGCCTCATTTAGAACAAGACCACCAACCTCACCCAGTTTACAATGTTCAAACTTCAAGCCTTGTAAGGCTGTGCATTCCTGAGATGTTAAGACAGAAGCCAAACATTCAATTATAGCAGATTTTTCCTGAATGATCAGTCCTGAAAAATCAAGTTCACTCATTTTGCTGACATTCATTTGGAGGAAGTTTTCCTCTTTCTCTTTCCCAATGTTAGTATTTGAAACGTCCAAAAGTTGGAGCTTTGGACAGCTGACACAGACCAATGTCAGAAGTGCTTCAGATTTCTCTGTTAGTCTGTTACTTTGCAGGTGAATCTCACTGAACCTGTCCTTTTTCACAAGACTGGGCACAAGTTCTTCAATGTCTTTGTCTGTCATGCCTCTGTGGGAGAGATCTAAGATGTGGCCACCATCTGACTCTGTTACAAGCAGCTTTCGGACAATCACTTGATGGTTGCTGAGATCAATCTTCAAAGATTCACCACAGCTGCTAAATATTTCAAGGAGTTTCCATTCTTCATGTTGTTCATTTTGAGCTTTACCAAGGTGTATTTCTTTCAGGCAGGGTAATGTATCCATCTTTCTTGCAAGTATCTCTGCTCCCTTTAGAGTTACTTTTGTGCCATTCAATGACAATGACTGTAGCTTCATCGTATCTAGTGCTATCTGATCAAGGGATGCAACAAATGTATCATCTACTGGGTTTTGGTCAAGTGTGATTGATTTCATTGAAGCAATCCAATCAGTTTCTGTAGGCTCCCCACTCTGTATTCCATTATTGGTGAGATCAACACTTGCATTTGGTATATTTTGGAGATGGCTTACCAGGATTTTGGCTCCCTCCAGTCCCAGCCTGTTGTTTTTGAATGAAAGATGGAGCTTTTCTCTTTTCATATCATTTTGAGGCAAAATATATCTGATGGAAGCCTTTGATATTTTGTTGTCATCTAAGATAAGAGTCTCAAGCCCAGTGTTACTCTCAAGAAGAGTGCTCAGGTGTTTAAGCCCTTCATCATGCATCTGAACCTCACTCAGGTTTAGATACTGCAACTCAGATCTACCTTTCAGAGAGGCAACCAAGATGCCAACTGAATAATCATCAAGGTTTGTATTAGCGAGACTCAGTTTGCAAATATTGCAACCAGATAAAACAAATGCAAGTGCTTTGATATCCAATGCATTCAATGGGGTATCCTCAATCATCAAGCCCCTGTCTGTCGATATTGTATTTCCAAATGCTCTTGCCAAATCTTTACTTTGGGCTTCGTGGGCAACTTGGACAGCTTTCAAAATTTCATTTTTTGACATATCTGATGTCAAACTCTTCTGGAAGTTATTGATGATTGCTTCTTTGGTAGCCTGAGAAACTCCTTTTGTTGGAAGAACTTTATTCCTAATTAAAGACAAGGAGGAATTTTCCAATTCATCAAATGCAGCTCCAACGAGAAACAATTGAACCATATCCAAAGTTTCTCGCTGAAATAATCTTGAAAAGTGGCCTTGAGATGTTGACAATTCCTCATCCCTCAAAAGCTGCAAAGCAGCAAAATATTCCTGTATTGAAAGATGAGGAAACTCCAGGATATCTTTCATTTCACCATTGATTTCAAATGATGAAGTATGGATGATGCCATTTTCTTGGGCAATTTTGATACTTTCAAGGTCCTCAGGACTACAGAACTCCCGAACTTCATCAAAATCAAAGCAAACCTTTGTTATAGTGTCGGCCTTTTCCCCTAACTCAGCAGCACAGGCAATTTTTGCTAGTGTTTTGTAGCACTTATCAAAAAGCGCTTGGTTTGTTACATCCCCATGGTGTCTTTTTGGGTATTCCTTGATCAAGAACGCTGTGAGTCGACTGTATGTATCAAGATCTTGACCAGAAAATTTGATATTTTGTGCAAGTACGCGACACAGCTGGGATGCATAAAATGTTATGGAACAAATTGACAGAAGAATGGGATTCTTTGCCAAGTATTCTTTAACTTTCACTTTGACACTTGGTGTGGCAACATTTTTGCATATGAATTCCTCCACATCCTCCTTCTTTAGACCCATTACTTTAAGATTTATATCAGGTTTTAAATCTTTCAGAGCACCAAATGGTCGGGAAGTACAAACCAATGTGGCTGCTGGTAGAAGGTTTCTTTTGAGCAGGTTCAGGCAGATTTCATCAGGAGAGCCTTTTTGGTGAATTCCATCTATGGTTCTGACATTGTGAAGTTTGTCAGAAAACCTATCAAACTCATCCAACCCGTCTAGGTTGACAAGAACATACTTGGACCAGTTCCTCAGCCATCTCTCAGATATTTGACTTGCATACAAGCTATACTTTGTCAAGAGTTCGTAGAGAGACAACTCACTCTTCATAACCATCAATCTCCTAATGGGGATATGGAAGATGAAAAAGATGTGGGCAAGGCATAACCTTTCAGCCCAACGTCTGCAAAGATGTTGTAATGTTGTAGTCTTTCCGATGCCACAGCGGCCTTCAATAAGGCAGAATTTCCCATCATTACCCATCTCTTCAACAATGTCTTCTACATCCTTATCTTTATCCAAGATATCATGATATGGTACTGGGCATTCTGGATCAAAGTGAACAAGTGCTCTGTCTTTTCTTGATTTAGAAAGTCGCAGTTTGACATAATTCTTCTCAAGATTAATGGTCAAATCAGACTTTCTATCTGTTTTGTGTCCAGTTCTCACTATGGTACTTTGAAGTTCATATATATCATCTTCAATACATGCAGTAATTCCCTCCAAACTGGCTTCTCTCTTACTAAGGAGTTTGAAGATATCTGGGGCTAAGCCAGCCAGAGACACAAGAAATCTATCAAACAGTTCAATCTGCCCACATCTTAACTTCTTCCACAGTATATCACATAAACAGTCTACTCTCTGCCCTTTGCTGGACTTAGACCTAACATTCTCCTCCTCATCAGAGTGCAAATGACCTTTCAGCTTTTCAATGACATCATCAACAGGTAAATGTGTGACAAGATAGGGACCATTTTCTCTCAATGTGGTTATTCCATATCCACACCTCTTCTTAGTATTGGCATACACTTCCTCTATTCTGGGCATGATATAGGTAATATCTGTTCCCTGATCTACAGCCGTACCAGTTGTCTGATTTTGAATTTCGTCAACCACTCTGGGTTGCACCATTGGTGATAGAGTTACACATATTTTTTCCTGAATGTTCTGAAAACCTATATTTGATCCAACTTTCTTTAAAATGTAAGTTGCAAGTATTTGATGGAATTCCTCACCACTTAGCATTCCATTCAGTTCTTCACTGTCAGCAGCAATATTTCTAAGTTTTGACCAAATGAACATTGCATGGACCAACTTTTGTCCACCCCGACTAATCAATGTTTGGATTGTATCTTTATCAATGTCATTCATTCATTCATTCATTCCCATTCTTCATTTAGGTCTCCCCCAATATCAGACTTTGTCTGATTCACAACCAAAAGAAAGCTCTCCAACATGAATTTTTCTCCACGTTCTAACTCTTGTATAATTTTCTGTAGCAACTGGGAGACCTTTCTTCTTGCAGTTGGTGATTGACTTAACTTTTTTAAATCCCTTTTTGTGAGATGATCATGCATTCCATTGACTAAGGCCTCTGACAAACTTTCGATCTCTCCCTCCCATCTGTCAAGATCCTTTATAAACACATATATATGCCATGTGTAAACATCTAAATAAGTCTTCTTCCTCTTCTTCTTCTTCTTCTTGTTCTTCTTCTTCTTTTCTATCTAACAGAGTATCAGCCATTTTTCCAAATAGGTAACTAGTACTCAGAGTGCAGATACAATATTTAGGAGGGACAAAAGATACAGCATAAGGACACAGACTACTGCTTTATGAAATGGTTTGATGAATTTAGAACAAATATTATCTGAAGACATTGGTTAATCATCACATTCAAGTTATTTACAGTTCATTTTAAAGGTATTTAAGTGGTGGTATGACAGATAAAGAGCTATACCGTTGTAGCCCGGATATATCTGTTGCCCTGGTTATAACTTTGTAGCCCGGATATGTCTGTTGCCCTGGTTATACCTTTGTTGCCTGGTGATATGTCTGTTGCCCTGGCTATACTTGTGTTGCCCAGGTGATATGTCTGTTGCCTGGCTATACTTGTGTTGCCCTGGTGATATGTCTGTTGCCCTGGCTATACTTGTGTTGCCCAGGTGATATGTCTGTTGCCCTGGCTATACTTGTGTTGCCCAGGTGATATGTCTGTTGCCTTGGCTATACTTGTGTTGCCCTGGTGATATGTCTGTTGCCCTGGCTATACTTGTGTTGCCCAGGTGATATGTCTGTTGCCTTGGCTATACTTGTGTTGCCCAGGTGATACCTCTGTTGCCCTGGCTATGCTTTTGTTGCCCAAGTGTTAGGCTGGTTGCCCTGGCTGTGGCACTTCACAGTAGCCCAGATAGTAGTATTGCCCATGTGTGCTAATGCTTCTGTTTATGGTGGTAAACTTGATTCTTTCACTTACTATGTTGGCATTAGGTCCATTTCCTATGCATAAGTTGGTCACTGTAACAAAAAGGAAAAGATCTTGCTATGAACTTGACAGCTTGTCTAAGAAAAGAAAGTTGTTGATTACGGTATCTGAAGAGAGATATGAACTGAATACAAAGTGAATGGACAGAATGAGTCAGTGAGGCAACTGCCCTACAATCATTTGCAATGGGGCCTAGTGCTGTCTAGCTGTGTATATGAGCATTCCCATTCAACATGCAAGCAGTGGATCAACAAACAAAAGGAGAACACCTCAGAATCAGCCATCAGCAATCAAAGGATGGATGTTATAATGAGAAAGACTTTTAATTCCGATGTCATTAATTAGGAGACAAAATCTCCTTTAGAACTCTTTTGTGTACCAGGCACCCAGTCTGTGGAATAGCCTAGAAGGCAGGGTACATAGCACACCAGACTACAAGTCCTTCCAACGATGATACGCTCATGAATATGAGACATAATGCTACTACTGCCAATATTATCAATACCGATAAGCAAACTATGGGAATCAAAATTTCACATTGTTAATTAATCAAAAATGAAAACATAATGGATTTTATTAAAAAAAAAAGGATAATAAGCAAAGGAAAATGTTAAATTCAAACGATAATACACGTTACAAATTTATTAAAATTACGTTTATACTTTCCTTATGATTTAGAGATATCATGTAGCAGCGAAATTTCTAAATCAAAACTTTGTAAAGGTTTTAAAATTAGAACCATTTACTAATTGATCATAATAGGGAGATATATTTTTTCTCCCATCATCTGCCTATCATATTGGCATACAATTACCATATGTGATGTGTGACAGAAAAATTGCTCCAAGTCACAAGGCATGGATTAGCCAAAAGATTAGATCCAGCCAATTCCAATCTTCATGAATATTGATAACATCTAATAAGTAGTTATGTTTTATATGGATGAGAAAAATTTAGCCTTATTTTTTATGGTCAATCACTTCGTTAAAATTGCTAAATATACTCCTTAGGGTAACCTAGGGTTCCAAATGTTCATTACATTTACCATATACAATTCTGAAAGCCCTTTTTAATTTTTTTAAGATGATCATAGGAGAGTCTGGGTCGAATGTCACCTAAAAAAATCCTGTTTCCATGTTTAGTCATTTGTCCATAATGCTAAAACCACATAAAGGGGACACGGAAAATTTGGTCTCTGAATCCTAAGCCGGTAGAATATATGGCCTAAGACATTTTACAGGGTGTCTATTTAGGTTAAAAATGTAAATTCATCTCAGTACTGTAGAAAAGGTTCAGAACAGATATACAACAAACTACATCACTTAAGAACCAAAATTACAAAAAGGTGGTACGTTTATTTGGCTAAATCCTCGAGGCGTTTACGCCGAGGTTTGTCCCGGGCCCGCAGGCAACCGCCCCCCCCACTACAACTGAAGGGTCTAATTGCTTTAGTCTCGCATTATTGGGATCCTCACACACACGGCCACTCCCTGCTCAACACCAAGATGGTCTCCCTATCCTATGCTTATACAGGGATCACCATTTACGTTAAACATGTACATTCATCTCAAAAATGCAGAAATGGGGGATGAAATGAGTCATTTGACCATCAAGAACCCCAAATTACATAAGAATTTCTCTGACTTTTGACCTTTTCAGTATTGGGTTTGACCTTTTCTTATGCTTATTTCTTATACCACTTTTTTTTCTTTTTTTTTTTTTTTTTAGGGGTGGGGGTGGGAGGGACATGTCCCCCCTGTCTCCACCTGTCTCCCCCGGTTCCGACGCCCCTGGATACAGTGTGACTTCAATGGATGTCTGCTTAAACTTATTGCAGTCCCTAGTGGGGCCATAGTGTATACATGATTACTGTAGAGTGGTACAGGTGTGGATCAACCTAGATGTTCGGTCAAGTAACACATGGAGGCTATGTGCAGAGGTTGATGCACTGATTGAGAGTAATGTGTCTGTATGACATACGTAGGGACTGTTTATAATTGATCACTGGTGGGGAGGGGGGGAGGGGGAGGCTACAAGGATTTAGAGGGGGGGGCACATTTTCTTGCACAGACCCACAAGGGGGTTCTTTTAATTTTGCACAAGTTTTGAATTGGGCATGGAATTTGACTGAATCCTTTTACCAACAGGTATTTCTATAGGATATTTCACCAACTTGCATTAATACATGACTTGCTTCAATACAATGTTAATTACAGCTTCAATATTATTTCATGAATTCCGGAACACATAAATATAGAAAGAAGAATATTGTTGCAGTGTGCATGTTTGCCTTTCTTAAATGCTTGTTTTTTATTGATAGCATTTTATCTACAGATAATAGTTCTCAGCATATATATTTATTGACATTTCAAACGTATTCTGAATGCCGACCCTGTACAAAAGATATCTTGTCACATGGACCACTTCGAGTTATACTTAATAAAACTTAATAAATACAACTGTTACTCTAGCCTCATCATTCACGCCGCTATCCCCCCAAAATACCTTTAGCCAATCATATCGCAGCATTAACGTTGTTGACAAGTAACCATGGTAACCATCCTGCACATTTTTAATATACTAAGTCAACCATTCTCTGATGAAGGATCACCATGAATCCGAAACGTTGGAATCACAACTCAACATTTATATCAAACATCTGAATAAATATCACCTCACAAAAAACTCGCTTCGGTTATAATGTTGGTGTCCTACCGACTTAGAATACTATATCATGAAATCTTAGCAGAAAAAGACTAATACACAAATAATGATATGATCTAAATTAATTTTTTAAGGTTTCCCCCGCCAAAGGCGGTAAGAGTGCTGGAGGCACTCGTGCTGGGAAACCTTATAATTATAGGTATCAGTTGTTGCTTATATAGGTTCCAGTTGTTGCCGCCTGTTCTTTGCGCATCCACGTCGCCCCTTTTAAGGAAAACCCAACTCCGCCTGTTCCCACCTGAATTTCCGACGCACTTGCGTACACATCGCAGTGATTTTACGCTCCTGCATATTGATAAAAATCGCTATTTTTACTCGAAATAAACTGCCAAAAACATGAAATTCAGAAAGAGCATGCTTTTCTACCCCTATATATCTAATTTCATCAAGATTTGTATTTAAATAAGGAAGAGTGGGACAGTGGGGCCCACATCCTCATCTCTACTTGTTCCCTCTCCCACTATCTTTCTCTTTCAAGTTGTCTCTATAACTTAGTATCTTCATACCACAATTCCCTTGTACTATATTAGATTCCCCACTCACACTAGAGGGCGTCCACATGCGTTTTAAAGGTCTCTTGTCGACATGAGTTGACCTAGTTGTTGACCCAGTTTTAGTGCGAGCCATAGCATGCAGCTGCCGTGCTCCAGCGTGCAAGCGTTTTCTTGAATCGTACATAATGGTTTACATTTGCCATGCTTCTGAATGTACTTCTGATACAAGGAAGTTACACAAAATCGAGAAATACCCTTGGATGCGAGATGTCAAGTGGGTTAAGTGGCCTACAGACCTGTACTCCTCTAATCGGTGGAAAAGACTAATTAAGCGTGGAGGAGTTGATAAAGAGGGTAAGGTTATTGACAATTTTGTCATAACCAAAAGGACTCGACTTTGTTCAAGACATTTTGATGAGAAGGACATCAACTACTGGAATATTGCATCTAGTGATCCGAAGTATTTTGCATGGAACAATTGGGGTAGATCATCAAAACCCCGACCCACAAGTTGCATTAAGAAGATGGATAAATGCAGACCACGTCCACCGGGCCGACCATGTATTTTTGGCTCTGAAATATTGCTGACAGAACCCACTGACGTATTGGTACCTGATATTGGATCGGAGACTGATTATAGCTCAAATGACATGACTACCCAAATAAATGTAGGAAGTAAGTAAATTATTCACTTTGCCCAGGATAAAGGTTCATCACCAAATAAAATAGTTTTTACGTTGGTGATTATGAAAAGTAAAAATATTACTTAATTATTTGCGACCCTATCCCTATCATGTAATTCAGAATTCACCACTAATTTAACTTCTTCTCAATTGAGGAAACATGTCTGCTAATTACTTTAAACTCTTATTTTTTAGGTATGGCAGCACTACAGAACGAGTATATAGAACAGCCCCAAGATCACTGTTACATTTCAAGCCCAGCAACATACTGCACAGTTATGTGCCAGACTGACTTATCAATGAATGATATCTATATTCTGGAAGAGAAGGTTGTTCAGTTAACTTCTCAGACCAAAGTCAACCAGTCAAAAACGTCAACTCCTCCTATTGTGAAGCAGATCACAGAATCAAATGAGAAAGTTAACTTTTATACTGGAATCCCCTGCAAAGAGATGATGAACGGTGAGTTTCTATACTGCTACCTACATGAGAAAATATATACTGTTATCTGAGATATTGATTATATATTATTGTATAATATTTCCGCTTTCAATGCATCCTTGAATGAATGTTAACCTGTAGGACCAATGGTTGGAGTTTGTATAAGCTATATGGAAGGTTACGTTTGCTAGTACTATAATTATCTCTTTCACTGACATGAATAGCTCATGTAGGTATTACATTCAGTGTAGTATAAGCGTGGTACAGGGCTTCATAGACAAATGCTATGCCCACAGAGATCCTCTCACCGTGTGTATGTGGGAAACAGGATGTTACATACTAGAATATTTAGCAGCGCGAAAATATATACTTTAACAGTACAACATATACTATATTGGTAGTATACATATAACACCAATATGTATTTGTAATGATTTATTTAAAACTATATTGGACGAATAACTATATTAGGAGAATATTAAACATTTACTATGGGTGATGGGCTTGGTCCAATTAAATCAACATATCTTATTTCATTCATCTTTTATTTTTCGCTTTTTATCGCTACAATGTAATTTCATTTTTACTTTCAGGTGTGTATGAGAGTATAAAGGACAGACTCCCTGGGATGACGTACTGGAATCAAGTGAGGGTAGAAGGACCAAAAAGTGGGTTAAGATAAGATAAGATAAGATAAGATGTTTTTTATTTGTCATAATCGAAGAGTACATAGTGGGTACAGTCGAGTAGAATAAAAGAGACAAATTGGTCGACACACCTTTATGATACAGCGAGGAACCATCTCTTCCAGCAGTTACCACAAATTTGGAATAGATTTAGAGTGACTAACCTAGGATGACTTAGTAAAGTGACTACGCAGGAGGGTAAAATTAATAAGTAAATTACCTACTTCCCTGAGACAAGCAGTACAGCTTGAATTTACATGTATAGGTATTCAAGGAATATATAAACAAAACTGTATAAGACATTGTGTCTGTAGGCGTTCATGCAGTACAGTACTAAACATATAATGATAATAAAACTTTTGCATGTAGCATTATGTAGATTACAAGTAAATAACAATGGAATATTTATAACGCACATAATAATATATATATATATAGTAGATAAAGTGCCTGGTCTTAGATGTACTTGGGCAATCCAAGAATGTATGAAAGGCAGTACAAGTAGAGAGTAGAAGTAATATCAAATAGAGTACAGAATTACATGTATTCGATCCAGGTCCTGTACACAGATAACCCATGGGCATGGGTGAACAACAATATAAGTTTCATAACCTAAGTTCATGAGTGAACCGATAATATGAGCTAATGAGATTCAGTAGTTTGTTATACTATTATTTTAAATACCTTATAAATTCGGGCATGTTGTAAGGGAAGGAATAGTTCTATTCCAAGTTTTAATATATGCATAAATGACACACGTAAATAATGTTTTCAATAGTATTCAATTAGACGGGAGATCCATATTCAAGCCAAACCAGATCTCATACGAGCCCGGATCAGTGACAGTACATCTCTTCGAAATTCTTTTTTGATTTCAATATTTTGCAGATTTCCCTTTAAATCGTTCCATGCTTTGCGGGCCTTATAAAGGAAACTGTTCCGATATAGGGCTGATTTAGGGTGGATCATTTAGAGGATTTTTCTGTTTTCTGAATGACTCCTCGTGGGTAGGCGTCGTAGGTCTAGGTTTGATTCAGACCTTGCGAGATGGTGTGCGCATTCTAGTATATGGACCTCCCTTCTCATTTCATTCGATAAAATATTCAATTTTTGGAATTCTTTCTCAACACATTGTTTCTTACTAACATTCAGAGCTGCTCTTACAGATGCATTCAGGAGAGATTGCAGTCTTTTTAATTGGTATTTATTTGAACTAGAATAGAACACGTCCCCTCGATCTATTAAGGGGATGATCAGAGTTTTGATGATATCCAATTTCTATTTTTTGAGGGAGCATATACCGGGCGTTACCCAAGAGTCTGACCTTCCATCTGACATTGTTGATAACTTTAGTCACCTGACTCCCAAATGACAAGTGTTTGTCACTAATGAATAACACTGTATCATCAGCGTAGTGCTGAATCGTTGAATTTTGGACAACTTGGTACATATCATTTATGTAAATTGTGAAGAGAATCGGTCCTAAAATTGTTCCTTGGGGTACGCCGAATGTAACCTTACCTTGGGTCGATTTTGAACCATTAACTCTTACACTTTGGGTTCTTCCAGATAGATAGTTTGCAAACCATGTATTTTCATGGTTGCAAATGCCAATTCTTTCCATTTTTTCCAGTAAAATATCATGACTAACAGTATCAAATGCCTTTTTGAAATCAAGGAAGACTGCAGTGGTGACCTCCCCCCGATTTATACTTTCATATATAGGTGACAAAAGATCAATATGGGCTTGATCAACAGAGTGACCTGCGCGGAAGCCATATTGTTTTTGATAATAAATTTTGTTTTCCTCCATAAAGGTAGAGAGTTGGATTTGAACTATTTTCTCCAGAATTTTGGCAGGCATTGAAATACCTGAGATTGGTCTGTAATTATTCGGAGTGTTTTTGGGACCACTTTTGTGAAGCGGGGTCACCACTGCAATCTTAAAAGCATCAGGCACAATACCCGATGACAGAGACAGATTCAGTAAGAAAGACACTTGCATAATCAGAGCCTGGAAACAACCTTTTAGTATTTTTCCTGGAATAGTGTCTATTCCAGAGCTTTTGTGGGGGTCGATTTTTGTAATAATTTTCATAACTTCATTTGGGGTGACTGGCTTGAAGCTAAAGTCATTATAGTTTCTTTTACCTTGGGATAATTGTCGAGCTCTGACCTCATCAGCAGATGCTCTATCAGACTGAGGTATTTGTCTGGCCAAGGATGGACCAACATCTAAAAAGAAGTTGTTAAACTTAGTGGGAACATCGGAATCATTTATGATTTTATTGTCAGGACCAACTAAGTGAACTGTCCCACTGGATTTACTTTTTTCTGGGCTTAAGACGGTTCGAATCGTTTTCCATATAGCTCTCGGGTTTGCTTTGTCTTTTTGAAGCCTGGTATGGTACTGGGCATTCTGGATCAAAGTGAACAAGTGCTTTCTCTTTTCTGGATTTAGAAAGTCGCAGTTTGACATAGTTCTTCTCAAGATTAATGGTCAAATCAGACTTTCTATCTGTTTTGTGTCCAGTCGTCTTTATGGTACTTTGAAGTTCATGTATATCATCTTCAATACATGCAGTAATTCCCTCCAAACTGGCTTCTCTATTACTAAGGAGTTTGAAGATATCTGGTGCTAAGCCAGCCACGGACACAAGAAATCTATCGAACAGTTCAATCTGCCCACATTTTAACTTCTTCTGCAGT
The DNA here is from genome assembly GCA_942159475.1 of Sthenelais limicola. NCBI lineage: Eukaryota > Metazoa > Annelida > Polychaeta > Phyllodocida > Sigalionidae > Sthenelais > Sthenelais limicola. Next base: position 158,723,809 of record OW804094.1, on the reverse strand, counting down.
ATATCACAGAAACATAGCACCCTGTCCCCTTTGCTGGACTTAGACCTAATACTGTCCTCCTCATCAGAACCCAAATGACCTTTCAGCTTTTCTATGACATCATCAACAGGTAAGTCTGAGACAAGATAGGGACTATTTTCTCTCAATGTGGTTATTCCATATTCACACCTCTCCTTAGTATTGGCATACACTTCCTCTATGCTGGGTACTTTATATGTAACATTTGTTCCCTGATTTACAGCCATATCAGTTGTCTGATTTTGAATTTCAAGCTCTCTGGGTTGCAAACTTGGTAATAGTGTTATACATATTTTCTCCTGAATTTTCTGAAAACTCATATTTGATCCAACCTTTTTTGAAATGTAAATTGCTAGTATCTGATGGAATTCTTCACTATTCAGCATTACATTTGCTTCCTCACTGCTGCAAGCAGCAACATTTCTTGACCAAATGAACATTGCATGGACCAACTTCTTTCCACCCCCACTAATCAACGTTTGAATTGTATCTTCAGCACCGTCATTCATCACAGCCACAGCTATCTCATTCAGCCTAACAGATATATCTGCCATGTATTCCCATTCTTCATTTAGGTCTCCCATGATATTAGACTCTGCCTCATTCACAACAAAAAGTAAACTTTCAAACATTGATTTTTCTCCACACTGTAAATCTTGTACAATTTTCCGAAGCAACTTGGAGGTTATTCCTTTTGCAGTTGGTGATTGACTTAACTTTTTTAAATCCCTCTTTGTGAGGTGGTCTTTCATTCCATTGACTAAGGCCTCAGACAAACTTTCTAGCTCTCCCTCCCATCTGTCAAGATCTTTAATAAACACATACACCATGTGTAAACATCTAAATAAGTCATCTTCCCCTTCTTCGTCTTCTTCTTCTTCTTCTTTTTCTAACATAGGATCAGCCATTTTTCCAAATAGCTAACTAGTACTCAGAGTACAAATTAATTATTTTGCACAGACCAAAGATGGCATAACATCACAAATTACTCCTTTGATTGGAAAAATGGTTTGACGGATCGAGAAAATATGTATCTGAACACCTTGGTCGATCATCAGATCAGATGAAGATGCACAGACATCAATTGTCAAGGTGACAGAAAAATAACCTTAAATACTTAACAATGCTATACAGACATTGACATCGAGATACTTATGTTCTTTAGTTGCCCATTTGATGATATGTCTGTTGCCCTGGCTATACTTGTGTTGCCCAGGTGATATGTCTGTTGCCCTGGCTATACTTGTGTTGCCCAGGTGATATGTCTGTTGCCCTGGCTACACTTGTGTTGCCCTGGTGGTATGTCTGTTGCCCTGGCTATACTTGTGTTGCCCAGGTGATATGTCTGTTGCCCTGGCTATACTTGTGTTGCCCAGGTGATATGTCTGTTACCCTGGCTATACTTGTGTTGCCCAGGTGATATGTCTGTTTCCCTGGCTATACTTGTGTTGCCCAGGTGATATGTCTGTTGCCCTGGCTACACTTGTGTTGCCCTGGTGGTATGTCTGTTGCCCTGGCTATACTTGTGTTGCCCAGGTGATATGTCTGTTGCCCTGGCTATACTTGTGTTGCCCAGGTGATATGTCTGTTACCCTGGCTATACTTGTGTTGCCCAGGTGATATGTCTGTTGCCCTGGCTATACTTGTGTTGCCCAGGTGATATGTCTGTTGCCCTGGCTATACTTATGTTGCCCAGGTGATATGTCTGTTGCCCTGGCTATACTTGTGTTGCCCAGGTGATATGTCTGTTGCCCTGGCTACACTTGTGTTGCCCTGGTGGTATGTCTGTTGCCCAGGCTATACTTGTGTTGCCCAGGTGATATGTCTGTTGCCCTGGCTATACTTGTGTTGCCAAGGTGATATGTCTGTTGCCCTGGCTATACTTGTGTTGCCCAGGTGATATGTCTGTTGCCTGGCTATACTTGTGTTGCCCAGGTGATATGTCTGTTTCCCTGGCTATACTTGTGTTGCCCAGGTGATATGTCTGTTGCCCTGGCTATACTTGTGTTGCCCTGGTGATATGTCTGTTGCCCTGGCTATACTTGTGTTGCCCAGGTGATATGTCTGTTGCCCTGGCTATACTTGTGTTGCCCAGGTGATATGTCTGTTGCCCTGGCTATACTTGTGTTGCTCAGGTGATATGTCTGTTGCCCTGGCTATACTTGTGTTGCCCAGGTGATATGTCTGTTGCCCTGGCTATACTTGTGTTGCCCAGGTGATATGTCTGTTGCCCTGGCTATACTTGTGTTGCCCAGGTGATATGTCTGTTGCCCTGGCTATACTTGTGTTGCCCAGGTGATATGTCTGTTTCCCTGGCTATACTTGTGTTGCCCAGGTGATATGTCTGTTGCCCTGGCTATACTTGTGTTGCCCAGGTGATATATCTGTTGCCCTGGCTATACTTGTGTTGCCCAGGTGATATGTCTGTTGCCCTGGCTATACTTGTGTTGCCCAGGTGATATGTCTGTTGCCCGGCTATACTTGTGTTGCCCAGGTGATATGTCTGTTTCCCTGGCTATGCTTGTGTTGCCCAGGTGATATGTCTGTTGCCCTGGCTATACTTGTGTTGCCCAGGTGATATGTCTGTTGCCTGGCTATACTTGTGTTGCCCAGGTGATATGTCTGTTGCCCTGGCTACACTTGTGTTGCCCAGGTGATATGTCTGTTGCCCTGGCTATACTTGTGTTGCCCAGGTGATATGTCTGTTGCCCTGGCTACACTTGTGTTGCCTGGTGATATGTCTGTTGCCCTGGCTATACTTGTGTTGCCCAGGTGATATGTCTGTTGCCCTGGCTATACTTGTGTTGCCCAGGTGATATGTCTGTTGCCTGGCTATACTTGTGTTGCCCAGGTGATATGTCTGTTGCCCTGGCTACACTTGTGTTGCCTGGTGATATGTCTGTTGCCCTGGCTACACTTGTGTTGCCCTGGTGGTATGTCTGTTGCCTTTGATATAATTTGATATGTCTGTTGCCTGGCTATACTTTTCAGTATGCTACTATGGTGATGTTTTAGAGGCTTTTTATTAAGTTGTTCACTGTAACACAAAAGAAGATCAGGTTATATATATTGTTGATATTAAGAACTCTGGTATATTGAGTTGCATATTAGAAAATCTTCTCTTTTTCATCTGATGCCTTAGTGTAGAAATAGGGGAATTGTTGCCATTGATAATCATTATTGAACTTATCATTACTAGAAGTAGAAAGAGACAGGTTCTGATTTTTATTGGTAGATGACCAAACTCCAATGGTTTGGACATGCAGGTCCGCTACCATTCATACAAACTAGGTCTCTCCAGTCCCAACCTTCGCCATCCGTAGAGGGTTTTAAAACCCAGGAAAATGACCAGACGTTGCTAGCCATGCAGCTCCTTATTTTCCCTTGGGAAAATGGAGTTATTGTGTCAACATTTACATATAAATTATAGCCTTCTATCTATCTCAAAACCCTAACAACATTGACAATAGTGCACCAAAAGTCATGCTAAGGGGAGGAAGAACCTTGTGGTCCTAGCCAGAAATCTGACTAAAGTCACCTGCTAAAGAATTGAATACTAAAATTACACGTATATGGTGTATCTAGTTATATTCATGCCAATATTTATTGAAGCCGTACTGCTAGAAAATATGAAACTGTTTTATAAAGACCAGATGCGTTGACAAACCTCAGTTGGAGCAGTGTTGATTATGCAAACTCAGTGTAACTTGCTCTAGTACCTGAGAAGTATCATCTACAGTTAGCCGCCACTTAATGAGTCAAAAGTCCTATGCATATTGATCTCCATACACTACTCTTTATAATAATTCATTGGCTTTTATCGTATGTTAATTCAGTTGAAGTAGATTAAGTGTTTGCCATCCTACATTGAACCTCACTATTTATTCTCTGTTAATTAATTCATAATTCATCACATAACATTTTAATCACCCATTGTTATAGCTATAATTTATTTTCGTTAACAAGATAATCAGGAATTTATTTTTTTGTATTAACCAGACGCCGAACTACTTTTGTGCAATGAGATCAGCTAAGTAAAGAATACTTGAATTGAATTGAATCTAAATTATAGGGAAATACCACCAACGCCTGTGGGTCATTTCTACATTATTATTATATTTGTGGCTATTATATTCATCACGATATGATCAGTTTTGTACTGCTCACTTAGACTAAATATCAAATTTAATATGAATTTCCAGAATTAAATCAGATGGATTATAGGTCCTGTAAGTGTCATGGCTGCCGTCACCTGATTTTGCTTTTTTAATTTTTAAAATTTTTTAAATTTGTTTATTTAGTATGTTTATACAGCACATCTTCTGTAATAACGACAGTTGAGTTATCGACAAACAATTACATTGTAGAGTGAACATATGATAATCTAATAGAGAATAACCATGGTCTTCCGCCCACACGTTTTGTATCGCTTCCAGGACAGGAAATGAACTCTGCCTTAGTGAAATAAATATCTGGCCCCCAAGCAATGTCCCTAAGTACCCGAAGTTTCTGGTCACCATATATGGGTAAGATTTTCAGAAAATGTACAATTCAACTTCGCCAATCTTCTCAGATAACCCAAATTTCAGACGAAAATAAACTTCAAAATACAGTTCAACCTAACCTAAGAGATTGCCAGAATCAATGCAATGCCGAATATATTCGAATTTACCTAGTATTGACCAAATTGCAGCCTAACTTAGCAGAATTTACTAAATGTGTACAGCTGCCAATTGTACATTTTCTGAAAATCTGACCCATATATGGAATAATTTGACCCCTATATATGGCTATTCAGTTACAATGAATCTTAAGAAAATCAAATTGCCCTCGAATATCTACACTATATTCGTGAAATTAAGTGTGGGGGTTGAATCGATATGAGAGAACATTCTGCAGCATACTAGGTTCACCAATAACTTCACACAGCCCGAGGGAAATCACTGCCCACTGATACAGAACAGATCTGGGGGAGGTGGGAGGGGCCACTGAGCCGAGAGGGGATCAACATTAAAGCTAAACTTCATCGATTTTCACTGTGTTTTTTTCAGGTTAAATCTAGGAACAAGGTATAATAAACACAATAGTGACCTTGGGGGATGTCTCCAGTACATATTGCCCTTGGGCTACACAATTTCAGCTTGTTTGCTACGTGCACTCACTGAAATTGCTATGCCCCAAGTAATATGAACCTCTGAGATCACTTTGTCCAATCATCATGCCTCGTATATTCGCCTGTCTTTGACAGTGGCACACTGTGTACTACAGAATCAGCTACTGGCCCTTGTCCTGACATGCCACAATAATAATCTAAAATACCTGTTTATAGCCAATTAATTGTCTGAAACATACATGTACATATATTATATGTGATCTGTTTCAGGAAAATGAGTCATAAGTCGCAAAAAATGGATTTTGAGATACTATTATATTTGAAAAGATGAGATCAAGCCGATTCCAATGATAGTAAACAGTCTAATAATCCAATAAGTATTTCTAGATTTTAAGTTTGATATTTTCGTTTTTGAAAAAAAAAGTTTCTAATATTTCTGGGGGTCAATAAACAGTAAAGTAACTAAATGTAGTCCATGTGAGGCCCCTTAAAACGAAAGGATATATTAGATAGATTGTCCTGAAATTTAATGAATCGATTGATATAACTATAAGTGATAAACCTCCCAAAAATTAGAACATTCCAATAATGTAATCTTGTGATAAAAACACGTTGGAAAATATCAATTTTGCGACTTATGACTCATTTTCCTGAAACACATCACATATGTGTCCTGTGGGCAGTAAACATCAAAGCCCTCTATGGTAAACGGTATGGCACGCAGCTGTCTACTGGACGAGTATAGAGTGTATATATATACATGTATATATAGACAAAAGTGCCTGAGGCATACGCACTCACTGAAATCGCATAGCAATATGCACTGGAGATATCGCCAAGGGCACCTTTGTGTTTATTATGTACAACTTTCAACATTTTAAGAGAAAAAACGATGAAAAATAGCCTGACTGTCGATCCCCTCGGCGACTCAGTGGCCCCTCCCACCTCCCTCTGGTTATTAAACATTGCTCAGTCAAGTTGCCAATGTTGTGTTGTTATCCTGAAGATGACGGCACGTTTTCGCATGACCACCCGTGTAAATTTTCTAAGCTGCAGCGATTTACCGTAATGATGAATAAATTGTAAGTTAACCAGAGGAAATATTCTATTAGATTATTGGGGAAGTAGGCCAGGGCCTACATATGGCATAGCTACTGTTAACACATATAGGTTTGTCGCAAGGTGCGGGGCGTTTTAAAAACCTACTGGGTAAATTTAATTTACAACAAATAATAAAGAAGGTAACCCGAATTAGCTTTAATTCAGCTACGATCATTGACCATATCTATACCAATAGGAATAACTTTAGCAAAACAGGTACTTTGAACATTAATGTAAGTGATCATTTACCTGTGTATATGCAAATTAAAAAAGAAAGAACAAAATATAATATAGATACATTTACAGCCAGGAATACGAAGTCTCTGGACATAAAAATATTGAAAGAAATATTGGCAGATATGGACTGGGCTGATCTTTATCAATCTAGAAATGTGGACGTAGCATGGGGTATCATATGGGATAAAATAACGACTATTTTAAATAGGATGTGTCCCATCAAAAAGTATAAGAAAGTGAAGTCACTCCCAGTGTGGTACGATAAAACTTTAATTAACTTGGGGAGGGTTAGAGACAGAGCGTTTAAGGTTGCGAAGAAGACGGGTAGGAACGAAGACTGGTTTATTGCAAGAGAACTTAGAAGGAGTGTAAATGAGGGTATTAAGAAAGCGAAAAATGATTATTTAAGAAACCAGATAAATGAGAATAGGACTGACCCCCATAAACTTTGGGAGATAGTCAAGCCATTAATATCTGAAAATAAAGGTAAAAACTATGATGATATATGTATTGAAAACGACAAGGGAATAATGAAGGGGAAAGAAGCCGCGGAAGAAATAAATAACTTCTTTGTTAACATAGGTCCTGATCTAGCAAAGAAAATTGATATGGTGAAAGATGAGTTGAACAGAGATGAATTAAAGTTGGATGTAAATCTCTCTTCAAAGTTTAACTTCAATAGAATCGATAAATTCCAGGTAGAAGGGGCACTGTCAAGGATTGGCAATTACAAAGCCTCGGGGTTGGATATGCTACCTACTAAACTAATGAAACCTTGTATGAAAGCGTTAAGCGCTCAGTTTGCGTTCTTATATAATCTAAGTATTGAAACATCTACGGTTCCGATAGAGTTTAAAAAAGCTAATGTTACACCCTTATATAAAGATGGTAACAAAAGAAATCCGGGGAATTATCGCCCGATCTCTTGCATAAACCTCCCCGCTAAGATCCTTGAAAGTTGTGTTCAAACGCAGTTGACCCACTATTTCGAGAGTAATAACCTTCTATCAGATGTACAATTTGGCTTTAGAAAGGGACGATCCATTATAGAGGCACACGACAAACTTCTGGGAAATGTATATAATAATATAAACAACAAAAAGGCCACAGACTTAATATTTTTAGATTTTAAAAAAGCTTTTGATACCGTTAATCATGACATTTTACTTTCAAAATTACAAAATTATGGGGTAGAGGGGGGACCAATAAAATGGTTTAAAGATTACTTATCAAACAGATCTCAGAAAGTGCTTCTAAATGGAGAATCCTCGTCTCTACAGCCAATAACATGTGGAGTCCCCCAAGGAACTGCCTTGGGGCCTCTACTATTTTGTATCTACATAAATGATTTGCCAGACATTGTTAATAACTGTAATATTCAATTATTTGCAGACGACACTGTCCTATATTCAGAAAGATCACTGCAAGGTCGAAGTATATGTAATTTACAGAAAGATTTAACCAATATTGTGAATTGGTGTGATCGTAATAAGATTTCACTCAATATTAACAAGTGTAAGAGCATCACTATTAGAGCCAGACAAGATATAAATAACTCGACCAATTATAGCATTAAAGGGCAAGAACTCGAGAATGTAGATTCGTACAAATATCTGGGAATTGAAATAGATAAACAGTTGAACTTTGGAGCATTCCTTACTAAAAAAGTGAACATGGTTCGCATTAAAGTAAGGGCACTATCTAAGCTTTACAATATCTGTGATAAATCTATTTTACTATCAATATATAAAACTATGATCAGACCCATTATTGATTATGGAGACGTCTTCTATAACTCTGCTCCTAGAAAGCATATTATAAAACTTCAGACTCTTCAAAATTCAGCCCTTAAAACAATACTTCATTTACCTAGATTATCTAGCACCGAAGAGGTTCATAAGAAACTTAATATTACTTCTCTTCAAACTAGGAGAGAGGTACATATTCTGGAAAGAGCTTTTCTAAGGACTAGAAACTCAGACAATATCGACAGGAGGGAAGTCCGTCTGCGGGGACTTTCTGAGGGGAAAAGGTTAATCTACCCCCATCCATATAATGAGCTTTTCAAAAAATCTTACCTGTATTGCATTCCAACTCTTTGGAATAGCTTAGAATCTAAAGTTCAACTAATTGATACGAGAAAAGATTTCAGAATGTATTTAAAACACCAGTACCATCTGGCATCTGATTCTTTCCTTAGGTCTGATGAGAAATCAGACTCCTCTCCTATTTAAGTATGTAAGTATGTAAGTGGTACTAGTCTAAGTATCAAGAATATGGAAATTGGGAAAAGGGATTACTCTGGGTAATGTACAATCCCAGGCAAAGTTAAGACCGATATAGCGGTGGGGAGGGAAGGGGGGACCCATATTGACTATTTAGTCAATCCAGATTGTATGAGTGACGTTTTGATATAATCAAAATATATTATGAGTGTAAGGTTCCTACAAAACTTATTATTATAGGAATCATTATTTTTCAAATGTAATTTATTTTAATAGTTGTTACCTAGTGTTACATAGTGTTTAATGACATAAGTAGTAAATGACCAAGCCAGTAGGTCAAAAACGAAACAAGTATGGAATTTCATGTGTAAAACATATCATTCTAACAACAGTAAAAACTATAGGAGTATCTATAGAAGCATGATCTGGAAAAGATTATACTCAGAGGATATATGAACCTCATAGAGAGACTGATAATAATACATAATCAGGGTCAAGACATCAAATAACAAGTCAAGACTTCATACCTAAGAAAAAATCAAGACTCCATAGCAAAAGAAACATCGAAACAACTATAAATTACGAACAATAGTGATTGAAATATGGACAAATACTTACTATGCATTGACTTTACAATTTATTTATTTATTTTGGGCGGTCCGGAAGACCTCTTGTAGAGGATTATTAATGCCCATTTCCTGTATTATGTGAAATATGTGCGACAACATGAACTGTCATATGTATGAACGAATATAACGGAATAAAAATCTTTATATATATATATATAACACTAGTATTGCCTTAAGCAACCAATCTCACTCACTCACTCCCTCTCAGCTCTCCCGCTCTTGATATAACCATATTAAATGTGTTGATAAGGGCGTAAAGCAACCAATCTCACTCACTCACTCACTCCCTCTCAGCTCTCCCGCCCTTGATATAACCTTATTAAATGTGTTGATAAGGGCGTAAAGCAACCAATCTCACTCACTCACTCCCTCTCAGCTCTCCCGCCCTTGATATAACCATATTAAATGTGTTGATAAGGGCGTAAAGCAACCAATCTCACTCACTCACTCACTCCCTCTCAGCTCTCCCGCCCTTGATATAACCTTATTAAATGTGTTGATAAGGGCGTAAAGCAACCAATCTCACTCACTCACTCCCTCTCAGCTCTCCCGCCCTTGATATAACCTTATTAAATGTGTTGATAAGGGCGTAAAGCAACCAATCTCACTCACTCACTCCCTCTCAGCTCTCCCGCCCTTGATATAACCATATTAAATGTGTTGATAAGGGCGTAAAGTAACCAATCTCACTCACTCACTCCCTCTCAGCTCTCCCGCCCTTGATATAACCATATTAAATGTGTTGATAAGGGCGTAAAGCAACCAATCTCACTCACTCACTCCCTCTCAGCTCTCCCGCCCTTGATATAACCATATTAAATGTGTTGATAAGGGCGTAAAGCAACCAATCTCACTCACTCACTCCCTCTCAGCTCTCCCGCCCTTGATATAACCATATTAAATGTGTTGATAAGGGCGTAAAGCAACCAATCTCACTCACTCACACCCTCTCTCACCCCTCACCTTCACCCAGGTGAAGCATGGACACTTGTTCTCTACCCACCAGCCATCGTTAACTTATTAAATACATTTAACGCTGCATGGTTATGACATGTGGCCCAATTTTGCCACTTGATAGAAGAAGAGAGCGATTAAATAAATAGATAGATAGATAGATAGATAGATAGATGTTTTCTGATGGGTCGAGATCAGTTTGAACCCGAACAGAGTGCCATTTGCTATCTATTACACACTCTATTTGGATGTTAAAAAGTAAATTTAATTTGTTAAGCCTATAGTTTAGCTCGAGGAGGCTTGATTCACCGCAATTTGTAGGCCTAAGTTATGCGGTCGGGACAACGTCATCTGGCCTACGCTGCACCAATGAAATTGCGTCTTTGGCCGAACGGCACACATGAGCGGTTCGGATCAACCGAATGGCACCCCCAAACTTTACCTTTCTAACTGCTCACGTGTGTAATAAATACCAAAATTCCACATGAATCTTATACGCAGGATTTACTGAATGTGTAGGCCTAGAGCTGCTGATTGCCGACAATTCTTATATCATGACCACAGTACGATGTGCATAACAATTGTGATAATGGAAATAATAGTCGTTTACTATTGTGATGTAGTTAAATATACTCCTTTATAATACACGCATTGCTCTGATGACAACATATCTAGAGTGAGTTACGCACAGTGCGTATTTCACTAGGGATTTACGTGGGGTTGTCATGACGACAACCAATCTGTTTTCGTAGTAAGATCACCGGTACAATTTTGTTTTTAATTTCATGATTGTTAACAAAAAATCTGTTAACTAACTTGTTGGTTTCAGTCACTTAGAATATTGCACTCGTTGCTACGCAACTTGTAATATTGCAGTATTCACGCTCCTTCAACCTGAATAACGTTATAGATGCATGGATAAACTCATATTGAGGAACAACCCCAGCATGAGAATATTCTACCCAAGAAATTCACTATTTCTCCTTCATGCCATGAAAAGGAAGAAAAATAAAAAATAATAATATATCAGTTTCTGTTGTCATCAAGGTCTATGTTGATTTGTCAGGTTGAGAAACTGTTTTTGTCGATTGCCTCTTTGACGACCATGAAAAGAATTAATTTAAGTCATCACCATATCAATCATAAGAAGGGGCCATGACGATTAGTCGATTTAAGGCATCGCGCCCTCCTGTAACCGTATATCGTTAATGGGTCAGATTTTCAGAAAATGTACAATTGGCAGCTGTACACATTTAGTATATTCTGTTAAATTAGGCTGCAATTTGATCAATACTAGGTAAATTCCAGTATATTTGGCCTTGCATTGATTCTAGCATCTGTTTGGTTAGGTTGAACTGTATTTTGAACTTCATTTTCGTCTGAAATTTGGTTCTTTGAGATAATTGGCGAAATTGAATTGTACATTTTCTGAAAATCTGACCCTAATGTCTATGTCAATGTGTGGGAGGCAGCAGTGTTCGTGCTGCCACCCAGTGCACAAGGCAAACACCACACATCCAGTAAATTAGTGTGTAGGTTGGCCACCTCTTGTAAGGTGGCGCTGGTGGGCTGGGTTCTACGCGGCTTTGATGCAACCAGATTGTGTCATGTAGTCACGTGTAATCATGGAAGCCTGAATTGATTATCGGTGCATTTCGCATCAACCAAACTGCACCCGAACTGCACCCGAACTGCACCTGTTTCCAACTGATCATGTATGTAATAAAATGTCTATTAGGCATTTGTAGTTATCTTACTCTTGATATCGATAGCCTTTTCTACTCCTACCATCTGATATGCTCTTATCAATTTATTAAAAGTAACTATAAATTACATGTTTGGTCAGGTAGCGACTCTACCCTCACCAATATCTTTATTTCCTCCAGGACAAAACTACAAATGTTTTAACTTAATAGCTTCCATGTGTGGTTGACATGTTGACCACTAGATGTAGTTAGTAGAGCAGGGTTCACCCCCTGACCTGGTCCTGACGAATAGGTGTCTTGCAGTATAAATACGTTGAATAAAGGTAAAAATGATCAAGCTTATGGTTCAAATTGTTAACAGAGTTGGAGGCATGAAGCCTATATCCAGAGGGACGTACGTCGGTCACTGGTTCCTCTTATAGTGCTGTTATACTCGTCGAAAATTAGTACGAATAATTACTGAAGCGTCAGTGAAGAGTTAAGAAAATGAGAAAAAAACAAAAAAACAAAAAATATATAAGAGAAGTGAAGAGGTGAAGTATTGTGAGAGCTCCGATGGCAGTTTATGTTGAGTAAAACCTTTAAAAAAATAAAATAAACATGTTGAATAAACTATTCTCACTCCCTCCAGGTAAACATCAGCTCACCGATGATTTCCAAAGTGTTTCATTCACACTCGCTTTGTTTGAATATTGTCACCTTTGGCGGGTTTAGCGCTTTAGGTCGTATTGATGCATGTAACACATTACAAGTGTGATAAATATATCCTTGTGTTTCCAAGGTCATCCTATGGAGTAGAACTAATTACTTTACTGGTAATTACCCAACCTGAAATATTGCAATTACTTTTGCAAATATAAATATATCAGACACAAAATATAGAAATATTTCTTGTGTGTTCTTAATGTTAACTATTATTGGAATGTGCCTGATCTTTTCAAATTATAATGACACCCCCAAATCCATTTTTTGCGACTTGTGCTCATTTCACTGTAACACATCACATATGGAATACAAACTTGTGACTGTTGTGTACAGCTGCCAATTGTACATTTTCTGAAAATCTGACACACATACATCGACACTCCTTGTTGTGATTTATAGGTCAGATTTTCAGAAAATGTACAATTGGTAATTCTAGGCATTTAGTAAATTCTGCTAAATTAGGCTGCAATTTGGTCAATACTAGATAAATCCAAGTATATTCCGCATTGCATTTATTCTAGCAGTCTGTTTGGTTAGGTTGAACTATATTTTGAACTTTATTTTCATCTGAAATTTGGGTTATTTCAGAGAATTGGTGAAGGTGAATTGTACATTTTCTGAAAATTTGACCCATCTAGTCATATACCATTAGAATGAAGAGAAAACACAAGACATGGCCAGGTAGAAAATATTTATAAATAAAGGCAAGACTTCCTGATGGCATTGTGAGGATGTGGGCCACATCTGGAAGATAAACAATAATATTGTCAATAACATGATTTCGGTTTAAGTAAATGTGATGTGTTTCATGAAAATGAGTCATAAGTCGCAAAATTGATATTTTTTAAATTACTTTATTTACAGGATCTCTTTATACGAATGTTCTCATCTTCGGGTTATTTAATGCTCCAAGTCGTATGAATATGTGTACCAAATTTCAAGACCGTGTATTAGATATATCTATACATTTCTAAGCTCATTTATAGATTAAATTCAGCTACTTCACTAATAATTGTCCACCCAGAGATATGAAAACTTATTTTTCAAAATTAAAAATATCAAACTTAAAATATAGAAATATTTGTTAGATGTCCTACTGTTTATTATCATTGTAATCCGCTTGAACTCATCTTTTCAAATATGGTGATTTCTCAAAATCTATTTTTTGCGACTTGTGACTCATTTTCTTAAAACACCTCACAAATGTGTTCTAAAAGGGGTTATTTAAATACACAATGGATCTGATGTAGGTTTATCACGTATGGTTTAGATATAAGTGCTAAAGCTGTAATGGTTTAATGGGAAGTAGTTTGTATGTTTGTTTAAAATATATTATTCAGCATTGGATATTATGTAACATTTACACTATATATCAGAACAAGCTGATTTAATAATACAAAAAGCTCAAGTAAACTTATATTAAAGACAGAATAGACGAAAACCAGTGGGCAAGAGGCTATAAGCCTCAAAACCAAAAGCAGGTGTGTAAGTCCTGGTCCAAAAACTGTAAATACTGCAAGGACACTTAGCCCTCCAAAAGTGGAGTGAAATTTTGTACACTGTACGAGACTCTTAATATTTTGTTTTATTTTCTATAAACGTGTAGTTAGAGATGTAGTTACTATACAGAAGGTTTGTTCGAAAGAGCTGTCTGGGACAGAGAACAAAAACCGATTTCCATGTAGAAAACTTTTATCACTGTCTGTATAACAAATTGGAAATAAAGTTTCTTATATTTATTATACACACATTGCTCTGAAAACAACGTATCTAGAGTGATTTATGCATAGTGCGTATTTCACTAATGATTTACGTGGGGTTGTCATGGCAACCAATCTGGTTTTTTTTGCTAAGATTACCGGTAAAAATCAAATTAATGACTCAATTTTTTTCTGTTTTCATGATTGAAAGCATGTATAATAAATCTGTTAACTAACTCGTCGGTTTCAGTCGCTTAGAATATTGCACGAGTTGCGTATTCACGCTCCTTCAACCAACACGTTAGTTAACCTGTATATATATAAAACCATGAAGATACCAATAACATGGCACATGTTGATAAAACCAGGGGCTGCTGTGTCACTAAGTAAATATACCCATTAACAATGGGAAATATAGCAACTAATGATTTACTTAACACGTTTACAAAAACACTTCAACTTGATGGCTTTATATATTTTTCATCATTTAAGGCATATATAATGAATCTGTTAATCTGCTGGTTTCACTTAGACTTGCACAAGTCTTAGAATTTTCTTTGTTTAAAAAACAGAAACTATCATGTTATGGTCACTACCATGTTATGGTCACTCCCCCCTTGACTGAGGAATCCTAAGACAGTCCATGAATGGGGAGT
Source organism: Sthenelais limicola (assembly GCA_942159475.1). Taxonomy (NCBI): domain Eukaryota; kingdom Metazoa; phylum Annelida; class Polychaeta; order Phyllodocida; family Sigalionidae; genus Sthenelais; species Sthenelais limicola. The sequence goes on along the minus strand of OW804094.1, from coordinate 158,708,765 downwards.
GCTAGACCTGCACTAGGGTTCTACAAGCAAAAAGCGAAAAGGTGTCAAAGTACTTAGTGCGCGAAAATTTAGATGCATGAAAATAAATATGTTTACAGTAGTAAAAGAGCCTGTAGTGTATAGTGCAGCTAGGGCTGCCACATGCTGCATTACCTGCTCCTGTGCTGCTCACATGAGCTATTTAGCCTGCCACATGTAGTTGTCTGGCACCGTCTCCTCATAGCTCCTGTAGCCCTGGCAGCATTCATTCATAGCCTCAGCCTGCTCCTGTAACCAGACACAATCATTTAAGTTCAAGTTTTTGATTATTTTATTTCAATTGATTATTTTCTTAACTTTACGTTTTTATAACGTTTTTTTAAAACTATGGCTAGACTGGTTAGGAATTAAACAACTCGGGCTATAGCGTGAGAAGGATCTATGATCCCATAGACTCACTCGGCCTGTGGCCTTTTCTAAAAGGAATTTTAAGGGATACCACTGACAATAACCACTGACAATAACCACTGACTATAACCACTGACAATAACCACTGACAATAACCACTGACAATAACCACTGACAATAACCACTGACAATAACCACTGACAATAACCCACTGACAATAACCCACTGACAATAACCACTGACTATAACCACTGACAATAACCACTGCCAATAACCACTGACAATAACCACTGACAATAACCACTGACAATAACCACTGACAATAACCACTGACAATAACAACTGACAATAACAACTGACAATAACCACTGACAATAACCACTGACAATAACCACTGATAATAACCCACTGACAATAACCCACTGACAATAACCCACTGACAATAACCACTGACAATAACCCACTGACAATAACCACTGACAATAACCACTGACAATAACCATTGACAATAACCACACCCAATAACCACACACAATAACCACACACAATAAACACACCCAATAAACACACATTTTAACCACACCGTATAACCACACCCAGTAACCACACCCAATAACCACACCCAATAACCACACACAATAACCACACCGTATAACCACACCCAATAACCACACCCAATAACCACACACAATAACCACTGACAATAACCACACACTATAACCACACACAATAACCACACACAATAACCACACACAATAACCACACACTATAACCACACACAATAACCACACACTATAACCACACACAATAACCACACCCAATAACCACACACAATAACCACACTCAATAACCACACGCAATAACCACACGCAATAACCACACCCAATAACCACACCCAATAACCACACACAATAACCACGCACAATAACCACGCACAATAACCACATACAGGAGGCAGAACATACCCTGATAATGTGGAAGAGCTCCATGATGATCCTGTATGAGAGGTCGCGGGGGTTCACATCAGAGTGAGTGAGGGAGGCCAGGTGGGGCATGCGCTTCCCCAGACCCTGCCTGCTCCAGGCGGGGGGCATGGGGTAGTCTGGGTACTCCTCCCCCTCTATAGCCCGCTTCTCTGTACTGCCACCCCACCTGGTGGGGAGTGGATAACTTGTGTCTGAGGAGCGCTTCCGGTGCCCCCACTGCCCCGGTATGGAGAAGCTGCAGCAAGAACAATTGTCTAACTTAATTATATAATATTTCTCATTAGATTTTATAATTTTTCATTTGATGTTATCATTTTTCATTTGATTTTATCATTTTTCCTTTCAAATTTCAATTCATCATTTAATTCTCCATTCATTCATTCATTTATTCATTCATCCATTGATTGATTGATTGATTCATTTATACATTCAATCACTCATTCATTAGTTAGTTCATTCATTCAATTTTTCATTCGGTCATTCATCCATCCATCCATCCATTCACTCACTCATTCATTCATTTGTTAATTCATTCATTTGTTAATTCATTCATTCATTCATCATTCAATCACTCATTCATTCATTCATTCATTCATCATTCAATCACTCATTCATTCATTCATCCATTCATTCAATCACTCATTCATTCATTCATTTATTCGTCCATTCAATCACTCATTCATTCATTCATCCATTCATTCAATCACTCATTCATTCATTCATTTATTCATCATTCAATCACTCATTCATTCATTCATCCATTCATTCAATCACTCATTCATTCATTCATTTATTCGTCCATTCATTCATTCGTCCATTCATTCATTCTTTCATTTATTCATTCATTTGTCCATTCATCCATGCTTTCATTAATCCATGAATTCACCCATTTATCCATGAATTCACCCATTTATCCATGAAGTCACCCATTAATCCATGAATTCACCCATTAATTCATGAATTCACCCATTAATCCATGAATTCACCCATTAATCCATGAATTCATCCAGTTATCCATGAATTCACCCATTAATCCACTCATTATTTAGTTTAGTTCATCCTCCCATCCATTCATCCATTCAGACCAGTAGCAGGGCCATGTATATACTATACACTAAATGGAACTAAAGTTACACTGTTTTAATTTAAACCGCATAAACTGCATCAAAATTAAAATTAACTCTGCCTTGAGAGAGGTGGTAACATCTGAGAGAACTGGATCTGATCTAGAAGTCTGTATACCTATTTGTCTGTATTTGTCTATTTTTCAGTTTATAATGTACTGTATGAGTTGGATAAATAAAGTCTTATCTTATCTATAGTGTTCTACATTATGAGAGACTGTCCTAAACTGTGCGTGTGCCCCGTGCAGTATGTAGGCGAGGCCGAGGCCCAGCATTTGATGTTATCATTTTTCATTTAAATTTTCAATTCATCATTTAATTCTCCATCCATTCATTCATTCATTCATTGCTTAATCCATTCATTCATTCATTCACTCATTCATACATTCACTCACTCATTCATTCACTTACTCATTCATTCACTCATTCATTCACTCATTCATTCATTCATTCATTCATTCACTCATTCACTCATTCATTCATTCATTCATTCATTCACTCATTCATTCATTCATTCATTCATAATTCATCTGCCCATCCATTCATCCATTCAGACCTTTAACGGGGCCATGTATATATAGACTATACACTAAATGGAACTAAAGGGTCCTCTATAGTGTTGTATATACATGAGAGACTGACCTGAACTGTGGAACTAAAGGGTCCTCTATAGTGTTGTATATACATGAGAGACTGACCTGAACTGTGGAACTAAAGGGTCCTCTATAGTGTTGTATATACATGAGAGACTGACCTGAACTGTGGAACTAAAGGGTCCTCTATAGTGTTGTATATACATGAGAGACTGACCTGAACTGTGGAACTAAAGGGTCCTCTATAGTGTTGTATATACATGAGAGACTGACCTGAACTGTGGAACTAAAGGGTCCTCTATAGTGTTGTATATACATGAGAGACTGACCTGAACTGTGGAACTAAAGGGTCCTCTATAGTGTTGTATATACATGAGAGACTGACCTGAACTGTGGAACTAAAGGGTCCTCTATAGTGTTGTATATACATGAGAGACTGACCTGAACTGTGGAACTAAAGGGTCCTCTATAGTGTTGTATATACATGAGAGACTGACCTGAACTGTGGAACTAAAGGGTCCTCTATAGTGTTGTATATACATGAGAGACTGACCTGAACTGTGGAACTAAAGGGTCCTCTATAGTGTTGTATATACATGAGAGACTGACCTGAACTGTGGAACTAAAGGGTCCTCTATAGTGTTGTATATACATGAGAGACTGACCTGAACTGTGGAACTAAAGGGTCCTCTATAGTGTTGTATATACATGAGAGACTGACCTGAACTGTGGAACTAAAGGGTCCTCTATAGTGTTGTATATACATGAGAGACTGACCTGAACTGTGGAACTAAAGGGTCCTCTATAGTGTTGTATATACATGAGAGACTGACCTGAACTGTGGAACTAAAGGGTCCTCTATAGTGTTGTATATACATGAGAGACTGACCTGAACTGTGGAACTAAAGGGTCCTCTATAGTGTTGTATATACATGAGAGACTGACCTGAACTGTGGAACTAAAGGGTCCTCTATAGTGTTGTATATACATGAGAGACTGACCTGAACTGTGGAACTAAAGGGTCCTCTATAGTGTTGTATATACATGAGAGACTGACCTGAACTGTGGAACTAAAGGGTCCTCTATAGTGTTGTATATACATGAGAGACTGACCTGAACTGTGGAACTAAAGGGTCCTCTATAGTGTTGTATATACATGAGAGACTGACCTGAACTGTGGAACTAAAGGGTCCTCTATAGTGTTGTATATACATGAGTGACTGACCTGAACTGTGCGTGTGCCCCGTGCAGTATGTAGGCGAGGGCGAGGCCCAGCATGAGCAGCACCAGGCTGCTGCTACTCTCCATCAGTCTGCAATAGATGCAACAATAGCAGAATAAGTTATTTATCAAACAAGGGAGGTATACAGGGGGAGTAGAAACTACCTGCAGCAATCAAACAAGGGAGGGGTACAGGGGGAGTAGAAACTACCTGGAGCAATCAAACAAGGGAGGTGTACAGGGGGAGTAGAAACTACCTGGTGCAATCAAACAAGGGAAGTGTACAGGGGGAGTAGAAACTACCTGCAGCAATCAAACAAGGGAGGTGTACAGGGGGAGTAGAAACTACCTGCAGCAATCAAACAAGGGAGGTGTACAGGGGGAGTAGACTGGAGCAATCAAACAAGGGAGGTGTACAGGGGGAGTAGAAACTACCTGCAGCAATCAAACAAGGGAGGTGTACAGAGGGAGTAGAAACTACCTGCAGCAATCAAACAAGGGAGGTGTACAGAGGGAGTAGAAACTACCTGCAGCAATCAAACAAGGGAGGTGTACAGGGGGAGTAGAAACTACCTGCAGCAATCAAACAAGGGAGGTGTACAGGGGGAGTAGAAACTACCTGGAGCAATCAAACAAGGGAGGTGTACAGGGGGAGTAGAAACTACCTGGAGCAATCAAACAAGGGAGGTATACAGGGGGAGTAGAAACTACCTGCAGCAATCAAACAAGGGAGGTGTACAGGGGGAGTAGAAACTACCTGCAGCAATCAAACAAGGGAGGTGTACAGGGGGAGTAGAAACTACCTGGAGCAATCAAACAAGGGAGGGGTACAGGGGGAGTAGAAACTACCTGCAGCAATCAAACAAGGGAGGGGTACAGGGGGAGTAGAAACTACCTGCAGCAATCAAACAAGGGAGGTGTACAGGGGGAGTAGAAACTACCTGCAGCAATCAAACAAGGGAGGGGTACAGAGGGAGTAGACTGGAGCAATCAAACAAGGGAGGTGTACAGGGGGAGTAGAAACTACCTGTAGCAATCAAACAAGGGAGGTGTACAGGGGGAGTAGACTGCAGCAATCAAACAAGGGAGGTGTACAGGGGGAGTAGAAACTACCTGCAGCAATCAAACAAGGGAGGTGTACAGGGGAGTAGAAACTACCTGCAGCAATCAAACAAGGGAGGGGTACAGGGGGAGTAGAAACTACCTGCAGCAATCAAACAAGGGAGGTGTACAGGGGGAGTAGACTGGAGCAATCAAACAAGGGAGGGGTACAGGGGGAGTACCTGCAGCAATCAAACAAGGGAGGGGTACAGGGGGAGTAGAAACTACCTGGAGCAATCAAACAAGGGAGGGGTACAGGGGGAGTAGAAACTACCTGCAGCAATCAAACAAGGGAGGTGTACAGGGGGAGTAGAAACTACCTGCAGCAATCAAACAAGGGAGGTGTACAGGGGGAGTAGAAACTACCTGCAGCAATCAAACAAGGGAGGTGTACAGGGGGAGTAGAAACTACCTGCAGCAATCAAACAAGGGAGGTGTACAGGGGGAGTAGACTGGAGCAATCAAACAAGGGAGGTGTACAGGGGGAGTAGAAACTACCTGCAGCAATCAAACAAGGGAGGGGTACAGGGGGAGTAGAAACTACCTGCAGCAATCAAACAAGGGAGGGGTACAGGGGGAGTAGAAACTACCTGCAGCAATCAAACAAGGGAGGGGTACAGGGGGAGTAGACTGGTGCAATCAAACAAGGGAGGTGTACAGGGGGAGTAGAAACTACCTGCAGCAATCAAACAAGGGAGGTATACAGGGGGAGTAGACTGGAGCAATCAAACAAGGGAGGTGTACAGGGGGAGTAGAAACTACCTGCAGCAATCAAACAAGGGAGGTATACAGGGGGAGTAGACTGGAGCAATCAAACAAGGGAGGGGTACAGGGGGAGTAGAAACTACCTGGAGCAATCAAACAAGGGAGGTGTACAGGGGGAGTAGACTGGAGCAATCAAACAAGGGAGGTGTACAGAGGGAGTAGAAACTACCTGCAGCAATCAAACAAGGGAGGTTTGAAGGGGGAGTAGACTGCAGCAATCAAACTAGGGAGGTGTACAGGGGGAGTAGACTGGAGCAATCAAACAAGGGAGGTGTACAGAGGGAGTAGAAACTACCTGCAGCAATCAAACAAGGGAGGTGTACAGGGGGAGTAGACTGCAGCAATCAAACAAACGAGGTGTACAGGGGGAGTAGAAACTACCTGCAGCAATCAAACAAGGGAGGTGTACAGGGGGAGTAGAAACTACCTGGAGCAATCAAACAAGGGAGGTGTACAGGGGGAGTAGACTGGAGCAATCAAACAAGGGAGGTGTACAGAGGGAGTAGAAACTACCTGCAGCAATCAAACAAGGGAGGTTTACAGGGGGAGTAGACTGCAGCAATCAAACTAGGGAGGTGTACAGGGGGAGTAGACTGGAGCAATCAAACAAGGGAGGTGTACAGAGGGAGTAGAAACTACCTGCAGCAATCAAACAAGGGAGGTGTACAGGGGGAGTAGACTGCAGCAATCAAACAAGGGAGGGGTACAGAGGGAGTAGAAACTACCTGCAGCAATCAAACAAGGGAGGTGTACAGGGGGAGTAGACTGCAGCAATCAAACAAGGGAAGTGTACAGGGGGAGTAGAAACTACCTGCAGCAATCAAACAAGGGAGGGGTACAGGGGGAGTAGAAACTACCTGCAGCAATCAAACAAGGGAGGTGTACAGGGGGAGTAGAAACTACCTGCAGCAATCAAACAAGGGAGGTGTACAGGGGGAGTAGAAACTACCTGCAGCAATCAAACAAGGGAGGTGTACAGGGGGAGTAGAAACTACCTGCAGCAATCAAACAAGGGAGGTGTACAGGGGGAGTAGACTGGAGCAATCAAACAAGGGAGGTGTACAGGGGGAGTAGACTGCAGCAATCAAACAAGGGAGGTGTACAGGGGGTGTAGACTGCAGCAATCAAACAAGGGAGGTGTACAGAGGGAGTAGAAACTACCTGCAGCAATCAAACAAGGGAGGTGTACAGGGGGAGTAGAAACTACCTGCAGCAATCAAACTAGGGAGGTGTACAGGGGGAGTAGACTGGAGCAATCAAACAAGGGAGGTGTACAGGGGGAGTAGACTGCAGCAATCAAACAAGGGAGGGGTACAGAGGGAGTAGAAACTACCTGCAGCAATCAAACTAGGGAGGTGTACAGGGGGAGTAGACTGGAGCAATCAAACAAGGGAGGGGTACAGAGGGAGTAGAAACTACCTGGAGCAATCAAACAAGGGAGGTGTACAGGGGGAGTAGAAACTACCTGGAGCAATCAAACAAGGGAGGTGTACAAAGGGAGTAGAAACTACCTGTAGCAATCAAACAAGGGAGGTGTACAGAGGGAGTAGACTGTAGCAATCAAACAAGGGAGGTGTACAGGGGGAGTAGACTGTAGCAATCAAACAAGGGAGGTGTACAGAGGGAGTAGAAACTACCTGCAGCAATCAAACAAGGGAGGTGTACAGGGGGAGTAGAAACTACCTGCAGCAATCAAACAAGGGAGGTGTACAGGGGGAGTAGAAACTACCTGCAGCAATCAAACAAGGGAGGTGTACAGGGGGAGTAGACTGGAGCAATCAAACAAGGGAGGTGTACAGGGGGAGTAGACTGGAGCAATCAAACAAGGGAGGTGTACAGGGGGAGTAGACTGGTGCAATCAAACAAGGGAGGTGTACAGGGGGAGTAGAAACTACCTGGAGCAATCAAACAAGGGAGGGGTACAGGGGGAGTAGAAACTACCTGCAGCAATCAAACAAGGGAGGTGTACAGGGGGAGTAGACTGGAGCAATCAAACAAGGGAGGGGTACAGAGGGAGTAGAAACTACCTGGAGCAATCAAACAAGGGAGGTGTACAGGGGGAGTAGAAACTACCTGCAGCAATCAAACAAGGGAGGGGTACAGGGGGAGTAGACTGGAGCAATCAAACAAGGGAGGTGTACAGGGGGAGTAGAAACTACCTGCAGCAATCAAACAAGGGAGGTGTACAGAGGGAGTAGACTGTAGCAATCAAACAAGGGAGGTGTACAGGGGGAGTAGACTGTAGCAATCAAACAAGGGAGGTGTACAGAGGGAGTAGAAACTACCTGCAGCAATCAAACAAGGGAGGTGTACAGGGGAGTAGAAACTACCTGCAGCAATCAAACAAGGGAGGTGTACAGGGGGAGTAGAAACTACCTGCAGCAATCAAACAAGGGAGGTGTACAGGGGGAGTAGAAACTACCTGCAGCAATCAAACAAGGGAGGTGTACAGAGGGAGTAGACTGTAGCAATCAAACAAGGGAGGTGTACAGGGGGAGTAGACTGTAGCAATCAAACAAGGGAGGTGTACAGAGGGAGTAGAAACTACCTGCAGCAATCAAACAAGGGAGGTGTACAGGGGGAGTAGAAACTACCTGCAGCAATCAAACAAGGGAGGTGTACAGGGGGAGTAGACTGTAGCAATCAAACAAGGGAGGTGTACAGGGGGAGTAGACTGTAGCAATCAAACAAGGGAGGTGTACAGAGGGAGTAGAAACTACCTGCAGCAATCAAACAAGGGAGGTGTACAGGGGGAGTAGACTGCAGCAATCAAACAAGGGAGGTGTACAGGGGGAGTAGACTGCAGCAATCAAACAAGGGAGGTGTACAGGGGGTGTAGACTGCAGCAATCAAACAAGGGAGGTGTACAGGGGGAGTAGACTGCAGCAATCAAACAAGGGAGGTGTACAGAGGGAGTAGAAACTACCTGCAGCAATCAAACAAGGGAGGTGTACAGGGGGAGTAGACTGCAGCAATCAAACAAGGGAGGTGTACAGGGGGAGTAGACTGCAGCAATCAAACAAGGGAGGTGTACAGGGGGAGTAGAAACTACCTGCAGCAATCAAACAAGGGAGGTGTACAGGGGGAGTAGAAACTACCTGCAGCAATCAAACAAGGGAGGGGTACAGGGGGAGTAGACTGGAGCAATCAAACAAGGGAGGGGTACAGAGGGAGTAGAAACTACCTGCAGCAATCAAACAAGGGAGGTGTACAGGGGGAGTAGACTGGAGCAATCAAACAAGGGAGGGGTACAGAGGGAGTAGAAACTACCTGCAGCAATCAAACAAGGGAGGGGTACAGAGGGAGTAGAAACTACCTGTAGCAATCAAACAAGGGAGGTGTACAGAGGGAGTAGAAACTACCTGCAGCAATCAAACAAGGGAGGTGTACAGGGGGAGTAGAAACTACCTGGAGCAATCAAACAAGGGAGGTGTACAGGGGGAGTAGAAACTACCTGCAGCAATCAAACAAGGGAGGTGTACAGGGGGAGTAGAAACTACCTGGAGCAATCAAACAAGGGAGGTGTACAGGGGGAGTAGAAACTACCTGCAGCAATCAAACAAGGGAGGTGTACAGGGGGAGTAGACTGTAGCAATCAAACAAGGGAGGTGTACAGGGGGAGTAGACTGGAGCAATCAAACAAGGGAGGTGTACAGGGGGAGTAGAAACTACCTGCAGCAATCAAACAAGGGAGGTGTACAGGGGGAGTAGAAACTACCTGCAGCAATCAAACAAGGGAGGTGTACAGGGGGAGTAGAAACTACCTGGAGCAATCAAACAAGGGAGGTGTACAGGGGGAGTAGAAACTACCTGCAGCAATCAAACAAGGGAGGTGTACAGGGGGAGTAGACTGCAGCAATCAAACAAGGGAGGTGTACAGGGGGAGTAGAAACTACCTGGAGCAATCAAACAAGGGAGGTGTACAGGGGGAGTAGAAACTACCTGGAGCAATCAAACAAGGGAGGGGTACAGGGGGAGTAGAAACTACCTGGAGCAATCAAACAAGGGAGGGGTACAGGGGGAGTAGACTGTAGCAATCAAACAAGGGAGGTGTACAGGGGGAGTAGAAACTACCTGGAGCAATCAAACAAGGGAGGTGTACAGGGGGAGTAGAAACTACCTGGAGCAATCAAACAAGGGAGGGGTACAGGGGGAGTAGAAACTACCTGCAGCAATCAAACAAGGGAGGTGTACAGGGGGAGTAGAAACTACCTGCAGCAATCAAACAAGGGAGGTGTACAGGGGGAGTAGAAACTACCTGGAGCAATCAAACAAGGGAGGTGTACAGGGGGAGTAGACTGGAGCAATCAAACAAGGGAGGTGTACAGGGGGAGTAGAAACTACCTGCAGCAATCAAACAAGGGAGGTGTACAGGGGAGTAGAAACTACCTGGAGCAATCAAACAAGGGAGGGGTACAGGGGGAGTAGAAACTACCTGCAGCAATCAAACAAGGGAGGTGTACAGGGGGAGTAGACTGGAGCAATCAAACAAGGGAGGGGTACAGGGGGAGTAGAAACTACCTGCAGCAATCAAACAAGGGAGGTGTACAGGGGAGTAGAAACTACCTGGAGCAATCAAACAAGGGAGGGGTACAGGGGGAGTAGACTGCAGCAATCAAACAAGGGAGGTGTACAGGGGGAGTAGAAACTACCTGCAGCAATCAAACAAGGGAGGTGTACAGGGGAGTAGAAACTACCTGCAGCAATCAAACAAGGGAGGTGTACAGGGGGAGTAGAAACTACCTGCAGCAATCAAACAAGGGAGGTGTACAGGGGGAGTAGACTGGTGCAATCAAACAAGGGAGGTGTACAGGGGGAGTAGAAACTACCTGCAGCAATCAAACAAGGGAGGTGTACAGGGGGAGTAGAAACTACCTGCAGCAATCAAACTACCTGGGCTATAGGTGGTAGTATTGGTGCCAACAGTACTGCAGCCTCACCTGGCGTGCAGTGGCTAAACCATGTACCTGTTACACATCTGCTGCTTCAGTCAATGGGTCGTTTCTACTCCCTAGGTAGAGCAAATAAGGACAAACATTATAACGGCTAAAACTACACTTTCTGGCGCCCCTCAGCATTATTGTTCTATGCATTCTTCAATATTTATTTTGAATAGATTTTTATTGCATACAATTTTGTGGACAAGTCCCGATATTCTCATGTGATACAAATAAATATTAAAAAAAGTATCATTATTATACACGCATCCACTACAGAGGCCCCGACAGCCGCTCGTTACTTGTAACGCGGTAATGGACTAGTATATTACCGGCGTGTTGTCATGGCGACAAAAGTTTGGTGCCGCAAGATTGCCAATGCTAGTTTCCCGACGCAAGTTTGCCGGAGCGAGTGCTTTCTTCCTCAATTGTTTCACCTGTATCTAGTTACAGTCCTCTTGTAGGAAAACCAGATATGGTAAATTATATCATCTTTTTAATTAACCACGTTTTACATGCACAATAAGGCATGTACACAAATCAACTCGTTTTCCGCACAGACGCATAAGTAAAGAACTCAATCTACAATCTCGTTCTTTACTTATGTGCTGTGCGTCAACTCGTCCATTAAGTGCTAATTATTGTTGTACAGAAACTGTATGTTTCACATAGTAATCTTAGTAAATAAGTAAATTTTTAATATTAATCATCCAGGCTTTTAAAGAAAATGAGCCTATCAGATACTCTCTTCGAGCTCAATAATCCAATACAATATAGTATACAATCTATGTACAAGGGATAAGTTTACCACAGATACAAATATTTTTACAAGTGTTTTATATATGCCACAATATCCGACAGTTACCCAGTTAAACAGATAGAACCACTCACACAGGCTAAAAACAACAACTTTCTTATGCACTAATCTGGTTTTTACATGTAAAAAGTCATCAGGGCAGTGGTTAGTACATGTGTGTATGACCCGATCTTGACATAGGGGTGCCTGCAGATGGACATGGCTTTTTATGTAGGGGAAATAACACTATAACTTATCTCCAATGGTATAATGTATTAAATCTTATGTATGTTAATGGCTGAGTACAGTTATATGTGTTACGGGTTAAGATTTAATTTTATTGTTTTATCGTTTAAAGTGATTGAGGTGCCTAAATAAATGATTTAATCTGAGACGCGATTTGATCAGATGAACCTAATGAGATTACTGTGACTTGACTGAATGGACTGGACTTACAGTTTACTGACCAGACTGACTTAGAATGCTTTGACTGTATTGACTGATTGATGTTACGATATTTGACCCAATAAAACCTACTTCAGTTCTCCAATGTGGACCTTTGCTCTACTAGAGTTATTATTACACAGCTAGCAAGATCAATTAGACTCATCACAATCAACAAGACTCTATATTAACCATTAGCAGTAATTACATTAGCAGTAACTCCATAACCTTATAATCACAATTATAGGCAACCAAAGTTGTTTTTTATGGTAAATTTTTAACATTTTCCGTCTGAGCATGACTAAATCATAGTAACTATATCTTGACATCAGACACAAGTATTTGACCCTGAGAAAACTTTTCCCTTGGAAACGCCAGGTTAATACATTAAGTTGACACTAATTGTTAAATCGATCAATAGTTAAATAGATCAATACCATTAACTTAATACTTGTTTGTCAGTTATTTTCTTCGAATCTCGAGTCGAGTCATGTTTCCAGTCGTTTTTCTGCTCTGTAGAATTCCGTCGTCCCTTCTCAGAGGACGATATGTGTGGTTTGTGAAGGTATTGGGGATGGAAATGTGATTTTGAGAAAAGCAAAGAAGCAGAGGGAGAGGTTGGAGGAATCAAATAGGGAGAAGATGATACGGGGAGAGAAGAGGGGGAGAGAGAAGAGAGGGAGAGTAGGGAGAGGGAGAGAGAAGGGGTAGGGACAGAGAGAGAGAGAAGGGGTAGGGACAGGGAGAGAGATAGAGGGAGAGAGAAGGGGTAGGGACAGGGAGAGAGAGGGGGAGAGAGAAGGGGTAGGGACAGGGAGAGAGAGGGGGAGAGAGAAGGGGTAGGGACATAGAGAGAGAGGGGGAGAGAGAAGGGGTAGGGACATAGAGAGAGAGGGGGGCAGGGACAGGGAGAGAGAAGGGAGAGAGATAGAGGGAGAGAGAAGGGGTAGGGACAAGGAGAGAGAGAGGGAGAGAGAAGGGGTAGGGACAGAGAGAGAGAGAGGGGGGCAGGGACAGGGAGAGAGAAGGGGTAGGGACAGAGAGAGAGAGAAGGGGTAGGGACAGGGAGAGAGAGGGGGAGAGAGAAGGGGTAGGGACAGGGAGAGAGAGGGGGAGAGAGAAGGGGTAGGGACAGGGAGAGAGAGGGGGAGAGAGAAGGGGTAGGGACATAGAGAGAGAGGGGGGCAGGGACAGGGAGAGACAGAGGGGCAGGGACAGGGAGAGAGATAGAGGGAGAGTAGGGAGAGAGAGAGAGGGGTAGGGACAGGGAGAGGCAGAGGGGCAGGGACAGGGAGAGAGATAGAGGGAGAGTAGGGAGAGAGAGAGGGGGGTAGGGACAGGGAGAGGCAGAGGGGCAGGGACAGGGAGAGAGATAGAGGGAGAGTAGGGAGAGAGAGAGGGGGGCAGGGACAGGGACAGAGATAGAGGGAGAGTAGGGAGAGAGAGAGAAGGGGTAGGGACAGAGAGAGAGAAGGGGTAGGGACAGGGAGAGAGGTAGAGAGGGGGATAGACAGGGAGAGAAAAGGAGGGGAGAATGATAAATATTAAATAGAGCACCATATAAAAGGAGAGATGGTTTATTAATACTATTGTAACTAATTTGTGTTATGGCAAAGTTTGTATATTAAATATCAAATCATTGTATAATAAATATTTCATAGTAAGCATTGTATATATATAAACATTACCGTAGTGGCCCGTTCATAAGCCCGGGCTTGTATTTGTTTAGACCCCCCTCTTGCCCCGGCTTGCAATTGAGATAGGCTTTTAATCGATAATTAAATTTTAGTGGATTTTATTTTTTCATGACCCCCACAGCCCCGGTCTGTATTCGAGGTAGGCTTATAAACAGGTCCCGGCTTATAAACGGGCCACTACGGTATACATAATCATTGTATATTAAACGTAGTATATACTAAATATGGAATCTGGTTCAGTGGTTCTGACCCACACAACCATGTGTATCCAAATGTTTTCAGAAAATGTACAATTGGCAGCTCTACACATTTAGTAAATTCTGCTAAGTTAGGCTGGAATTTGGTCTATACTAGGTAAATATTCGGCATTGCATTGATTCTTGCAATCTGTTTGGTTAGGTTGAACTGTATTTTGAACTTTATTTTCGTCTGCAATTTGGGTTATTTGAGAGGATTGGTGAAGGCGAATTGTACATTTTCTGAAAATCTGACCCATTTACCTCATCCAGAATCATACTGATGTAATAGTGGTGTAATAATGGTGTAATACTATGTAATAATGGTGTAATAATGGTGTAATACTATGTAATAATGGTGTAATAATATGTAATAATGGTGTAATACTATGTAATAATGGTGTAATAATGGTGTAATACTATGTAATAATGGTGTAATAATATGTAATACTATGTAATAATGGTGTAATACTATGTAATAGTGATGTAATATTATGTAATAATGGTGTAATACTATGTAATAATGGTGTAATAATATGTAATACTATGTAATAATGGTGTAATACTATGTAATAATGGTGTAATACTATGTAATAATGGTGTAATACTATGTAATAATGGTGTAATACTATGTAATAATGATGTAATACTATGTAATAATGGTGTAATACTATGTAATAATGGTGTAATACTATGTAATAATGGTAAATGGTAATGATAATTATTAATAATAGTGTAAGGGTAACGTACCTGTATTAAGGGTTGTATGGTGTGAGGTGTGTGGTCCCGCACAGGTAGAGCTGGTGCAGGTAAAGGTGGGGGAGCAGGACAGGTGGCCTTATATCACCTGTACACCAGCTGGGGGGGGGGGGAGGGGTTGGATACTGGCTACTACCCACACCTCCATACCCCCTCCATGCAACCACACCCACACACACCTTCCTTACTACACTCCCTACACTCCACCTCCTCCCCACCCACACCACCCCCTCCCAACCGTTCCTCTCAGCTGGGGGGGGGGGGGCAGGGGGGGCAGGGGGGAGGGGGTAGATACTGCCTTCTACCCACACCTCCATACCCCCTCACTGCATCCACACCCACACACACCTCCTTACTACACTCCCTACACTCCACCTCCTCCCCCACCACATTACCTTTCCTCCTTCACCCTGCCCCCTCCCCACACATCCCCCCACCTCCGCTCCACCCACACCCAACCGTTCCTCTCCGTATCCTCCCACACAGTAAAGTCCACACTCCCCCACCACACTCCCTCTCCTCATTAACCCTGCCCCCTCCCCCCACATCCCCCACCTCTCCTCATTAACCCTGCCCCCTCCCCCCACATCCCCCACCTCCACCCCCTCCCACCCCTTCCTCTCCCTCCTCCCACACATTAAAGCCCAGACTCCATTGGTGCAGTATGGCCAGGCGATGTATATCACAAGACACTTTTGTACCTCACAAGATATTTTTAACATGTAACAAAATAATAAAAGAAAAATAACCTCATGTCCTTAATTCCCAACAATTTGCTTCTATGAGACTCCTCCAAGGCAAGGTCACAACAGTGACATTGCCTTGTGACTAGTGGACTAGTTGCAAGTGTCAGATTTTCAGAAAATGTACAATTCACCTTCACCAATCCTCTCAAATAACCCACATTTAAGACAGAAATCAGCTTCAAAATGCAGTTTAACATAACAGAACTGATACTTTAAATCAATGTGATTCCACATATAATACCTGGTATTCTTCATTTTTCAGCCTAATTTAGCAGAAGTTCCTAAATGTGCCAATTGTACATTTTCAGAAAATCTGACCCTTATAGGGCGACTCCACTATAGGTAAAAAACGGCGCCGACAGGCAAAATTCGTCGCCGACATGACTAAAAATTCGGCGCACACAAATCACTAGTGGAAGAGGGAGTAAAATAGGTTGTTGGCAACACATTTATTTGAGGCCAACAATTGCAAAATATGTAACTTGATTAGATATTTCGTCACCAAAAATTCGTCGCAGCCGTTTTTTGCCGTTTTTCCCATAGTGGAGTCCCTGCATTAAGCTCTCCTACTGTCGCTAATCAAAAATTGATGTTTTACGAAGGAGACAACTTGTGTTGTGCTGAAGTGTAGTGAACTGTGGGTCTTTGTACTTCTGTGCTTCACACCATGGACTTCCTGTAGTGCACAATGACCAGGGGTCAGCCCCAGACCAGTCCATTCATAATGTAGGGGGGGAGGGAGGTAGTCCACAATGCATCATTCTACCCTGTGTTAAATGCTGCATGTAAACAGGAAGATGAATTATAGGTCCACAGCGCATGCGTGGGCAGTGGGCACTTCCTGCTGGTTGATGATTGGATAATGGGTGGTCATGTGATAGGTTGTTGCATGATATATTCTTATAGAAACAATTACCATTTTTTTTAATTAAAGAGTAATGAACATACTAAAACAGTACCCCTAGTGCCCAACAGGTCTACACCCATATGATACCATAGCTCCTTGTTCCCGTTTGTATTAATTAGAGAATAGTAATTAATCCTTAATTAGAGAATAGTAATTATCCTTTTTCCTGTTTATTGTAACTGTTTATGGAGGAAATAAAAGCATTCATATATATATAATTATATATATCAAGGTACTAATATCACATAACTCTACAGGACTACAGGACTCCAGACCTGTATCACTTGCATGTTAGAACAACCAGTATAAATATTATATTCAATAGCCCGATGGAGGTTTCAAATCGATCGAGACGGAGGGTCAAATCGTACGACACCCCGAAGGGGTGGAGTACGATTTGACCCGACGTCGAGATCGATTTCAAACCGAACAGAGGGCTATCTAATATTTATTTCATACGTAATCAACAAGGGAAGACGATTTTAATGACATTTTACCTTGGATTCCACCGATTCTTGTGAACATACCGATGACTGAACCGCCATGACAGTGTGATAGCAATGCCAATGCCGGCACGGCCGTGCATTCACTAGCTCAGACAACACAGCAACAAACTTAATTAGGCCTATGTATGGCATGTTTGTTGGTTCCAATATTCGTCGAGATCGATTTGAAACGGAACAGAGTGCTATTAGATATTTATTACATACTGATTTGTAGATTTATCTGTTATATTTACCTTAAATTATCGGAACTTTGCGTGAAAACTTAAGAAACGTGCAAGGCAGCGCTACACAGCAGAGCGCAACGTCACCAAGTGCGCAACGTCGGCAAACCAATGAAATTGCGTCATATTGGTCACGTGTTAATGCCCCGCTCAAATAGCACATGTGTGCTATTTGACATTTCGAATAGCAGCCCCGAATAGCACCCGTGAAATCGCACACGTATGTAATAAATATTCAACAATTGTTCATTGCTGATGTTATTACAAGTGGTTGGTCAACTCTGACGTGTCAGGTCTACCGCTGATTGCTATTCCTTTTAGAACTTGTAAATAAACTAAACTATTGGACTCATAAATAACTAGTTTCGGTACATGTGTTTATACTGGGTACATGCCTCCTTGTTGTCACATTTTGTAATTAAAGCATGTTCTTATTTCTCATCTCTATATTTCCAGTAGATTATAAAATACGTTTAGGCAATCAAAACCACCAACATTAAAGTATTTTTTATTTCTACACTTATTTTACAATCAGTGGATGTGATTTTCTGCCTGTACAGTAAATCACAAACAATCCGTAAAATGCATCCATCCATTTTCACAATCGAGATCCAGATAATCTTTTTTAATAGAAACCTTTATTAATCGATACACGAAATAATATGACAATATACAATCTATTCTTGCAGAGTACAGTGACATGTGTATAGTTGGTAGGAAATGAGCATCAGTTTTAACCATTTAAATCTGGTTTAGATGACAAAAAACTGTCCACCAGGAGCCATGCCCGTGGGGAGAAAAAATCTAGCAGTTATAAATTCAAAATTGTCAAAAGTCAATAACTCGATGATCTATAAATGTCCAAAAAGATGGAACGAACTCCAGACTGACGCCTACAGAATTGAGGACAAACAAACATTAAACAAGTTATAAGTTTACTAATTATTAAGTTAATCAATGATTTAATCAACTATTTTTCTATTTAACTTTATAATCAGTTTAACTTAATGTTTATACCCTACGTTTCCAAAGGAAACAAATTCTCAGGATCAATTATTTGTACGCGATGTCAAGTCATAGTTACTGAAATTTAGTCTTTCTTAAACTGAAAATGCAGAATATTTATTGTCATATACCGGGTATATACTGTCATATACAGGGTTCCTGAGGTCAGTAAAAGGTCTGTTTAAGTAATTATGATTTTGGGTTTTTCAGATGCATCTGTCTAAAATAGTAGAATAGTAGAATAGTAGAATAGTAGAATGCACTAAAACAGCACTCAGAGTGAGAGAGAGAAAGAGAGAAAGAGAGATGGGGGTAATGGGTGGAAGGCTAGGGAGGGAGGGAGGGAGGTAGGCGGAAGGCAAGAGAGGGCGTGGGCAACCAACCATGACTGGGTTAGGGGCAGGCCTGGTTTGTCTTATTATGTAATAACCAGAGGGGGGCAGGGTGGAGTGGTGTATAGTGGATGTGAGAAATGGGTGGAGTAGATAAGCCTTCTGCAAACATGCAAACTGATCAGACAGATGATTTCACACTGATTGTTACCTCACACATCCTACATTCAGCTAACACATTTATGTGGGATTTAAACGATAAAAAGATGATTGACAGAATGGTACTCAATCCACTAACCTTCTCAGTTCCTGAGGAGGTAAAAAATACAGAGAGTGGATCCTGTCCCCTTTTTGACCTATTTAATTCCATAAGGCCCTAATTGGGCCCCACAATGGTGACTGTTCCCCCACCTCTATGAATCCAGGTACCTCTATGGATGGAACGTAACTTGCTTTAGTGCCTGACCATGCCCCGGACATCTCAATACCCGTGCTGTATCTATATAAATATAATATATTGTATCTTTATTCTGAGTCGAACAGTTAGATCAGATTTTCAGAAAAGGACGCCGGCCTCTCCCTAAGGAGGTCTTCCTGGGGGAACCTTGTTTTAATATCTGCTATTCGGTAACGTGATATCAGAATGTACATAGTTCTGTCCGACCCAAAGCAAACAATAACAAATAATGTAGCTAACAATGAATAATTCAGTCCCTGCCCTGCCCATTTTCCCCAAATATAAAACCCTATAAATATTTACTAACTATACCATACAAGTAAGCTCTACTACTATCCGAAATGAATCATGTTTTATGTCAACATTGTTATTGATACCAGTCAGAGATACTCTCTAACCGAAATCCCAGTTTATATGTATATTATTATTGCAAACCCAGGAAGAAATATAGATAATTTGAACAATACCTAACCCTGGGAATCTCTATGTTCCTGAACCCAAGACCATACTTAACTCTATGTGAATCCTATGTACTCATCTATGTACTCAACTATTTCATATATATCATTAATTATTGTACCTCTTATTTTACCATCTCATATTATGCAAACTTTGCTAATTATGTACAAGTCTTAGAAAGCCTTAGTAACCATGTAACATAATTAATGTTCAAAATCTGTAAAATTAATGTGTTATTTTCACTGAAGCAATTAAAATCCCCCCAAAAGAGGACTTGGTTTACCCACTCAAATGAAAATGTTATAAAAAACACCTAAAAAACCCCAAAGCCATTACTGCCGGCCGTTTGTCAGTTATTGGTACAAAGCAGTTCTTACTCCATCATTCAACTCCCCCTCAGCAGGTGGCGCCACCACACATTACCCACAATGCCTGCTGCAGTAAAACCGGACACAACTCATGGCGTTGCTGAATAATTCACGTAATAACTTTATTTCCATTACTTTTTCAAATGAAATATTCACGAGGTTTCTTTTCTTAAGTGGGTGTATTTTGTCAGTCAGTATTTTACGGCTTGTCGTTAAGTTTATTATTTGTGGTGAGTTGAAAGAATTGAATGGTGTGGGCTGTATGGAGCTAAGGACAGGATCACACAGCAGCTGGTCACTACTGGCACTGAGCCGCTGAGTAATAGGGGAGTTTACATAGCCGCCATTTTGAATCTTGATTCGTATGGCATTATGGGACTAATGGTACAGTGTAAAATCTATAGAAAACATGCCATGTTCAGTGCGGTATATTTATCTGTACTCTATTGTCAATATCCATGTTTTATACATGTTTCCATAAGACAAGTCGCCATCTTTCCCATCATGCATTTGGTTTTCATGAATCATTGGTACAAGCTATGATATTATCCCATGCTGGGATACACAATAGGGGAGTTAACATGTGTCACCGCACATGCCTATTACAGTGCATGCTGGGATATACAATAGGGGGTTTGCATGTGTCACTGCACATGCCTATTACAGTGCATGCTGGGATATACAATAGGGGAGTTTACATGTGTCACCGCACATGCCTATTACAGTGCATGCTGGGATATACAATAGGGGAGTTTACATGTGTCACTGCACATGCCTATTACAGTGCATGCTGGGATGCACACTAGGGGCGTTGTATGTGCCACTGTACATGTCTATTACAGTGCATGCTGGGATACACAATAGGGGGTTTGTATGTCTCACTGTGTATACCTGTTACAGTGCATATTTATTCATTATTTAGGGGGATGTTGACATAAAATACTTCATATTTTGACACAGTAAGATGAGGCGGGTGTGATATAAATACAGAGCGTGGAGCAATGCACCCATGATATGAGCCTAACTTCATGCAGTAGGTGTTATATATGTTGAACAACAGGTGGCGTGTAAGTGCTGTTGGTTTCGTTTATTATCCACTAGGTGGCAGGCCGCTAATTATTTAATTAATTGACTAGTATCTAACATTAGCTGATATGACTCATCACACTAATTAAGATTATAACAAAAGGATGATATCCAAAAAAATACACAAGAAACCCCATATATCCTTTAAATACTGGAACTCTCTTGAAACTGCTGCTCACCAGGTACAGGACAAAAAATCATTCAGCAGGTTTATAGATGTACTAGCAAAGTACCCGTCCTCTGGACGGTCACCCTCTATCGCCACACTTCTCCCTCTCCCTCTTTTCCCTCCCCCTCTTCTCTGACTTTCATACCTGTTTTTCTCTCCCAACCCTATCTCCGATTCCCCCCCCTCTCTCCCCTCTTCCTCATGCTCCCCCTCCCCGCTTTCTCTCGCTCCCTTCTGTCCCTTTCCCTACATCCTCTCCCTCCTCTCTCCCCCCCTCTTCTTTCTACACCCTCTTCTTCACTCTCCCACTCCTCTTCATGCAGTTACAGAGTGTAAAATTAACACCCGCCCGCGGCCGGGTAAAACCCAAAAGTTACCCACCCTCCTTGGCGGGTAAAGGAAGGTGAGACAGAGAGACAGAAAGAGTACAATTTAACGTCCATTGTGAATGGTTTGAGTAATTCGATATTCAAGTATATTGTAATTATTATAGTGCATGATGATTTGCTTTAAATAGTATGACGAAATATGTCAAGTATTCTGTACTGGAGTATTTTGTTTTGGTGCAAAGAAAGGACTTAATTGTGTGATTGAAATGACTTGATCTTCTTTCATTGAGGAGTAATTAACCTCCTCAGTCAGGGCATATAATAAATCCAAATCTGAATGTAAATATAATTGATAGAGGTTAACATTTTAGCATCTCACCTCTCTAACACAGTCGATATAACTATTCCTAGACTGGAACACTATTACTATCATAATTTCATTAATCAACCCTCATCTCATATCATCTCTCTTCATTCATTATTTCATGTGGCATAAAGCTGAGATATTATAGTGATCATCAAAAAATCTTGATTTTAAAGTATATATACTTTTCAAGTAATTATATATATTCTTATGACAGACTTTGAAATTGACAATGTAAAGTGTATAGAGTTAACGGTTATATTTTCTTTTGATACTGGTATCATAACAGATAGATAATGTTAACGTTAAATTCTATTTCGTAATGATTTTTAATTTTTCTTATGAAGCAATACCTTGATGGAAGACAAATTGTATTTGTGCAGGGCATGACGTAAATCACCCCTGGGATGAGATTATATCATATTGTTACTAATTCCTGAATAAAGATTTTAGAAACAAATTAGAGGTCCAATACATTTCTGTGTGGGCGGGTAAACTTGGTGGGTGAAGAAAAAAAGTTAATTTCACCCACTGAGTTAGGTCCCCCTGGACGTAGGCTATGGGAAATGACGTAGTATCTCACAGGGGCTTTCCCAGGCTATAAATAGAGTGTGGTTATCCCGATTTAAAAAAGGCTTCAAAATCACATTTCCATCCCAAATACCTTCACAAACCACATACGACGACATCCAGAGAGGGTGGACAGACCTCTAAAGATGAGTAAAGTGGTTTGTAAAACAACAAATTCTGAGAACATTCTGGACAAAGAAAACCTTCTTTCTACCATTTCTTTTCTACCTCCTTTCCTAGAAATCGCTCTAGCTTTATATTATATGGATGTTTGAGTGAAATTGATATGTTGTAGACCACTATATACTGTGGCATCTTTGCATGTGTGTGTCATTATGAGTGATTTGTGCTGCTTGGTCTGGACCTACCATTATTACTGTTTCTACTGCTATACCTTGTTTTATTCTTTGTTTTTACTACTGATGAATTCATTAAACTGCTTTAGATAGATTGTCATTAACGGTTAGCTAGATACATGAGCAGTTGAAGTTTATTGTCTCTGCTTCTGTTGCTATGAAGTGCTTCTTATATTAACTAGATACTACTAGATTAGATATTAGAAAATAGCCCTAAAGTTTATTTTTGGCATAGTAATGTAAAATCAAAATTATTCTTTCTTGGTAGGAACTAGTCAGGAACCCGTTGGAAGACCTGGAAGTCACCTTTCAGATACGGGGCTCCTTTTTGTACACTATTCTGGTATAAATAAAAAATGCTTTGAATTGATAACGGGTGGCACCTTGATGAAGCTATAGTTAGTGCATCCCATTGCAGTAGTGTAGGTAACTAGTCATTTAATACCTCTATATCTCATAAACTGTAATTTAAAACTCTAGTCTAAAGGGACCCTCCCTGCCATAGAAGAGGGCCGCTCCCATTTCTGGTGTAAATTATCCTATATATACCTTTTCATGTACTGTTTTCCGGAAATAAACAATATACATGCATAATATTATATACATACATACATATTAGGGTTTTGTCTATATCCCAAGACTTGTGTTGGATATGATTCCTGTTTAGTATGAACCACTATATCCTCTCCAACATCATGTTAAGCCATATGTGATCCATATTAGGAAAATGAGTCACAAGTTGCAAAATATGGATTTTGAGATATCACCATATTTGAATAGAGGAGATCAAGCCGATTTCAATGATATTAAACATTAGAACAGCTGGTAAGTATTTCTATATTTTAAGTTTGATATTTTTATTTCTGAAAAAGAAGTTTGCATTTATGCCACTGGCTGTATTAAGTGATAGAGGAATTTAAATTCAATTGGTTCTCTTGTGCTTTCTTCTTTTGAGATGAGATAAGAAAAGATAAGAAACTACATTATTTATCCAACTCGTCGAGTATATAGGGGTACATATAATATAACAATACTGATAATACAGATACAATGGGTAGACAGACTTCTAGATTAGATCCAGATCTTCCAGCCGTTACCTTAGTAAACACTTCCCATAGACTTACCATTGCGGGCAATGTATACATAAAGATGCTCTATATTGAGCCCTGATGTAGAATTGCTACTACCCCCGCTACTCTTCCCGTTTCATTGCTCCCGTTTCTAAAGAAGCGGGAGCAAGCAACTGAAGGTATACCGGAATGGGTGCTGGAATACTGGAATACTGGAATGTGCTAACTATACTGCCCTGCTACTTCTAACGCTACTTCTAACGCTACTCAGAAATCTAAGCAGACAACATTTTATTTTCACATAGAAATGGATGCATCAAGTAGCGTGAGAAGTAGCGTAAAGTGATGCCATTGCCCCGCTTCAGCCCCCACTATTTCCCGCTACCTCCCCCTACCTCCCGCTACCTCCGGTTACCTCCCACTAAAAAGTAGCGGCCGCTTCAAATCAAACATGTTTGATAGAAGCGGGAGCACTCTACGCCTTGCAAACACTCCAAAAGAAGCTGGAAGTAATGTGGCTATGTAGTGGGGCCCAATAGCACCCATCCCTGTTACTCTCCCACTACTGCTGCTGATTCTTTCATCAAGTAGCGGGAGCAGTAGCGGGAGAAGTAGCCGGCCAGTGGAACCCAGCCTTAAGACAAGACCTAGTGCTGGTAAGACAGTAATGTTGGTTTGTGTATAGGAGAATGGGGTAAGTATGTATGTATGCACACCCCGGCGTGTGTACCATTAGCTGATACCATATATACATGGCTGACCAGTCACCCCCTGCACCCCGCACCCAGTAAAACACCCCGCCACCAAGTGCTGCCATTAAACATTAACCAACACATTATCACACCCTCGTCACCTACGACCTCAACTGCAGTTACCAGCATTCAAAATGGCGGAAGGTGGGTTCCCATTAGAACAAACAATGTTGGTTTTTACCTAACAAAAGCCGTTTTCAGTAGCTGTCATGTTCTGTGGGTGTTTACTATAGTTGCATTTAGGTTCGAGTGTTATCAGATACATGTATCTGGCTTATAATACAGTGTAATCTAGGTGGAAAACATTGAGTGGTATACCCGTAACTGCATCATACAGTTACGGTCATAGTGGAAATCAGTTGGGGTCATACAGTGTGTTATTCCAAGTACAAAATACAAGTAAACTTCAACCCTGGTACATTATTTGAACCCATCACAATGGTGTCATACCTAAAAGGAAGAGATCTATCGATTCAGTTTGTTATATAAAGTATTTTTAAGCAAGATTTCAAAGAAAATCATCAGTGCCAACAACAACAACAATGCTGGTAACTGCAGTTGGGGTCGTAGGTGCCGAGGGTGTGATTATACCTCCTGTAGCCTCATACACCACACATCTTGGTAAGCTAGGACTTGTTTATAATGGCCGGTATTATTCCCATACATTATGTGGCACAAAATAAGGATTTCCTCCAAGCAAAACTGTAAATTTCTTTAAGGTGATATAAAAGAATCTAAAAAATGAGTGACACCGCAACTCGAGGTACCTGCAATGGGGTATAATACAGCACAAGAGTCCAGGAAGCATGCAGACCTAGAAGTCCTGCATTCGCATATTAGAGAAATAGATTGCAGATGCAAGATATATTTTTATAATTAATTTTAATCATTAAATCGCCTGCGGCTAACACAGGGACCTTCAAAATGTATTTCCCCATTCACCTCATTCACCATAAGGAGAATGGGGGATTAACGAAAACCTAAAATGTGATGCATCAACGGCTATGCCCAGTGTTATAATATGCATGATCTCTAGAGTCCCCTATGGTCAAGTGGTTAGCATCTAGGACTGCCAATCTGGACATTGTGAATTCGAATCCCAGTGAAGGCAGCCTTTTTATATTTTTTTGTCTCATTTTCGAGTGATTTTATTTTTTAATTTCTCTAATATCTTCACATCTTGCACTCAGATTTCTTTGAAACTCACACATGCAGTTATTCATGCAATTCCCTTTTGATTGGTGAAAGAATTAGAGAGTCTAAGATCAAATTAAGGGAGAAAAGTCCATTGGATGGGGTTTGGTCATATATAGGTTCTCTGTTATAGAGCTATGGGTGGCAGTCATGAGTTTCTGTTTATTTTTAGTGAAAATGGTTTTCACACGGGCCACGATACGTCTAGGCTCAGAGTTGAGAGCGTCCCTCCAGACTGAGGGAAAGCCTCCCCAGTCTAGGCTCAGAGTTGAGAGCGTCCCTCCAAACTGAGGGAAAGCCTCTCCAGTCTAGGCTCAGAGTTGAGAGCGTCCCTCCAAACTGAGAGAAAGCCTGAGGGAAAGACATCCAGGTCGTTTATCAATCAGAATCATTCAGATTTCTTGAACTGATGAAAGAACATTGAATAATTATGTCTGCAATGGTAAGCCTATGGGAGCGTTACTTGACATGTCCACACAACATCATGAACAGTAGTAGGATCACTGCCGTGGACTACCTACACTCCCTATTATATGTAAGCCATGTACAGGGCAGAAGAAATTGAAAAAAATCACCAAAATATAACTAAAGTATTAATTAAACTACAAAAAATTCACCCACAAATACAACTAAAGTACATTATCACACTTTTAGGGTTTTTTTATGCATTATTGCCATTAATTATTTTTTGACAAAGTCACTGAAATGATGGTACTAATATACACACCGTGCATTATAGAACCTTAGCAGGATAATAATGCACGATGAGGCCTTCATCGTGCATCTTTACTAATGTAATAATGTGATAAATTGGCTGTCACTTGCTTGCTGGTGCATTAGTACCATCCTATGACTTGTTTGCGAATGGATTATTGCCAGGTGGCATTGGTCGTCTTGTGAAAGGAAATAATCTGAGCCTCTTCTTTAGTCTCCCATCGTCTCTTATCTCTTATCTCACCTCTCATTAGGGGACCCCTGCCGTCCCTAAAGCCCTCCAACAGTAGTGGACATAATTGTGACCACATGTGCATCTCTTGACATTTTTTTTAAAAAGGAATAATAGTCACAGAAACTTTGTAGTGGAATAAATAAATTCTACTAGTTTGTAGGATAATAATCCTTTTTGATTCATATTCCTACCATTTATAGATCCAAAGTTAGAAGATAAGCCCTTACCGTTTACAGCTTACTTAGTAATAGCCCAGATATGTTTTCTTTTTTAAAAAAACCCACTTTTTTACACAAACATTAATACTAACTGATATGATTTTGATATGATTTCATTTTATTACCACAAGCGTTACATTTCAACAAAGTTATTCTCAGCTTGAGCTTTAGATATCATAGGTCCTTTTTACATAATCATTAATACCAACTTATAATGCAAACATAAGTATATTTATTCTGGAGGAGCTTCCAAGAGTATTTCCCAACACAACTCAAGTCAAACTATGTAAATAAAATAATCGTACAGGTCTTATTTTCTAACTTTGGATCTATAGATGGTAGGAACATGAATGTTGACTCGACATCGATGGTCCTGTGATTCCTGTGATGTGGTTTGTGGTTTGAGACTGTGACCAGTTAATAATTGATTAGCAGTAACTGATTGACTGATTGGGACCCCATCTTATCTTATCTATCAAGATAAGGCCCCGAAATAAGAGGGGAAGGAGGAGCAGGGAGAGAACCATCCTCCCCAACAGGGCTTTACTCCTTGCGTCCTGCGTTCCTGAGTCATTAGTAGAATCGGCCCTGCTTTGGGAGGCTGGGAGAGAACAAGTGAAGGATTACATTTTAGACTGTCAAATCACAAATAATTCACCTAGAAATGCAATTCGAACTGCAACCTTATTTTTTCCCCTCACAAATGCCGTTCTTATAACATGGAATTTATATTGCTAGTTGGACAAAAAAATATATATATATATTCTGGGGCCCGTTGCACCACTTTTAGGTGATATCGTAGCGTTAACATTATATGAAGGATATGTTAAGTACATATTAACAATACGATTGTTCTAGTGTTGCATGAGATCTGTCCTATCCGTAACCAGAGGCGGGCATATATATAGTGGTGAAAGTGGTGCGTTGCAACTGGGAGCAACATACCCGTACATTGTGTCAAATTTTTACATTTTTGTACATAAGAAAATTATTTTAAATCATGAAATATACTTATCATATATATCATCGGTCATTATTTATTCTTCATGTGTTGTATATGAGTAACATATTAGTATATAGCTAGAATACAGGTCATGAACGTGTGCGATACATACAGCTGTATACGGTATATGAAATGTATAATAATCATATGTAATGAAGACAAAAAATGGATACAAATTGACTATTGTCTCTGTAGGTTTAGAAAATCTCAAATAGCATAACCCATATCCTTAGGACTCAAACGTTTAACAAACTAAATCTTTCTTATAAACAACCAATCTCACAAAACTCCCCTTAAATGTATCAATAAAGATTCAATAGTCAGTAGCCTTCATTTCCATCTCATCTCATCATTATGGAACGCATATAATATCAAGAAAACCTCACCAAGTATAATGTAATCAAATAAGAATCGGTATTGTATTATACTAGATAATTGATGTTTAGGTTAGGAATTAATGTTAATCAAATTTGTCCCTGCAACGATTGAATTTTAATAGCTTTGCATCTTCAGGACATTACGAAAATAAACCAACGTTGGGGGAAAAAACACCATTTCTGAGAAAAAATACTTTTGAAAATACTCCCTGACCCTCCCATTTTCAATGCCAAATTCTCGCTCAGAAACAAACAGACAACGGAGGTCACTTAACGCTACGATAAGGATATCCCATGCTCAAAGGCACATCGTTAAAAGACCCACATTAAAGGACACGAAACTAATTTAAGGACCCCTGGTGGAGCTTCCAAGAGTATTTCCCCACACAACTCAAGTCGAACTATATAAATAAAATAATCGTACAGGTCTTATTTTCTAACTTTGGATCTATATATGGTAGGAATATGAATCAAAAACGATTATTATCCTACAACTTGGTAGAATACATTTCTTCCACTTCAGAGCTCCTGTGACTGTTATTCCTTTTTTTAAAAAATACCAAGACAGTTCAGAGCCACATGCACATGTAGTCACAATTATGCACAATTATGTCCACTACTGTTGGAGGGCTTTGGGGGCGGCAGGGGTTCCCCTAATCATAAATGAGAGGCACAATTAGTGTTGAGTTCAGAGGGTGAGATAAGAGAGGAGGGAATGGAATGTGCTTCCCATCTACGCCACAACCTCCGCCGGCATACAAACCTTTAAAATGCAAGAATATATTTGATTTGATTTGATTTGAAAACCTTTCATTTATCACTAATTATGGTCGGTTCTCATGAAACGGTGTCCAAATGGATATTTTGGGTGAGGTCAATTGACTTGAGTCTTGACTAGACCATCGATATATATATATATATAGAATTTTTATTCAATGTCGTCATTTACATGAAAAGGACATATAAGTCTAAAATTAGTCGTGCTAACTTTAGGTCTTCCACTTGGCCCTAGACCATTCCTGACTAAATAATATACAATAATCGCATAACAATATTTTGAGAATACAATTTACAATTCAAGCGGATCAGATTTATGATCCGATCACGCTTTTACATGTTCCAATAATTTTTTGCTGTTGTACAATACTTTAAGCTAGATGAAAGAGACTTAACACTAAGACTTATTTCTAACATCTAAATTCAGTTTTACAAGTTCCTGTAGTGATGACTCAACTCTACATTCGTTGAAAGTCAATCAGCTAATTAATTAATTAGTTAATTACCTTTAATACACAATGATTTGAGGATTGGATATACTTCCATGGTATATTATTTACAATAGATATACCTCTTAGGTATAATAAACACTACATAGGTAAACAGCGATGCATTGGACAAAATACTCTTAAAGAAGAGTCCCCTACCTCCCCTCCATTCCCCCATAGTAATAATAATTACCCATTGATGCCTCAATCTTTACTCAGGTATTATACACCTGTAATTAAATACATGAATACTGATTCTGATATGTGTCAGTTTCTAGTCAGTTTCTAGTATACAAACTACTCAAATATTTTTACAATCTATCGTCCGATTTGTCAGTTTTAAGATCTGACTGGTTGGCTATTGTCAACTGGTTCGCTAAGATATTGATCGAACTCAGAACAATACACTTGTCTCATATATTTCTGAAAATCTTTCTTATTACCTATTAGTTGAGTCTTATCCGGTAGGTTATTCCATAATGTAGGCATTTCATAGAGGTATGACTTTTTATACAATTCATTTCGGGGTAGTGGTATGATCATTTTCTTTCCTTGTGTTAGACTCCGTAGACATACTTTTCTTTCATCAATATTTCTACCTTCTGCCACTCTGGTAAAAGCCCTTCCCAAGATATGCATATTTCTCCTTGTTTTCAGAGTTGGCATGTTTAACTTAACATGGATTTGCTTGGTGCTAGTCATCCGTGGTAACTTAAGTATAATTTTAAAGGCAGAGTTTTGTAGCGACTGTAATCTTTTCAAATAATTCTGTGCAGCTGCACTATAAAACACATCCCCGTAATCTATGTGGGGCAAAATTGTTGTTTTGTATAATAACATTAATGTGTCCCTTTGACAGACGCCATAAAGTTTTGATAACGCGCCAACTTTACTCCTCACCATGGCACATTTTCTGTCAAGGAATTTTTTATAATTTAGCTGCCGATCTAGTTCAATACCTAAATATTTGCTCCATGCACAATTATGTCCACTACTGTTGGAGGGCTTTGGGGGCGGCAGGGGTTCCCCTAATCATAAATGAGAGGCACAATTAGTGTTGAGTTCAGAGGGTGAGATAAGAGAGGAGGGAATGGAATGTGCTTCCCATCTACGCCACAACCTCCGCATGCTCGATGGAGCGTCTTGTGATGTGGTTGGCATGTATTATTAACGTTCCTGGTTAACTTTATGATTTTAAAACTATTCTTTAAGATTTGTTTTTTTTAAAATTAGATTATTTAAAAACAAGAAGTCTGGAACAGGAAAAATCACTATGACGTGGGTATGTAAGTGAAGATGACCAGATGTTGACTTGATTAGACCATCGATGGAGCGTCTTGTAATGTGGTATGTGGTTTCAGATTGTGGCCAGTGATTAAAGGTCACTTGGCCACTAGGGGCGTCTACCTAGTTAATTGGCGTGTAGGCATGATTGTTGGCGTGTGATAAAATAGCTAATGCATGGTTTTGATTTTCGGCCGCCATGAATTACAAATTATAAGTAAACTCGCCGCTTCGCGTGGCTCGTTACTTATATTTCATAATTCAATGGCGGCCGAAAAAAAACCATCCATTATCCATTAAATAATTCACTTACAAATACAGCTAAAGTACAACCATTCACATTCTAATCTGTAAAATATTGGAACTCTCTCTAGATAGGATTAATGTATTCTAGTTATTATATTGTCTGTCATCCTGTTACCTGTGTCTGTAGTCATTTCTTTATGCCTTTTTGTGTTTTCTATATACATTTGATGAACTTAAATAAGCATTTAAATCCATTTCATACACTTTTCCCAAAGCTACATGTGGTTGTTTGATATAAAATACTTACTATGATATTATGTCATATGTAATGTGTTCCAGGAAAATGAGTCACAAGTCGCAAAATTGATATTTTTCAAAGTGATTTAATCACAAGATCTCTTTATTGAATTGTTCTGATTTTTTTAGGGTTTAGCACTTACAGTCATATGAATCCATGTAACAATTTTCGGGATACTGTATTCAGGATATCCTTGCATTTTGAAGGCCTTCGTATGGAGTATATTTAGTTACTTTACTGGTAATTACCCATCCAGAAACATTGCAAACTTTTTTTTTTTTTCAAAAATAAAAATATCAAACTTAAATCATAGAAATACCTATTAGGTGTCCTAGTGTTTGCTATCATTAGAAACGGTTTGATCTCCTCTTTTCAAATATGATGAAATCTCAAAATCGTCTTATGACTCATTTTCCTAAAACGGATCACATATTGTCTCACCATGTGTTGTTCACATACATCTCAGTGTGGAGCGATGGTAATAGGTTCATATGTGGCCACATATCAATGACTATCTTCTTAAACATCTCCCTGTATCTGTCATTCCACCTCTGCCCCACTCCCCCCTTCCCCATCTATTGACCCTCTCTGCCTGCCCTCCCCCTACCCCCTCCCCCTACCCCCTCCCCCTCCCCCTCCCCATCTTTTCACCATCTAGTGATTCCCTCATTAAACATTAAGCGCCCCCTGCGGTGCATTATCAACACTATATCCCGCCCAGGAGCGGGTATAGGAGGAGGTATAGATGTAGGCAGGATGGGTGCAGGATGGGTGCAGGATGGGTGCAGGATGGGGTTTTGTGCAGCCCACGCGGGGTACAGTACAGCCGATAGCGGAGGCCGGAGACGGTCGGTACAGCGCCGGTTTCCTTTCTCACACAATCTGCATATTGCCATTTCTGAGTGATCTGGTGCAGGAAACGTCCTGTAGGGGCGCTGGGGTGCCTGGGGATGGATGGTGGACAATGTATATTCAGGACATTTTGTCACAAATGTCATAAATATTGTTAACAATATGAGAAATTAGAATGTATTAGTGTAGTATAGGCAGGTTGCTGATCTGGTAAAGGGGATGCCCAGTAGGGGCACTCCAGTATGACGGACAGCCTAGTAAACAATGTACATTTAGGGAAACTGCAAATCTTCACAAAAAATTGTTGATCATTTTATTTTTGTCGTTAAATATTTAAACAGGCTCTACAATGTGACATACATGTGAGTTATTTCGGCAAAAATATTTTGATCTTTTCTTTTGGGTCTTTGATATCATTTGTTAAATATTTAATTAATTTTTAAAAAAAAACTAAAATATTTACATTTGTACTATGGACCTTACAACTGCCCATCACTCTCACACACAGACATACATTGGTCCAGTTGTACACACATGCCTCAACCAGACCAGTGGTCTACACACTGTCAGTCTTGTGTTATATGGGTCAATGCAGCATGATATGTACTATGGGCATATCATCCCCTCTAAATATATTCAAACTATTTACATCTTGAAATATGAAATTTGGGAGGCAACATTAAAAAGTAGAATAATGATAATTTTATTATCTTTGAATATTTCAGTTTGACAGTTTCTAACCATCAAAATCCAGTGAAACATGTAAGGAGGAGTGCACAACGCTTCTGCACCTATAGAACCATTCCTCTACACCTACAGAACCATGTAGGGAGGAGCTCACCACCCCTCTCCACCTACAGAACCATGTAGGGAGGAGGTGACCACCCTCTACACCTACAGAACCATGTAAGGAGGAGGTGACTACCCCTCTACACCTACAGAACCATGTAGGGAGGACCCCACCACCCCTCTACACCTACAGAACCATGTAGGGAGGACCCCACCACCCCTCTACACCTACAGAACCATGTAGGGAGGATCGCACCACCCCTCTACACCTACAGAACCATGTAGGGAGGACCCCACCACCCCTCTACACCTACAGAACCATGTAGGGAGGATCGCACCACCCCTCTACACCTACAGAACCATGTAGGGAGGACCCCACCACCCCTCTACACCTACAGAACCATGTAGGGAGGACCCCACCACCCCTCTACACCTACAGAACCATGTAGGGAGGATCGCACCACCCCTCTACACCTACAGAACCATGTAGGGAGGACCCCACCACCCCTCTACACCTACAGAACCATGTAGGGAGGATCGCACCACCCCTCTACACATACAGAACCATGTAGGGAGGATCGCACCACCCCTCTACACTTACAGAACCATGTAGGGAGGATCTCACCACCCCTCTACACCTACAGAACCATGTAGGGAGGAGCTTGCCACCTCTCTCCACCTACAAAAGCATGTAGGGAGGACCCCACCACCCCTCTACACCTACAGAACCATGTAGGGAGGACCCCACCACCCCTCTACACCTACAGAACTATGTAGGGAGGATCTCACCATCCCTCTACACCTACAGAACCATGTAGGGAGGACCCCACCACCCCTCTACACCTACAGAACCATGTAGGGAGGAGCTTGCCACCCCTCTACACCTACAGAACCATGTAGGGAGGACCCCACCACCCTCTACACACACAGAACCATGTAGGGAGGATCGCACCACCCCTCTACACCTACAGAACCATGTAGGGAGGACCCCACCACCCCTCTACACCTACAGAACCATGAAGGGAGGAGCTCACCACCCCTCTACACCCACAGAACCATGTAAGGAGGAGGTCACCACCCTCTACACCTTCAGAACCATGTAGGGAGGACCCCACCACCCCTCTACACCTACAGAACCATGAAGGGAGGAGCTCACCACCCCTCTACACTTACAAAACCATGTAGGGAGGAGCTCACCACCCCTCTACACTTACAAAACCATGTAGGGAGGAGCTCACCACCTCTCTCCACCTACAGAACCATGTAGGGAGGTGCTCACCACCCTCTACACCTACAGAACCATGTAGGGAGGATCTCACCACCCCTCTACACCTACAGAACCATGTAGGGAGGAGCTTGCCACCTCTCTCCACCTACAGAACCATGTAGGGAGGAGCTCACCACCCCTCTACACCTACAGAACCATGTAAGGAGGAGGTCACCACCCCTCTACACTTACAGAACCATGTAGGGAGGAGCTTGCCACCTCTCTCCACCTACAGAACCATGTAGGGAGGAGCTTGCCACCCTCTACACCTACACAACCATGTAGGGAGGACCCCACCACCCCTCTACACCTACAGAACCATGTAGGGAGGAGCTCACCACCCCTCTACACCTACAGAACCATGTAGGGAGGAGGTGACCACCCTCTACACCTACAGAACCATGTAGGGAGGAGGTGACCACCCTCTACACCTACAGAACCATGTAGGGAGGAGGTCACAACCCTCTACACCTACAGAACCATGTAGGGAGGTGCTCACCACCCTCTACACCTACAGAACCATGTAGGGAGGTGCTCACCACCCTCTACACCTACAGAACCATGTAGGGAGGTGCTCACCACCCTCTACACCTACAGAACCATGTAGGGAGGTGCTCACCACCCTCTACATCTACAGAACCATGTAAGGAGGAGGTCACAACCCTCTATACCTACAGAACCATGTAGGGAGGAGGTGACCACCCTCTACACCTACAGAACCATGTAGGGAGGAGCTCACCACCTCTCTCCACCTACAGAACCATGTAAGGAGGAGCTCACCAACCTCTATACCTACAGAACCATGTAGGGAGAAGCTTGCCACCTCTCTACACCTACAGAACCATGTAGGGAGGAGCTCACCACCCTCTACACCTACAGAACCATGTAGGGAGGAGCTCACCACCCCTCTACACCTACAGAACCATGTAGGGAGGAGCTCACCACCCTCTACACCTACAGAACCATGTAGGGAGGAGCACACCAACCTCTACACCTAAAGAACCATGTAGGGAGGAGCTCACCACCCCTCTACACCTACAGAACCATGTAGGGAGGAGCTCACCACCCTCTACACCTACAGAACCATGTAAGGAGGAGCTCACCACCCTCTACACTTACAGAACCAGCTCATTTGAATTTCAACAAACTCACTTCAAAATTAAATGACAAGATAAACAGCTATGTATTTATAATAGTCCCCAGTTCTTCTGCCGTTTTTTATTGATTAATTATAAACACTTTAAGCTTTTGAAACTTTCAGAAAATAACCATAACAAGCTCAAGAGCTTGCTGTTGCCAGGATATAAATAAACGTTACCACAAAGAATACCACTAATAGATGGTAGTATGCTACCCCTGGTATTACCTCAACCAAACATCCCACAGACATATGTGATGTGTTCCAGGAAAATGAGTCATAAGTCGCTAAAAATAGATTTTGAGATACCATTAGATTTGAAAAGATGAGACCAAGCTGATTCCAATGATATTAAACAGTCTAATAATCTTATAAGTATTTCTAGAATTTGGTTTGATATTTTCGTTTTTGAAAAAAAAAGTATCCAATATTTCTGGGGGTCAATAAACAGTGAAGTAACTAAATGTAGTCCATATGATGACCTTTAAAACTAAAGGATGTATTATATAGATTTTCCTGAAATTTGATACACCGATTGATATAAGTCTAAGTGATGAACTCGCTAAAAATCAGAACATTCCAATAATGTGATCTTGTAAAAAAAACACTTTGAAAAATATCAATTTTGCGACTTATGACTCATTTTCGTGAAACACAACACATATAGCTCTATGTAATCTCTACATTGTACTGTGATGAGGATTAGAGCCACTTGTACAAGTCTGCCACACATGGCCCACAGTGGTGGTGGGTGCACTAGGGGGAGCCACATGTGTACCTATATATAGGGTGGAGCGGGTGGAGCAGCTCACAGACTCACTACTACACCTACTCCTCCTCCACCTCACACACAGGTAAGGCTCTTATTCATACTTTTAAACTTTTAAATATAATTAAACACTCATTATTATAGGGGCTACAGCACTGGGTGTTTATACCTCACACACACACGAGTTGCATTGCAATATTCTAAGTAACTGAAACCAAGGAGTTAGTTAACAGATTTCTTAAACATGCTTTCAATCATGAAAATAGAAAAAAAAATAGTCATAAATTTGAATTTACTGGTAATCTCAGTAAAAAAACAAATTGGTTGCCATGACAACCCCACGTAAATCACTAGTGAAATACGCACTATGCAGGGTTATATGGAATGTCATTCACTACAATAGTGGGTTTCATACTTTTCTAGAGGGTAATATGGATTGTCATAGGCTATAGCATTCATGCTCATACCATATACAGCATCTGATATGGCCTGTGTGTTATTTTTTGTTATTATTTTATTTGAGGACAAACAATTGAGGAGTTACATAGATACATGTGTCAGCCATGCTGATGTTTTATTGTGTTGCCTTTTCAAGGAAAGCAGAAATACAAATACAAATATCAATTACTCAGGGAAAGATAATATCTGATAAACAGTGATTCCATTTACTACGACCTCTACTACTCAACACACTCGCCTACATAGCTTTAGTACATACTTACATCTTTCTACAGGGTAATATGGGATATCATATTCTACATCATTGGGTGTTTATATACCTTTCTAGAGGGTAATATGGAATGTAGGCTATAGCATTGGGTGTTTATATACCTTTCTAGAGGGTAATATGGAACGTAGGCTACAGCATTGGGTGTTTATATACCTTTCTACAGGGTAATATGGAACGTAGGCTACATCATTGGGTGTTTATATACCTTTCTAGAGGGTAATATGGAATGTAGGCTATAGCATTGGGTGTTTATATACCTTTCTAGAGGGTAATATGGAACGTAGGCTACAGCATTGGGTGTTTATATACCTTTCTACAGGGTAATATGGAACGTAGGCTACAGCATTGGGTGTTTATATACCTTTCTAGAGGGTAATATGGAATGTAGGCTATAGCATTGGGTGTTTATATACCTTTCTAGAGGGTAATATGGAATGTAGGCTATAGCATTGGGTGTTTATATACCTTTCTAGAGGGTAATATGGAAGTCCATAAGGTACAGCACTGGGTGTTTATTACACCTTTCTACAGGGTAATATGGACTGCCATAGGCTACAGCATTGGCGCTCATACCACATACAGCGTGTTGTATGGCCTGTGTATTATACCTTTCTAGCGGGTAATATGGAATGCCATAGGCTACAGCATTGGCGCTCATACCACATACAGCGTGTGGTATGGCCTGCGTATTATACCTTTCTAGAGGGTAATATGGACTGCCATAGGCTACAGCATTGGCGCTCATATTACCACATACAGCGTGTGGTATGGCCTGTGTATTATACCTTTCTAGAGGGTAATATGGAATGCCATAGGCTACAGCATTGGCGCTCATACCACATACAGTGTGTGGTATGGTCTGTGTATTATACCTTTCTAGAGGGTAATATGGAATGCCATAGGCTACAGCATTGGCGCTCATATTACCACATACAGCGTGTGGTATGGTCTGTGTATTATACCTTTCTAGAGGGTAATATGGAATGCCATAGGCTACAGCATTGGCGCTCATACCACATACAGCGTGTGGTATGGCCTGTGAACCATATGGTAACAAAGTGTGGATCAAATTTTCATTATTTGTTTCCATTATATATATCAAGAACGGTATAATGAATACAAAATGACCCTCGGGCGATCTCAACCTTTTGCATCAAATATTTCTCCTAAAATTACACTAAAATTGTGATAATCTGGTTAATTGAATTGAACTGAAAAATCTTTTATTTGCCAATGGTTATACATTACTTGGAATTTGACAAAAGGGAATTAACATGATTAATATGCAAATGAGGTATAAATATTCATAGTACATAGAAAATGATACTGCCAAAGTTTTTCTCATGGTCAAAATCGCACTGGTATCAAATATCATTTAATGTGTATCAATTATTTAATAAATAGCAGTTAAATATATTCTAAAATGTCATTATGAAGGTCCATCATTAGCCACTGTTATTGCTTTATACCAGTAGTATCTCTTGTTGGACCCGATTCTAGTGACAAATTTGGGATTTCTTGCCATAATTCGGCGCATAATTTATCTCAAAATAGTGGTTTATTTCCCCAAGGAGGGCGCATCCAATAGGCTTAATATAAAGAGAGTGAAAGGAAATTAGAATTTCGATTTTCGTTGCTAACTTAAAAGAATAGATATCACAATAATTCCCGCCTGTGAAATCCGCAACAACTGTATTGAACGTCTTATTGCATTCTTGTGCCATGTTTATATAGCTGTGTATTCTTGTCATGTTAGTCACATTCTCTTGTCATGTTTACTCACATTTAATTAGTTGCCATGTCACCTTAATCTTAACTCCAGTGTGACAAAGCTAGCTTATATAGTACTATTACCTAATGTCCTTCTAAAAAGACGGACATATACAGTAGCGAGAAAACTTGTAAAAACCAGATTTTGGTTTATGATATTTTATTTTATTTTATTTCATTAAGACTTTAACATTTAAGTAGTTTAGGAAACAAACCAAGACTAAGGCTAACGAAGAAGGCATGGGCTGGAAGAGATCTCCGGATAAGCCCATAACCTATTTTCCATGTACACTCTTACTTTCTGGAAATAAAGAATTGGTTATCTTATCTTATCTTATCTTATCATATCTTATCTTATCTTATCTATACCGTGTTAAAGATATATGCGGGTGTCAACACACACGCCACCTAGCGGGTCCTATTTTTCTTTGAAATATTTCGTTATCATCATAAGTTGAGATGTACTTGTGTACGATTTCCAATATCTAGAGGGTTTATTTTATTAGAACAGTTTTGAGTTCTGTTTTTTAAGATTCATTTTCATTGATTATGCTGCTTGATTACTAAATTTGGGTGATGTGGTCAACTTCAAATGACCACAACTTTTTTTTAACCACGTCAACGTACTGTTTTTCTTTGGTAAATCGGTAGCACAATATACCATATATATGAGTAGAAAGTTTTGATGAAAAGTCACCGATCATTTTTTTTCTATATAATGAAACGTGAAAAAAATACACATTTTCCCATAGACTTCAATGTTAAAGCTCTGTTATTTTCAAGCGGCTGTAGAAAAAAAAATAAGTCGTTGAGATGTACTTTTTTTTTCATTTCTTGCTTTCTTATGTAGTCAGGAACGATCCCTGAACGTTTCATGAACAAATCACCGACCAATCTTTTTTGCATTGAACACCCGCCTATACCTTTAATACTCTAGCACGGGGTAAGATATCACTATAATTGACTAAAGCAGGACTTCTGGCCTTCAGCAGCCTTCCCGCCATATGCTAATGAGCGTGTGACGTCACGCGTCAGGGCCCGAGGTTCAGCAGTTGTAGTTGACTGCACGAACCTGGGCGCGGCACGATGCACATTGTGATGCGGGACCCATTCTATAGTTTTGTATGACTAATACCACTTTATTGCAGCTGCTATACCCTAATATTCTCGCGCACCTTTAACGTTGATAGTGCCACATACAAAACATATTCTATATAGAATAGAATAGAATAGAATCGAATAGAATAGAGTAGAATAGAATAGAACAATCTTTTATTCATCAAGGGTTTACAGATTTCTGACGAACAGGTCAACAGGCCTCTGGGTACCATTTAGATCTACCGGCCGTTCCCTTGACATTAATGGGATAACCTAATACATAATAAAGCTTAATAATATTCAACAATATAAGGTATAAAATGTATCAATAAAACATGAAGCTGGTGTTGGATAATTCAATCCAGTACAGGATGCCATCGTGGCAAGCTATCGACTTGATACATGATAGAAGCAATTTTTAACGTCTATAACATGAATTAGACTGGGAAACAGATGAGAAATTCTCAATCCTAGGGGCATTTTTGAGTACAAAGGTCCACCAGCAATTTTCTGGCTAATTTGGGTGTGCTGAACACGGAAATCACTGTTGGACAGCTGAAATCTGACTCCTTCCTTGTCAAAAATTAAAAACAAAAATGGCTGCCATTCATTTTTTAGAAAAATCATAAAACACACATATATAGTCGTGTGATACCTCAAAATTATGGAAATGGAGAGGACAATCCATTTTACACACTTACCTGGATGTCACAGCAATGTGGTTACCATGACAACCAAATATCCACACATAATATGTGTTTTTCACTCATTTCTGAGAAAAATCATAAAAAAACACATATATGGTAATGTGATACCTCAAAATGTTGGTAATGCAGGTCTGGAGGCCTTTTGACAAGGAAGGAGTCAGATTTCAGCTGTCCAACAGTGATTTTCGTGTTCAGCACACCCAAATTAGCCAGAAAAGTGCTAATGGACCTTTGTACTCAAAAATGCCCCTAGGAGTATTAAGAGTGATGTTTAGGTGGATTTTGCCTAGTCTAAATCTAAAATATTTCCTGTTTTTCTCCCCGGTTAATTGTCTAGTGATAGAGTCATACACTGCTTGTTTATGTCTTGTTATTAAAAGTCTATATTCTGTATTAAATCTTACTTATTTCTCCAACATCTTTTTGTTCTTGCCAAAGCACTAAGTAAATCCCTTTCCTATTGGTAGAGACCTTATGACGTCATCTGACGTCTTTCTAACTAAACACACTAACACGCAGACCAATAGGGAACTTGCATGTGCCACTGCGTATATCTGTACAGTGCATCTTGGGATGGATTCTGTTGACCATACGTGCTTCCTAGGCCATAAATAGAGTGTGGATATCATATATGTATATTTTGGTATTTAGAGGCATTAATAAGCAATTTGTTTTGTATCATTACGGGTTTTTTTTATTGTCAATATCAAAAAAAGTTTTGATGTTGAGTGATTGAGTTTTTGTATACTTGATCGCCCCCAGAACCCTCATAAATGTACAAACTTTTATAAGCTTGGACATCAAAATGACGATTTATTACAATTTAAGTATTTATTTTCAGCCAATCAGATCGCGATGAACAAGTTCCTGCTTGTACTACTGGTGGCGGCCCTAGCGGTGGTTCATCAAACTAGTGCCAACCAGTTCTCCTTCTCGCTACCAGGGAACTGGGGGCAGACCGGCAAGCGTGGCTTTAGTTTTGCACTTCCCGGCAGGTGGGGCAACGTGAAGCGGGGCGGCATAGACTGCAGCGACCTCAACGATGATACCGTGCTCGCCATCTATAGGTCTATACATGTGAGTGGGGCTTATTTATAGTTTATAATACTTATAGATCCATGCATGTGAGTAGAGCTCATCCAAAGTCTATTTGTCAAACCTTGCTGTAATTTTAAGGGCAAAATGGAAGACCTACACTGTAGAATGTATCATCCTATTCCTTGTAACAATTATTATAAAAGCTGGAATAAAAATTCAATATATAGTTTATAGATTAATACATGTGAGTAGGGACCATTTATACTTTATAGTATCTATAGATCAACACATGTGAGTAGGGACCATTAAATTTTATAGTTTATAAGATAAGATAAGATAAGATGTTGTTTATTTGCCTTTGAAAGTTACATAAATATCCATTGATATGAGAAAAAAAAGACAAATGGGTCGACATGCCTTATGGTACAGCTAGTGTACCATCTCTTCCGGCCGTTACCGAATTTGGAAGAGAAAAAGAAATAAAATAAAATAAAATAACAAGTGTAATGAAGTAAAATACGAATAAAAGGACTAAGCTAAAGGCGTGTTGCCTTTTTACATAGGAGACTAGGTCTTGACATGGGTATGGAAATAAAGAACATTATTTCCTTAACAGTGAACCGATAGTAATAACAATCATATCTGGAATAAAATACATTATTCCGACAAGGGATAAATTTACATTTCTTAATCAAGAAGAACACCTTGATACAGGTTTTTGTTCGTCGTTGGCTATATAAACTAGGAGATAAAATACAAGCTGTTTTACATGTAGTAATAATAAATGAAATAAACTACATTATTTCGTTTGGTTAGGAAACAATATATATTATAGTAGTATATAGATCAATACATGTGAGTGGGGACCATTTATAGTTTATACTATCTATAGATCAACACATGTGAGTGGGGACCATTTATTGTTTATAGCATCTATAGATCCATACATGTGAGTAGGGACCATTTATAGTTTTTTAAAAAAAAAAGTACCTATAGATCTATATGTGTGTGTGAGGACAAT
Organism: Sthenelais limicola; assembly: GCA_942159475.1. Classification (NCBI taxonomy): domain Eukaryota; kingdom Metazoa; phylum Annelida; class Polychaeta; order Phyllodocida; family Sigalionidae; genus Sthenelais; species Sthenelais limicola. The sequence goes on along the minus strand of OW804094.1, from coordinate 158,666,009 downwards.
TTATAGTTTATAGTACCTATACATATAGATCCATACATGTGAGTAGGGACCATTTATTGTTTATCTTTAGTGTTACACAGTTGTCTTATCTGTGGATATATTGTAGGAGGAAGCGGCACGTCTTAACTACTGCTTCCATGAATCCAAGATGGCGGCTACTGCCGAGCCTTCAGACAAACAATAGGAGAGAGAGAGACAGAAGAGCATCAACAGAGAGACAGTGAGAGATGGAGGAGAGACATGAGGGAGTGAGAGATGGAGAGACAGGAGGGAGTGAGAGAGGGAGGAGAGCTGGAGGTGAACAACCCAGATGCCAGTATAGAGGATTGGGGCAGATGGTGGAGGGAAGGGTGGGCTAGGAGAGACAACACAAACTGCTGTTATTTATATATTTATATCCTTGTTGTTATCAGGTAAACTAGACTTATATGTTTCTAAATGGGAAATAAAGTTAATGAAAAATTGTCTTCATTGTTGTTCATCTTTATTTCAGAAATAATATAATGACACATATAATATGTGATCCGTTGATCCGAATCCTTTCCTGTGATAACAGAATATTGATAAATTTAGTCCCATAAAGTCATAATATGAGTAACTCTTGTATAAAGATATAATAGCTGCAGAATATTGATAAATCCAGTCCTACAAGTCATAATATGAGTAACTCTTGTATAAACATATAACAGCAGCAGAATATTGATAAATCCAGTCCTACAAGTCATAATATGAGTAACTCTTGTATAAACATATAACAGCAGCAGAATATTGATAAATCCAGTCCTACAAGTCATAATATGAGTAACACTTGTATAAACATATAACAGCAGCAGAATATTGATAAATCCAGTCCTACAAGTCATAATATGAGTAACACTTGTATAAACATATAACAGCTGCAGAATATTGATAAATCCAGTCCTATAAGTCATAATATGAGTAACACTTGTATAAACATATAACAGCTGCAGAATATTGATAAATCCAGTCCTATAAGTCATAATATGTATCTTGTATAAACATATAACAGCAGCAGAATATTGATAAATCCAGTCCTATAAGTCATAATATGAGTAACTCTTGTATAAAGATATAATAGCAGCAGAATATTGATAAATCCAGTCCTATAAGTCATAATATGAGTAACTCTTGTATAAACATATAACAGCAGCAGAATATTGATAAATCCAGTCCTATAAGTCATAATATGAGTAACTCTTGTATAAACATATAACAGCAGCAGAATATTGATAAATCCAGTCCTATAAGTCATAATATGAGTAACTCTTGTATAAACATATAAAAGCAGCAGAATATTGATAAATTCAGCCCTATAAGTCATAATGTGTGTAACTCTTGTATAAACATATAACAGTAGCAGAATATTGATACATCCAGTCATATAAGTTATAATATGAGTAATATATAAGAGCAGCAGAATATTGATAAATCCAGTCATATAAGTCATAATATGAGTTATATATAACAGCAGCAGAATATTGATAAATCCAGTCATACAAGTCATAATATGAGTAAATTTGGTAAGATTTATTTGGTCGCCCAGAATGAGCTAAGATGCACCCAATACACAGCACAATCATGGAACAGTGGTACAGATGGTGGCTCCCTCTTGAGGCAAACCTGCAAAGCCTCAGATTGTACTTTGGTTCTACAGGTGGCCACAAGGTGTCCTCTGTGGGCTACAGACTGCCAGCTGTGGCAGATGCAAGCTATACTTTTATGATTAATTTGAATATTATATTATATAGAACGTTTATTCACTAGTTAAAAATGTTCATGGAAAGGGGCGACAAATTCTACACAGTAAATCTTCCACCCTACCCTAAAATTACATAAATTAAGGTATTACATCATTTTATCATCTACATTAGAAATATATGAACAAATTATAGGAGTAACTTGTTCATATATTTCCAATGTAGATGATAAATCGATGTAATACCTTAACATACATTGTGCTATTGGCTCCTGCTGCATCGCTCTGTTACCTCACGTTTCTTGTCGCGCATTTGTGATGTGTTTCAGGAAAATAAGTCATAAGTCGCAAAATTGATATTTTTCAAAGTGTTTTTTTCACAAGATCACATCATTTTTTTCACAAGATCACAGTATTGGAATGTTCTAATTTTTGGAGGGTTTATCGTTTGTAGCAATATCTATTGGTGTATCAAATTTCAGGACCATGTATGTAATATATCCTTTCGTTTTAAAGGTCCTTATATGGACTAAAGTTTAGTTACTTACTGTTTACTACCGCCCAGAAATACTCCAACCTTTATTTTTCTGAAATAGAAATATCAAACTTAAAATCAATTTTTTGCGACTTATGACTCATTTTCCTGAAACACATCACATTTTATAAATATAGAACGGCCGCTGCTTGGAAGCTGAAGTAACTGGGAGTAGTGGGGCCACTTTCTATTACTTCTCACATTACTTTATGCATCCCTTCTCAAGTGAAAAGAAAAAGTTGGTTTAGCAACAGTGGAAGTTAACCTATTATTAAACATGTGAGCAGTTAGAAAGGTGCAGTTTGATACGAACCGCTCATGTGTACAGTTCGGCCAAAGACACAATTTCATTGGTGCAGTGTAGGCCAGATGACGTTGTCCCGACCGCATAACTTAGGCCTACAAATTGCGGTGAATGAAGCCTCCTCGGGCTAAACTATAGACTTAACAAGTTAAATTTACTTTTTAACATCCAAATAGAGTGTGTAATAAATAGCAAATGGCCCTCTGTTTGGGTTCAAATTGATCTCGACCCATCAGAAAACAGGAACTCACCCCTTCGGGGAACAGAGGGCCATTTGCTATAAAAAGTAAGCTACCAATGGCACCTATGCCGGTGGTTACTTTCAGTTATTTGCTCCCGTGGGAGGAATGGACTGGCAGTAGGAGTAACGGGAGTAGTAGCGTGCTAATGGAACCCACCCTTTAGATGGAATGCACTGATGAGTGGGTGTCTGAGTGAGTATTATAATAGAATAGATAATCTTTTATTTGTCCAAATTAAGTACAGTTACAGTGGGTTGAGTGGGTGTCTAAGTGGGTATTGTTTACACAAGGAGTGGAAATCATCATATCATATATGGATCAGATTTTCAGAAAATGTACAATTGGCAGCTCTACAAATTTAGGAAATTCTGCTAAATTAGGCTAAAAAATGAAGAATACCAGGTATATCTGAGTATATTTTGGTATCACATTGATTTAAAGTATCAGTTCTGTTATGTTAAACTGCATTTTGAAGCTCATTTTTGTTTTAAATGTGGGCTATTTGAGAGGATTAGTAAAGGCGAACTGTACATTTTCTAAAAATCTGACCCATATATTTGTTATCCTCCGTAAACATGTACATGTATAATAGCAATAGAAAGCCTGCAGCACATTCTATGCATTGGCATGTTCTTCTACGTGAAGAAAAGTAGCCTATATATATATCAAAAAATATTTTCCAAAATTTCTCACTAGAAATGATGTGCACATTTCCACTGCTTGTGTTAACAGTAAACAGCCAGACACCAAGTCTGAGTTGGATTCTATATTTGGGTCAGATTTCCAGAAAATGTACAATTCACCCTCACCAATCCTCTCAAATAACCCAAATTTAAGACGGAAATCAGGTTCAAAATGCAATTTAACGTAACCAGACAGATTCATTGAATGAACACAAGACAGTATACACTCAGATAAGTATTTATCGTGTTTCACTCTGATTTAGCAGAATTTGATAGATGCGTAGAACTGTACATTGTGCATTTTCTGAAGATCTGACCCATTTATATCACAACTTATATGCATGTGTAACGGAGGAAAGTACCGTCCCGGTGATTCCCCCGACATTATTTACGTTATGCAACTATCATGCAATAAATGGATTCCAACAGATCCAAGCATTTCATGTTTGAAAAGGAGTTTTCTATATTTCTAGGCAGACAATTACTAGTGAAGTGTTTAAAAAATTAATTTACTCCATAAGATGACCTTAGAAATGCAGGAATATATTTAATACACTGTCTTGAAATTTGGTACATGCATTCATACGATTCAAATGGCGAGATAACCCAAAGATTCAACAAGAAAATCTAGTGAATAAATTATCTAAAAAAAAAAAATATTTTGCGACTTATGACTCATTGCTTCCTGTCTACCCTACAGGAAACCCCCGCTTCAGTCCACCACATTTAAAGCTGTAATTTCAGCTATTACTGAAAAAAAATTGATCAAATCATCTCAAATCAACTGTGATTAGTAGGATTGAATTCATCAATTTTTATTTGTTTTTCTTTGTTTATACAAGAATTTGAAATGTAATCACAGAGAGAAAACTACCACCGGTGAGCGATAATAAGTGAAGGGATTCGGACGGTTCCTCCAAATACAAATGAGGACGTTTTAGGAAAATCCTGCCAAATTTTGGTAAAATGGTTTTTAGATGTGATGAAAAAGAATGAAGCAAAAAGTAGAAAATATTTAGATGTTGACCAACGTTTATATATAACTGGGAGGCCAGCTTTAACAAGCCCTGCACGCCCCATCCCTGCATGACTCAGCACAATTATCTACAGGGAAATTCCCCTCCCATCAACTACCGATCTATAGCTTAATGTGGCGCATCCACCCCCGCCCCGCTACATAATGATCGCTATTTCCCAGTTACTCATACATGGAAACAAGGTAACAATATCTGTATTCACAGGTCTTCCTATAAACCTGGATAATTCAATTCAATTCAAGAATTCTTCATTGTGGTTGTCGATTACAATAAGCTGATTCAACATTCTGAATAAACAGTGTAACTAATCAAACAATTCTTCCGTTGAGTGCCTTACAAATTTGAATCCAATTCATGCATGTTGTGTTTGTATTGCTGATGTTAATCACACTTAGGGCGGGGGGGGGATGTTGGGGGGGGGGGGGGGGTCTCCAACACGTTGCTCAGCCCTCAAAGTTATATTTAATCTCATATGTGATGTGATGAAAATGAATCGCAAGTCGCAAAAATTATATTTTTCAAAGTGTTTATTTTACAAGATCACTTTATTGGAATATTCTGATTTTTGGCGAGTTTATCATTTATGGTTGTGTCATTCCATGTATCAAATTTTAGGACATTATATATAATATATCTTTTCGTTTTAAAGGTCCACATATGGAGTATATTCAGTTACTTTACTGGTGATTACCTACCAGATATACTACAAACTTTTTTTTCAAAAATAAAAATATCAAACTTAAAATATGGAAATACTTATTATAATATTGGACTGTTTACTATCATTGGGATCGGCTTGATCTCCTCTTTTCAGATATGATGGTATCTCAAAATTCATATTTTGCGACTTATGACTCATTTTCCTAAAACGGATCACATATAATCTCAGATAAACTCCTGATGAAGGGTAAGTCGCCCGAAAGCTTGAGAAACTGAATAAAACAACAACAATCAAGTTTATTATGTTCTCTCCATCATTACATCAATAGGGGACTTGCATGTCTCACTGCGCATGTCTACAGCAGTGCATGCTGGGATGTACAATAGGGGACTTGCATGTCTCACTGCGCATGTCTACTGCAGTGCATGCTGGGATGGATTCTGGGGAAATCTGACATACAAATATTTGGCAACATTTTTATGGAAAATTGCAAGAATGTTTTCACCAATATCATAGCCTTTATAAATGATCTATGAAAAACAAATGCATGATGGGAAAGATGGGGACTTGTGTCATGGAAACATGTGTTACACATGGATGTTGACATTAGAGCATGGATAAATATTCCATGCTGAACATGGCATGTATTGTATTGATTTTAGACTGTACCATTAGTCCCATAATTCCATGCGAATCAAGATTCAAAATGGCGGCTATGCAAATCCCCTATTAATTAAGCCAGCCTCCCCGGTATACAGCGAGCCCCCTACCCTCTACTAATCTCATATAATCATATCAGATTACAAATATAGTTTAGGGGGGAACAAAGATCCTTATCTACCTTCGATTATAACAGGCTGTTATATTAACTTAATATGTATGTGTTTCAGGAAAATGAGTCACAAGTCGCAGAATTGATATTTTTCAAAGTGTTTTTTTGATAAGATCTCTTCATTGGAATGTTGTGATTGTTGGAGGGTTTAGCACTTGTAGTTATATAAATCTATATACCAACTTTCAGGACATTGTATTAAAGATACCCTTGTGTTTTGAAGACCTTTGTATGGAGTATATTTAGTTACTTTACTGGTAATTACCCATCCACAAACATTGCAAACGTTTCTATTCAAAAATAAAGATATCAAACTTAAAATATAGAAATACATGTTAGGTACCCTAGTGTTTACTATCATTGGAACGGGCTTGATCTACTCTTTTAAAATATAATGATATCTCAAAATCCATATTTTGCGACGGTAATATTGGAGATGTTCCATTGTTTATGCTCTTGGTTTCTTGACACAATCCAGTTCTTAACAATATTAACAATTATAGTTGTGTTGGTTTGTTGAGCAATCCTGTGAATCACGCTCAAAGATGACATTATGGTCACTCGTTGATTAATAAAATACAATAAATTATTCATCATATAGGTCTCCTTATTTGTACAGTAAGTCTTAATGTAGTGAATATTAAATGATTTCCTGTAGACAACTGATTAGATAAAATAAGACAATTCTGTATTTGCCTTCTAAATTATGACAGATTGAGAAAAAGGTCGTGTTTTTGTTAGATTGATTTTCAGGAAAGCACCTTCGAGGAACTGAAAGAGATGTCTATTTGGTAACAATTGTTGTTGTGAACAAGGGAAGTGTACATTTTAGCGGTTCCTGTCTAGGGAAACCTGTTTTCCTACTTTAGTGGTAAAAGAACCAGCGGTGCATGGGTTAGGCAGGGGTGGTGGAGGGGGGGGGGTTAGTTATAGGCAGGGGGTCCAGTGGTCAGGTGCATTAAAAACTATATTAATGTTTTTCTTCTAGAATCGATTTTTCAAATCATTTTTCATAGAATAGGCCTTGCTCAAAATGTTTTCATTTTTGGAGTGTCCATTTGCTATTGCAAACCAGTTGTATTGGGGCGGGGGGGGGGGGGGCTAGCTGGTAGATAGAAAGGGGAGCCTAGTAGAAGGAGAAGGGACAGGAGGACAGACAAGTGACTCCAAGGATTGCGAAATCTTAACTATTTATTCTTGACACATTATGGAACCCCTCACAGGAGAAGCTCACATGCTAACTCCTGGAGGGGGCGGGGCTCTATCTCTGATAGACCCCTCAGAATACATGGGTCATGGAGGGAGGGGCAATGGCAACTATAGTTGTATAGCAATATCAGTATGAATGCATGCTTCCGAGACTGTCGTATTCTTAATGTTACTATCATTGGAATCCTCTTGATTTTATCTCTTCAAATACGATGATATCACTTGTGACTCATTGTTCTGTGACACATCACATGTGTGATTGTGTATTTATTGACTTGTTCTTGAATGCCAAGGGCAATTTGACACATCGCACCGCGGCCAGGCCAATCTCTATGGGAGCGGGATTCGACGGACTTGATGTATCAAATTCCATCTTGGGATTCTTTTTGTCTACCTCGTAACTCAATGTGAATGTTTTTCTCAATGATTCAGCTGCTTTGAATAAGATGGCGTTCATTTATAATGTTTACCGATGGTAGACATACTGGGTAGGCATACGCTACAACATTGTTATGTCAACCCTGGCGTCCTTTTCCGACCGCCCACGCTGTCTGGAGTCAGTACATGACACAATCGCGGAGTCAATTAGGTCGACATCAGCGTGCATGACGGCAGTAATCAGTGATTGGTGCATGACGCTATGAAACTAACCATTTATACCCAGTTGACAAATGGTGGAGAACACGTAACCTAGCCAGCATAGAGTGTAGAGTAACACGATGGCTTTCCTGGAAACTATTGTTTTTGTCTTCTATTGTATATTGTTTATTTCAGAAAACAGTACAAATAACATTTTAAAGATAACAATAACAATTTACACTGGAAAAGTGAGCGGCCTTCTTCCATGGAAGCCTTAGCTCCTCCAGAGGCTCCCTGATAATTAAATTGATGAAAGAAAAAGAAAATGAACAAGACTGGTCTATATCCATATTACATGGGTCAAATCTTCAGAAAATGTACACTCAGCAGATCTACACATTTAGTAAATGTTCTTAAATTAAACTAAGAAACGGTCAACACTAGGTATATCTGAGTATATTTGACACTGCCTTGATTCAGACAAACTGTTTCGTTAGGTTGAACTGAATTTTGAACGTTTTTTTCCCCCCTAATTTCGGATTATTTGAGAGAATTGGTGAAGGTGAATTGTCCATTTTCTGGCGATTTCACCCATATACTGCTTACCCAGGTGTCATGAGATACACCCACATGTCCACAGTATTTATGTAAATAGTAGTTTAAACATGCAATACACTTACGGGCGTGGGCGTAGGTGGGCGTGACCAGGGGCTTTCCCACGCCCCCTTACTATTATTATTATACAACTTTTATTCAGTAAACATATACATAATATGAAATAAAGAATAGGACTATTGTTCCCTCTCCACTGGAGTTCTACCAGGTAGCCCTTTAACAAAAGATTTGAATACATAAAGAAGAATGTTGTAAAATGTGATACATAAATGAACTGAACTGGATTTGTTGAGTTTATCTGACGATGAATTCAAATTAGATTTACTGCCCAATTGTCAAAGATTTATTAATTTGTTAAGTCCGGTGTTTCAGTCCGTATTGGGCTTTTATAGTTTGATGTTTTATACTTTTCTTTATCTTCAGTGATGTTTGCTGTTTCTTGATCCTCTTCTTTTGGTATTGAAGTGCTGATACTTGAATAACTTAAAATATCACCCCATAGTATACTGTGGAGCTAAAATAGGGAATAAATTAATAATTTACAATATACATGACTAACATTTCTAGCCCTGCACTAATTATAACCAGTGCTGGCAGGTGGCGTTGGTGTAGGTAGACAGACACTGGCGTCACCTAGCGGGATATTAGATAATGAGTTAGATAAGCACCTAGTGTCTATAAGGCGAACTATGAGGTGAGACCAGGAAGTGACCAAAAAATACTGTACTTTCTCACTCGATGTGCACCCACCCAGAGGCTATATGATATGATATTATAAAATGTAACAAACCCCCAACCTTTGCTCCACAACCAAGCCCCTAGTCAACCCCTAAACTAGCTAGTCATTCCTCTGTAGCTATGCATGCATGGGAAGACCAGGTCTTGACCTGACATGTACTACCTATATTTTGTAAACTAGTCACGAAATAAAAGAATTTTATTATTATTATTATTATTATTATTATACTAGGCACCAGGCTACTAACGCAGTAGTTGATGTGGGTCAGATTTTCAGAAAATGTACAATTCACCTTCATCAATCCTCTCAAATAACCCGTACTCAAGACAAAAATGAGCTTTAAAATGCAGTTTAACATAACAGAACTGATACTTTAAATCAATGCGATACCAAATATACTCAAATATACCCGGTATTCATCATTTTTCAGCCTGATTTAGGAGAATTTACTAAATGTGTAGAGCTGCCGATTGTACATTTTCTGACAATCTGACCCATATAATGCACTGGTTCTTCCAGGCGTCTTGTGAGGTGGAAATCACTTGATCAGAATATGTGGGTCAGATTTTCAGAAAATGGACAATTCACCTTCACCAATTCTCTCAAATAACCCGAATTTCAGACGAAAATAAAGTTCAACCTAACCAAACAGATTGCTAGAATCAATGCAATGCCGAATATACTCGAATTTACCTACTATTGACCAAATTGCAGCCTAATTTAGCAGAATTTACTAAATGTCTAGAGCTGCGAATTGTACATTTTCTGAAAATCTGACCCACGTACAGTTCTATACATTGTGTTACTCTTATGTTATGGTCAGGTGGAAAGACCTGCAATGCAGATGCACTCAACCTATTCCTGTTACTGTTTCTAAAGGACTACAAATAAGTATACTATATATATATATGTACTATACACAGATTGATACGACTACTAACCCTAGTCCTAAACTGATCAGTGCAGTGAGTATATATATCACGTTAGTAGGTGCGTTTCCCATTAGACCCCACCACTACCTACACCCACTCCCCAGCACACACTCCTACATTCTTTTTGACCATCCTTTTATTTATTTTTTTCACAAAAAAGCTAATAAAAGCAGGAAAACTGATTTTTGTTTCTCTGCTATTTATAGCAGAGAAACAAGTGTGTTACTATGAAATACCCCAATCACTGATAGTGGATCACATCTGATAATATTCTTTAGCTGTCTGTGAGGTGTTTAAGCATGCCTTAGCATGCCTTATCTAATCCTTTGAATCAGGTGCTATGTATCTCACTTCGTCGTTATAGTTACACTGATTGACAGCTTTTCTATAGCCAAGGGAGCTCAGCCAAGGGAGCTGATTGGCTCTTAGCTGATTGGCTGTTAGTAAGTGTCAGTAATGGACGAACCAGAGCTCCCTCCGCTCTGTGTACATGTGTAGTCCTATAGCACTACACAGTGGAGAGACCACTGAGTGACCCTTGTTTGTGGGACTGTTTGGGTCGGGGCATTGAGACGTACACGTGGTGGTCATCTGTTTATGGTTTGAAGGTATGTGATTGGCTAATCTCCCCACGCGGTCAGCGCCCGGCGATACGTTAATTAGCGTTGTGTGAGGGGTGCATATATATATGCACCACGGTAGAGAATGCCGTGCGTGGGATGTAAGCTGTAGTGTGGGACTGGACTGGAAGCCATAGCCATAGGTGTACACAGAGAATAACTACTGGATATCCCCAGATTTTTATTATTGCAAAAGCTGGAATTGAATTGAAATGGGAAGTAAATTATGTTTTCCAGTTCCAGTCGGCGTTTTAGGTGAAAACTTTAAGGAATTCATCCTTGTACACTAGTTGATTAATTACATTTATAGGCCTGCACTTGTCTCCTCCTCCTAGTATTTTTGGCTAGTTGATTCCATGATGTCGACCCCCATTAAAAAGCCTAAATGTTTTGAATTTAGTACATTTTCCACTTCTTAGTATATGGTGCAAAGTAGCTAGGCCGGTGATTACTTATATAATATGATATGCTGTGTATTGAACGGCCATTTAATTAAATATTCTGGGACATTTCTGGTCATATTACTGGGTTATGATTCATTTTCATGTTCATATTCTTATAAAATACGTTGTGGGTATTGCCAGGTAGAAGTTAGTTCTTATTTTATGTTAAAATAGCCACCACCTATTTGCTTGAAATGTTCGGATCTAAGTTAAAATGTAAACTTTGTAGGTAAATATTTTGCATTTTCAGTCTAAACATGCCTAAAGTGCAATAACTATAAGTTGACATCAGGCACAAATGATTGTAGCTGAGAAAATCGTTTCCAGTGGAAACGCCAAGTATATGAATTAAGTTGACACTGATTACAAAGTTAAATATGTTAACAGTTGATCAAATCGGTGCATAACTTTATAATTAGTTCACTTAGTACTTGTTCTAACCAGAATTGTTTAAAATAGCTATTGTTATAAAACATTTCTTTTAGTTCCTGGAAGGCATAGGTAAATTTAAGAATATTCGGCATTGCATTGATTCTAGCAAACTGTTTGGTTAGGTTGAACTGTATTTTGAACTTATTTTCGTCTGCAATTTGGGTTATTTGAGAAGATTGGCGAAGTTGAATTGTACATTTTCTGAAAATCTGACCCATATATTGAGTTATAGGTATCATGTTGTTCCTGAATCACTGGATGTTTGGTTGATAACGCGCCTGAGTGTTTCAATTCAATTCAATTCATGGATTCTTTATATGCAGATCTGATTCACAAAGGTAATTCGATGTCTGGTTACTGAAAGAATTTCAAATAACCAGTTCTTCCAACGAGTGCCTGAATCTTGATTTTTCTTTGTTCACAATGTTTCAAGAATAACAATAATGGAAAATTAAATTAAGACATACAGCTACATTTGTTTCCACTCACTCACCCATTATATTACCTGTGATAATCAATGAATGAGCGTCCTGAAATGTAAATACCTGAATAAAACTATTGTCAACAAATATAAATATAATCTATATCTATGCATGTATAATCAACCCACACTCTACCCACTATATGTATATAAATAGACATCTATATCTATTTTGTATCTATAATTAACCTTGTTAATTAATGGCCGACTGAAGCGCCACACTCGGTGAATGTTAGACACTGTTTACATCTCATCTATAGGTCACGTGTGATGAATGAGTCACGTGACCAGCGGTAAACCCAGGAGGAGAGACCACCAGCTGGGCATGTGGCGATAATAGGGGCAGACAGGAGTGAGCGATAATAGAGGATTGAGCGATAATAGAGGATTGAGTGCCTGTGTACTGCTGCAGGGTTAACTCCAGCCTATGAGGGACTCAGTGAGCGGCTCAGGGAGCGGGTCTATGAAGGACTGGGTGAGGGACAGGGTGAGGGGCTGGCGTGATGGCAATGAGAATGACATATGACAGTTGGAAAGGTCGATTGGAAGTTAAGAGGTACGGCTTGAAGATGGCATGGGGGGGGGGGGGGGCGTGGAGGGAGATGAGAGGAGGACTGTTAGAGAGAGAGAGAGAGAGAGAGACAGAGAGGGAAGGGTGTCTTGAGAGAGAAAACGGGGGAGGGGACAGACTTTAGGACAGTCTGAGAGAGAGAGAGAGAGAGAGAGGGAGACGTGAAAGGGAGGAAGAGAGAGAGACGGAAACAGGGGGAAAAGAGAAAGAGAAGGGAGAGAGAGGCGGAGAGAAGGGAAAGAGAGGGAGAGAGAGAGGCAGAGAGAAAGGAAAGAGAGAGGAGAGAGAGAGGCGGAGAGAAGGGAAAGAGAGGGAGAGAGAGAGGCAGAGAGAAAGGAAAGAGAGAGGAGAGAGAGAGGCGGAGAGAAGGGAAAGAGAGGGAGAGAGAGAGGCGGAGAGAAGGGAAAGAGAGGGGCTCATAGAGCGACTCTATGAAGGGCTGGGTGCGGGCGGGCCTAATGGGTCAGATTTTCAGAAAATGTACAATTGGCTTCACCAATCCTCTCAAATATCCCCCATTTAAGACAGAAATGAGCTTCAAAATGTAGTTTAACATAACAGAACTGATACTTTGAATCATTCTGAGATACACCCGGTACTCATCATTTGTCCGCCTAATTTAGCAAAATTTACTAAATGAGAAGAGCTGCCAATTGTACATTTTCTGAAAATCTGACCCTAATGGCAAGTGAGGGGCTGGTTGAGGGGCTGGTTGAGGGGCTGGTTGAGGGGCTGGTTGAGGGGCTGGTTGAGAGGCTGGTTGAGGGGCTGGTTGAGGGGCTGGGTGAGGGGCTGGGTGAGGGGCTGGTTGAGGGGCTGAGTGGGGGGCTCTGTGAGGGGCTGAGTGGGGGGCTGAGTGGGGGGCTCTGTGAGGGGCTGAGTGGGGGGCTGGTTGAGGGGCTGGTTGAGGGGCTGGTTGAGGGGCTGAGTGGGGGGCTGAGTGGGGGCTGAGTGAGGGGCTGAGTGGGGGGCTGAGTGGGGGGCTGAGTGGGGGGCTCTAGGAGGGGCGGGCCGTAATGGCAATGAGAATGACATATGACAGTTGGAAAGGTCGATTGGAAGTTAAGTAAAGTTAAGAGGGTTGAAGATGAGTGATGTGCTGAAGCCTTGGTGGGAAGTGGTAAACACGGACAGTCAGCTTATGTTGGTCTGGAGCCCTGGGCCATGAAACGGGCAACCTTTGGTCCTGGGCTACACATGGCGGGGCGGGGCGGGGGGGGGGGGGGAGACAGGAGGGGCACAGTTAGAGCGAGAGAAGGGGGAAGACGTGAGAGAGAGAAAGAGGAGAAAGAGGGGGAATAAGGCAGAGAGAGGAGAGAGAAAGAGGAAAGAGAGAGGAGAGAGAGGAGAGAGAGAGGAGAGCGAGAGAGAGGAAAGAAAGTAGAGAGGAGAAAGAGGGCAGACAGATAGAGGAGAGAGTGGAGAGGGAGGGAGAGAGTGGGAGAGAGAGAGGTGGAGAGAGAGGAGAGAGAGGAGAGAGGGGAGAGAGAGGAGAGAGAGGAGAGAGAGGGGAGAGAGGAGAGAGGAGAGAGAGGAGAGAGAGGAGAGAGAGGAGAGAGGGGAGAGAGGGAGGAGAGAGGAGAGAGGAGAGAGAGGGAGAGAGAAGAGGAGAAGGAGAAGAGAGAGAGAAAAGAGAGAGAGGAGAGAGAGGAGAGAGAAAGGAGAAAAAGAAAGAGGGGGAGAGAGAGGAGAGAGAAGAGGAGAAAGAGGCAGAGAGAGTGGGAGACGTGAGAGGAAGAAAGAGGAGAGAGAGAGAGGCGGAAAGAGGGGGAAAAGAGAGAGACGAGAGAGAGAGAGAAGGGATAGATAGAGAGAGAGGGAGAAAGAGAGCTAGAGGGAGAGGGAGATATGTGAAAGTGAGGGGGTGGGAGAGAGGAGAAATAGAGAAGGAGGGAGGACAGGGAGAGGGAAAGAGGGAGGGGAAAAAGGTCAGAGAAACAAGAGCGACAGGAGAGCGGGCGAGAGTTGAGAGAGAGGAGAGTCACAGAGAGACAGAGAGAGGGGAATATAGTAAAGAAGTTATTTGTTTAACAAATGACGGAAGTCGCTAAAACGGAAGTTCAATCTTCTATTGTTCCGCCAGTTCTTACACAATGTTGTCGACTTATTCTCTTTATTCTCTGGTAAAGAAGTCTATAAATTATGGCATACCTATATCAATTGGTCATGTCTTTTTAATTAACTTTCCTTAATTGACTTTTCTTTAATTGAGTCCTTGATTGTTTAATTAATCATGTTGTTAATTGACTTGGATGTTACAACTATGTCTCCAACCCTTTAATTAATCATATCTAAATTAATCAATTCCTTAAGTATATATGGGTCAGATTTTCAGAAAATGTACAATTCAACTTCGCCAATTCTCTCAAATAACACACATTTAAGACAAAAATAAAGTTAGAAATACAGTTCAACCTAACCAAACAGATTGCTAGAATCAATATACTCAGATTTACCTAGTATTGACCAAACTGCAGCCTAATTTAGCAGAACGTACTAAATGTGTACAGCTGCTGATTGTACATTTTCTGAAAATATGACCCATATGCTGGACCATGCTTCAGTATATATGGGTCAAGTTTTCAGAAAATGTACAATTCACCTTCACCAATTCTCTCAAATGACCCAAGTTTTGGACTAAAATAAAGTTCAAAATACAGGTTTACCTAGTATTGACCAAACTGCAGCCTAATTTAGCAGAACGTACTAAATGTGTACAGCTGCTGATTGTACATTTTCTGAAAATCTGAGATTTCAATACAATGCTCCACTACAGCTGAGCTTTGACGTTATCTAGGTTCCACCTGGGACTCCCAACACAGGCAGAATTAACAAGACTTGGGAATGATTAGAGGCGGTAACACACCTTCTTTTTTACATCTTCCCTCTCTTACGTCTCTTACGTCTCTTACGTCTCTTGCCTCCAGTACTACGCCACATGTTTACTGCTGTAGATATAATGTTTGAGTTATTACACATTACTACTGTTTACTGCTAGCTTTGTTCTTCACTGTGTAACGCTACGTCTACATGGTGCCGGGGTCACACACTATATATATACCAGCCTTATACATGATATACCAAACTCATTATACTGCCTGAAACTTAAGATATAATAGAAGAAGAAGTGATGACGTACTGAGGTCCACCTGTTGGCCGCGGGTTCTCACCCCGCACCAACACTATAATAACACACCGTGTCACTAACAGCATGTATACCTTACTCCCCGTCACTTACTCCCCGTCACTTACTCCCCGTCACTTACTCCCCGTCACTTACTCCCCGTCACTTACTCCCCGTCACTTACTCCCCGTCACTTACTCCCCGTCACTTACTCCCCGTCACTTACAGTATACCTTACTCCCCGTCACTTACTCCCCGTCACTTACTCCCCGTCACTTACAGTATACCTTACTCCCCGTCACTTACTCCCCGTCACTTACTCCCCGTCACTTACTCCCCGTCACTTACTCCCCGTCACTTACTCCCCGTCACTTACTCCCCGTCACTTACTCCCCGTCACTTACTCCCCGTCACTTACTCCCCGTCACTTACTCCCCGTCACTTACTCCCCGTCACTTACTCCCCGTCACTTACTCCCCGTCACTTACTCCCCGTCATTTACTCCCCGTCACTTACTCCCCGTCACTTACTCCCGGGGCCAGGTGGGCAGAAAGTGTACAATGGGCCTGCACCTACCCTCTCAAGCAGTTTCAGGAAAAATATATGGTCCGAAATAGTGTTGAACATAATCAAACAGGTTGTTAGAATTGACACAATACCACATACACTCAGATATAACTAGTATTTATCATTTGCTCTACATAATTCAGCAATAATTGCTGCTAAGTGTGTAGAGTCGCTAATGGTACATGTTCTGACAGGTGTGATATAATATTTGAGATAAAGATAACCAATAAACATGATAAACACAGGTGTATATTGGACAGGAGGATTCTGTGAATTCCTGTAGGATAGGTTAGGGCAGTGGCAATGTGGTAAACAGCTCCAGGAAGCCTGTAATAACTGGGTGTTTGTAAGTGAAATGATTGAGGGGATGATTATAGCCAGACTATAGGCAGAGGGACAGGGAGGATCAGACGGGAGGAAGACAGGGGCGGAAAAAAGACACGGAATAATTCCCTCTCTCTCCCTGTCTCTCCCTCTTCTCTTCTGTCTCTCCTTCCCCCCTCCTCTCCTTTCTCTCTGTCTCTCCTCTACCGTTCTGTGTCTCTGTGTTCCCTCTCTCTCTGTCTCTCCTCTCCCCCTCTCCTCTCTCTCTATTCTTGTCCCTTTCTTCCACCATCCCTGTCCCTCCTCCCCCCCACTCTCCCCCTAGCTCTCCTCCTCTCTCATTATCTCTCCCCTCCCTCTCTATCTACCCCTCCCCTCTCTCTATCCCTCCCCCTGTCTCTCCTCTCCCTCTCCCCTCCCCGCTTCATCTCACCCTCGCAGTGTACACAACACCTTGTCACCAAACTATAGTTCTCCCGGAGACCGTTTGGCGGCACCACTGTCACAGAGTAGGCTCAGGCGGGCCATCCCATTAAGTACAAGACGGGGAGAGGGGGCACAGGGGGGGGGGAGGGAGGCACATGGGCACAGGGGGAGGGGGCACAGGGGGAACAGGGGGAGGGCACATATATATAACAACTTTTATTCAATAGACATGTACATCAATATAATGTATTATCGAATGGGGAAATGATCCCTCTCAGAGTCGCAGTGCGTTACAGTGAGTTCTTCCACGGGGTCCCTTAAAACAATGTTATTATAATGTGGTACAAGTGAGTGAATGAAAATTAACATTTAGCGATTTGCTGTAAATACATTGAGTGATTAAAGTTTACAGTGTTCGATTTACTATAATTACATTGATTAAAACATGACTCAATTTAATTATAAATCTCCATTCAAAGATATACTTCTTCGAATATGAGAGAAATTAGATATTTTTTATAGAAACCCTTCTACTAGGGAGACTTGACATTTTCAATGTACATTTTCAAAGGGTACTAATTTTAACCTGAAGATATGGATACATTCTTCAAAAATCTTCAAAATTCAAATAGCAGCTAACCAATTTACAGTAAGCTTACATTAATATACAGCTTAACAATCATGACAGTTAGATCTGTTAACAACCAACTATATAATAGCAATCTTTAAGACAATAAAATAAACTCCTTTGATATTAGGAGGAAACACTACAGTGAAGACTGTTTCAATCAGTTTTTCCATATTCCTGATTCGGTAAAAAATTAAAGTATGAATATTTTATTGGGTTAGATACCGTTATATCGGTCTTTATATTCTCAGGATTTTACAGACCTTTGATGATGACAACTTTATCAAGTTTCTATTTGCTACTACAGATTAAAGTAGCACTCTTGCTAAAAATTCATAAACACAATATGATTACCCACTTTCCCCCAAGTTTTCCCCCAAGTTTTTCCCTTTCCCCTTATTATTTTGTAGGTGTATCATTGAAAAATGTATCAAATTCTTGGTGATAAACATGCTTTAAATAGTATCTGAACTCCTTAAATGGAACTATTTGTATATTGTCAGGTAGATTATTCCACAACGTAGCCATTTTATAAAGATACGATTTTTTAAAAGTCTCGTTATTGGGAAGCGGGACCTTCAACTTCTTTCCGTAGGCTAGTCTTCTTAGATTAACACCTTTTCTTTCTACATAAGATTCGTTCAGCGATCTACTATGGGCCCTTTCCAATATGTGTTTTCCTCTCCTTGTGGCTAAAGAAGGAGTATTCAAATTGACATGTATGTCTTTTGTACTCGTTAGCTTGGGTAATTTTAATATGATTTTAAAACAAGAATTTTGCAAGGCTTGCAACTTTCGCAAATATACTTGCGGGGCAGCGTCATAAAAGACATCCCCGTAGTCGATGTGAGGGAGAATCATCGTTTTGTATAAAAGGGTCATAGTTCTTTGATCGCATAAACCATATAGTTTAGAAAAGGCCTTAACTTTAGGTCTGATAACATTTGACTTCCTCTCTAAGAATTTTTTAAAGTTAAGATTATTGTCAAGGTCTATCCCTAGATATTTATAAAAGTTCACATTTTCTAGTTCTGATCCTTCAATTAAGTACCTAATGTTATATGTTAACTTAGGTTTTGTACTTATACACAATGTCTTACACTTTTTTGTATTCAATGATATCTTATTAATGTTGCACCAGTTAATAATATTGTCTAGATCACCCTGTAATACCGAACCATCTCGCTCCTTCAAGTCCCTACTTTTAAATAAAACCGTGTCGTCAGCAAATAATTGAACTGAGCTATCTTTGACTACTTTACTTAAATCATTTATATAAATCAGAAACATTAATGGTCCAAGAGAGGTCCCCTGTGGTACACCACAGGTCACCTCTCTTGGGGAAGAGAGTATGCCATTAGCAAGTACTCTTTGTGTTCTATTTTCTAAATAATTTTTAAACCAATTTAGAGAATCATCTGTGACGCCATAATCTTGTAATTTATGAATAAGAAGCTCGTGGTTAACCGTATCAAAAGCTTTACGGAAATCTAAGAATATAAGGTCCACGGCTTTTTTATTGTTAAGATCGTTATAAACAGTTTCCAATAAATGATCATGAGCGTCCACTATAGATGTCCCTTTCCTAAAACCATACTGCTCCTCACTAAGAAATTCATTGTCCTCTAAATATGACGATAGTTGCTGCTGGACACAGCTTTCTAGAATTTTTGCTGGGAGCTTGATACACGAGATGGGACGGTAATTCCCAGGTGTACCTCTAGCACCATCTTTATACAATGGGGTGACCGTTGCATTTTTAAAGTCATTGGGTATCGACGATGTCTTAATAGATAAGTTATAAAGAAACGCAAATTGTTCAGAAAGGGCAATCATGCATGGCTTAAGTATTTTGGTTGGGAGTAGC
The DNA here is from genome assembly GCA_942159475.1 of Sthenelais limicola. Taxonomy (NCBI): domain Eukaryota; kingdom Metazoa; phylum Annelida; class Polychaeta; order Phyllodocida; family Sigalionidae; genus Sthenelais; species Sthenelais limicola. The sequence goes on along the minus strand of OW804094.1, from coordinate 158,646,441 downwards.
TCAATTCCCGATGCTTTGTTGTTACCAACCTTCCTTACTGCTAACTCCACTTGTTTCCAAGTGATCTCAGTAAGTGTGAAGATTTTATCAGGGGTTGTATCAGGTAGAGTATCTGAGATAGGGTCTGATTTGTTGTCATTCCCTATTTTCTTGTCAATAACCTTGGCCAACTGGGGCCCTATATTTACAAAAAATTTATTAAACTCATCTGATATATCTTTCCCTTCAAGTTTTATACCATCTGGAGAGTTAAGTTTAATTTTATCTCCTTTATTAGCCACCTTATCCGGTGACATTAGAGGTTTTATTATATCCCAGAACTTGTTTGGGTTTCCTCTATTTTCTTTAATTTGTGTTCTTATGTAGTTGTTTTTTGCTTTCTTAATTTCCTTATTAAATTGGAATCTCAGGTTTCGAGCCACTACCCAGTCATCATCCTTATTGGTACGCTTTGCCCTTGCGAACGCCTTATCTCTCTCTTTAGAATGTTGTATAATTTGTTTATCATACCATTCTGGTAATGGGGCACAGGGGGAGGGGGAACAGGGGGAGGCGGAGGGGGAACAGGGGGAGGGGGAACAGGGGGAACAGGGGGAGGGGGGAGGGGGAGGGGGAACAGGGGGGGGGGGCACATGGGGCACAGGGGGAGGGGGAGGCAGGGATAGCAGCGGGCACTGCTGTGGTTGTCATTACGTCACAATCACAAGTGTTGCTCCTGTACATACTCTACTCTAATCTCCCGCCAAGTTTAATTAAACTGTAAAATTGACTTAAGATGCGATAAGAGATGATTCCTGCCCTACACTCTACATTATGTATAGATGTGTGCACCACATGTAGCATATTCTGACACATTCTGGTAGTTTTTTTGAGATTCACTGTATTTCTTATTTGGGCTTAACTGTTTTTTTTGGTGAGTTTTCCGATGACCAAATATTATAGCTAACGTCGGTGAAAAAAATAAAAATGTTCAACTTTGTGTTCCATTCTTTTCCAACGCTTCTAACAATCAATTGACCTAAATTTTGGGGGGGATATTGTCTGGTTGGTTTTGCTACAGAGCTTCTGAAACATCCTTATGTCTATTCTATCCTTTCCTATAATGATTTCACTTATTATCGCTCACCTGCAGTTATTTCAAACGACCAATTCTACTGCCAATTCTTGTATATGTATTTGGAGTTTTTTAGACTCTCTCCTTCTCTATCTCTCCACCCTCTCCCTCTATCTCTCCACCTATCTCTCCCTCTATCTCTCCACCCTCTCCCTCTATCTCTCCACCCTCTCCCTCTATCTCTCCACCCTCTCCCTCTATCTCTCCACCCTCTCCCTCTATCTCTCCACCCTCTCCCTCTATCTCTCCACCCTCTCCCTCTATCTCTCCACCTATCTCTCCCTCTATCTCTCCACCCTCTCCCTCTATCTCTCCACCCTCTCCCTCTATCCCTCCACCCTCTCCCTCTATCTCTTCACCCTCTCCCTCTATCTCTCCATCCTCTCCCTCTATCTCTCCACCCTCTCCCTCTATCTCTCCACCCTCTCCCTCTATCTCTCCACCCTCTCCCTCTATCTCTCCACCCTCTCCCTCTATCTCTCCACCCTCTCCCTCTATCTCTCCACCCTCTCCCTCTATCTCTCCACCCTCTCCCTCTATCTCTCCACCCTCTCCCTCTATCTCTCCACCCTCTCCTCACTCTCTCCACCCTCTCCCTCTATCTCTCCACCCTCTCCCTCTATCTCTCCACCCTCTCCCTCTATCTCTCCACCCTATCCCTCTATCTCTCCATCCTCTCCCTCTATCCCTCCACCCTCTCCCTCTATCTCTCCACCTTCTCCCTCTATCTCTCCACCCTCTCCCTCTATCTCTCCACCCTCTCCTCACTCTCTCCACCCCCTCCCTCTATCTCTCCACCCCCTCCCTCTATCTCTCCACCCTCTCCTCACTCTCTCCACCCTCTCCCTCTATCTCTCCACCCTCTATCCTCTATCTCTCCACCCTCTCCCTCTATCTCTCCACCCCCTCCCTCTATCTCTCCACCCTCTCCTCACTCTCTCCACCCTCTCCCTCTATCTCTCCACCCTCTCCCTCTATCTCTCCACCCTCGTCCCTCTATCTCTCCACCCTCTCCCTCTATCTCTCCACCCTCTCCTCACTCTCTCCACCCTCTCCCTCTATCTCTCCACCCTCTCCCTCTATCTCTCCACCATCTCCCTCTATCTCTCCACCCTCTCCCTCTATCTCTCCACCCTCTCCCTCTATCTCTCCACCCTCTCCCTCTCCCTCTATCTCTCCACCCCTCTCCCTCTATCCCTCCACCCTCTCCCTCTATCTCTCCACCCTCTCCCTCTATCTCTCCACCCTCTCCCTCTATCTCTCCACCCTCTCCCTCTATCTCTCCACCCTCTCCCTCTACCTCTCCACCCTCTCCCTCTATCTCTCCACCCTCTCCCTCTATCTCTCCACCCTCTCCCTCTACCTCTCCACCCTCTCCCTCTACCTCTCCACCCTCTCCCTCTATCTCTCCACCCTCTCCCTCTATCTCTCCACCCTCTCCCTCTATCTCTCCACCCTCTCCCTCTATCCCTCCACCCTCTCCCTCTATCTCTCCACCCTCTCCCTCTATCTCTCCACCCTCTCCCTCTATCTCTCCACCCCCTCCCTCTATCTCTCCACCCTCTCCCTCTATCTCTCCACCCTCTCCCTCTACCTCTCCACCCTCTCCCTCTATCTCTCCACCCTCTCCCTCTATCTCTCCACCCTCTCCCTCTCCCTCTATCCCTCTATCCCTCCATCCTCTCCCTCTATCTCTCCACCCTCTCCCTCTATCTCTCCACCCTCTCCCTCTATCTCTCCACCCTCTCCCTCTATCTCTCCACCCTCTCCCTCTATCTCTCCACCCTCTCCCTCTATCTCTCCACCCCTCTCCCTCTACCTCTCCACCGTCTCCCTCTATCTCTATCTCTCCACCCTCTCCCTCTATCTCTCCACCCTCTCCCTCTATCTCTCCACCCTCTCCCTCTATCTCTCCACCCTCTCCCTCTCCCTCTATCTCTCCATCCTCTCCCTCTATCTCTCCACCCTCTCCCTCTATCTCTCCACCCTCTCCCTCTATCTCTCCACCCTCTCCCTCTATCTCTCCATCCTCTCCCTCTATCTCTCCACCCTCTCCCTCTATCTCTCCACCCTCTCCCTCTATCTCTATCTCTCCACCCTCTCCCTCTATCTCTCCATCCTCTCCCTCTATCTCTCCACCCTCTCCCTCTATCTCTCCACCCTCTCCCTCTATCTCTATCTCTCCACCCTCTCCCTCTATCTCTCCATCCTCTCCCTCTATCTCTCCACCCTCTCCCTCTATCTCTCCACCCTCTCCCCCTATCCCTCCACCCTCTCCCTCTATCTCTCCACCCTCTCCCTCTATCTCTCCACCCTCTCCCTCTATCTCTCCACCCTCTCCCTCTATCTCTATCTCTCCACCCTCTCCCTCTATCTCTCCATCCTCTCCCTCTATCTCTCCACCCTCTCCCTCTATCTCTCCACCCTCCCTCTATCTCTCCACCCTCTCCCTCTATCTCTCCACCCTCTCCCTCTATCTCTCCACCCTCTCCCTCTATCTCTCCACCCTCTCCCTCTATCTCTATCTCTCCATCCTCTCCCTCTATCTCTCCATCCTCTCCCTCTATCTCTTCACCCTCTCCCTCTATCTCTTCACCCTCTCCCTCTATCTCTCCACCCTCTCCCTCTATCTCTTCACCCTCTCCCTCTATCTCTTCACCCTCTCCCTCTATCTCTCCACCCCCTCCCTCTATCTCTCCACCCTCTCCCTCTATCCCTCCATCCTCTCCCTCTATCTCTCCATCCTCTCCCTCTATCTCTTCACCCTCTCCCTCTATCTCTCCACCCTCTCCCTCTATCTCTCCACCCTCTCCCTCTATCTCTCCACCCTCTCCCTCTATCTCTATCTCTCCATCCTCTCCCTCTATCTCTCCATCCTCTCCCTCTATCTCTCCACCCTCTCCCTCTATCTCTTCACCCTCTCCCTCTATCTCTCCACCCTCTCCCTCTATCTCTCTACCCTCTCCCTCTATCTCTCTACCCTCTCCCTCTATCTCTCCACCCTCTCCCTCTATCTCTCTACCCTCTCCCTCTATCTCTCTACCCTCTCCCTCTATCTCTCCACCCTCTCCCTCTATCTCTCTACCCTCTCCCTCTATCTCTCTACCCTCTCCCTCTATCTCTCCACCCTCTCCCTCTACCTCTCCACCCTCTCCCTCTATCTCTCCACCCTCTCCCTCTATCTCTCCACCCTCTCCCTCTATCTCTCCACCCTCTCCCTCTATCTCTCCACCCTCTCCCTCTATCTCTCTACCCTCTCCCTCTATCCCTCCACCCTCTCCCTCTATCTCTCCACCCTCTCCCTCTATCTCTCCACCCTCTCCCTCTATCTCTCCACCCTCTCCCTCTATCTCTCCACCCTCTCCCTCTATCCTCTATCCCTCCACCCTCTCCCTCTATCTCTCCACCCTCTCCCTCTATCTCTCTACCCTCTCCCTCTATCTCTCCACCCTCTCCCTCTATCTCTCCACCATCTCCCTCTATCTCTCCACCCTCTCCCTCTACCTCTCCACCCTCTCCCTCTATCTCTCCACCCTCTCCCTCTATCTCTCCACCCTCTCCCTCTATCTCTCCACCCTCTCCCTCTATCTCTCCACCCTCTCCCTCTATCTCTCCTTCCCTCTCCCTCTATCTCTCCACCCTCTCCCTCTATCTCTCCACCCTCTCCCTCTATCTCTCCACCCTCTCCCTCTACCTCTCCACCCTCTCCCTCTACCTCTCCACCCTCTCCCTCTATCTCTCTACCCTCTCCCTCTATCTCTCCACCCTCTCCCTCTATCTCTCCACCCTCTCCCTCTATCTCTCCACCCTCTCCCTCTATCTCTATCTCTCCATCCTCTACCTCTATCTCTCCATCCTCTCCCTCTATCTCTCCACCCTCTCCCTCTATCTCTTCACCCTCTCCCTCTATCTCTCCACCCTCTCCCTCTATCTCTCTACCCTCTCCCTCTATCTCTCTACCCTCTCCCTCTATCTCTCCACCCTCTCCCTCTATCTCTCTACCCTCTCCCTCTATCTCTCTACCCTCTCCCTCTATCTCTCCACCCTCTCCCTCTATCTCTCTACCCTCTCCCTCTATCTCTCTACCCTCTCCCTCTATCTCTCCACCCTCTCCCTCTACCTCTCCACCCTCTCCCTCTATCTCTCCACCCTCTCCCTCTATCTCTCCACCCTCTCCCTCTATCTCTCCACCCTCTCCCTCTATCTCTCCACCCTCTCCCTCTATCTCTCTACCCTCTCCCTCTATCCCTCCACCCTCTCCCTCTATCTCTCCACCCTCTCCCTCTATCCTCTATCCCTCCACCCTCTCCCTCTATCTCTCCACCCTCTCCCTCTATCTCTCCACCCTCTCCCTCTATCTCTCCACCCTCTCCCTCTACCTCTCCACCCTCTCCCTCTATCTCTCCATCCTCTCCCTCTATCTCTCCACCCTCTCCCTCTATCTCTCCACCCTCTCCCTCTATCCCTCCAGCCTCTCCCTCTATCTCTCCACCCTCTCCCTCTATCTCTCCCCCTCTCCCTCTATCTCTCCACCCTCTCCCTCTATCTCTCCACCCTCCCTCTATCTCTCCACCCTCTCCCTCTATCTCTCCACCCTCTCCCTCTATCTCTCCACCCTCTCCCTCTATCTCTCCACCCTCTCCCTCTATCCTCTATCCCTCCACCCTCTCCCTCTATCTCTCCACCCTCTCCCTCTATCTCTCCACCCTCTCCCTCTATCTCTCCACCCTCTCCCTCTATCTCTCCACCCTCTCCCTCTATCTCTCCACCCTCTCCCTCTATCTCTCCACCCTCTCCCTCTATCTCTCCACCCTCTCCCTCTATCTCTCCACCCTCTCCCTCTATCTCTCCACCCTCTCCCTCTATCTCTCCACCCTCACCCTCTATCGTTCCCCCTCTCCCTCTATCTCTCCACCCTCTCCCTCTATCTCTCCACCCTCTCCCTCTATCTCTCCACCCTCTCCCTCTATCTCTCCACCCTCTATCTCTCCTCCCTCTATCTCTCCACCCTCTCCCTCTATCTCTCCACCCTCTCCCTCTATCTCTCCACCCTCTCCCTCTATCTCTCCACCCTCTCCCTCTACCTCTCCACCCTCTCCCTCTATCTCTCCACCTTCTCCCTCTATCTCTCCACCCTCTCCCTCTATCTCTCCCTCTATCTCTCCACCCTCTCCCTCTATCTCTCCACCCTCTCCCTCTATCTCTCCACCATCTCCCTCTATCTCTCCACCCTCTCCCTCTATCTCTCCACCCTCTCCCTCTATCTCTCCACCCTCTCCCTCTATCTCTCCACCCTCTCCCTCTACCTCTCCACCCTCTCCCTCTATCTCTCCACCTTCTCCCTCTATCTCTCCACCCTCTCCCTCTATCTCTCCCTCTATCTCTCCACCCTCTCCCTCTATCTCTCCACCCTCTCCCTCTATCTCTCCACCATCTCCCTCTATCTCTCCACCCTCTCCCTCTATCTCTCCACCCTCTCCCTCTCCCTCTATCTCTCCATCCTCTCCCTCTATCTCTCCACCCTCTCCCTCTATCCCTCCACCCTCTCCCTCTATCTCTCCCTCTATCTCTCCACCCTCTCCCTCTATCTCTCCACCCTCTCCCTCTATCTCTCCACCCTCTCCCTCTATCTCTCCACCCTCTCCCTCTATCTCTCCCTCTATCTCTCCACCCTCTCCCTCTATCTCTCCACCCTCTCCCTCTACCTCTCCACCGTCTCCCTCTATCTCTCCACCCAAATGCTTGTATAAACATATTGTATATATATATTTAAATATTTGTATAGATGTATAGATAGTTTATAGCACTGGATTTATCTCTCCACCCAGGGAGAGGGTGGAGAGATAGAGGGAGAGGATGGAGAGATAGAGGGAGGGTGGAGAGATAGAGGGAGAGGGTGGAGAGATAGAGGATAGAGGGAGAGGGTGGAGAGATAGAGGGAGAGGGTGGAGAGGTAGAGGGAGAGGGTGGAGAGATAAGTCATAACATGAGTAACTCTTTTATAAAAATATATAACAGCAGCAGAATATTGATGAATTCAGTCCTATAAGTCATAATATGAGTAACTCTTGTATAAACATATAACAGCAGCAGAATATAGATAAATCCAGTCCTATAAGTCATAATATGAGTAACTCTTGTATAAACATATCACAGCAGCAGAATATAGATAAATCCAGTCCTATAAGTCATAATATGAGTAACTCTTGTATAAACATATAACAGCAGCAGAATATTGATAAATCCAGTCCTATAAGTCATAATATGAGTAACTCTTGTATAAACATATAACAGCAGCAGAATATTGATAAATGCAGTCCTATAAGTCATAACATGAGTAACTCTTGTATAAACATATAACAGCAGCAGAATATTGATGAATCTAATCCTATAAGTCTTGATGTTAAGAGTAAATCTGGTAAGATTTCTGTTGTCAGAATAGCAAGGAATGCAGCTTTAAAACGGGCTGAAAGAATAAAGTTTAACTGTTCAGATGAAGGACCACAAAATAGAGATGGAGAGGGTTTTAGTGGTCAGTTAAAACTCATTTGGACGTTGATTAAGAGGGAGTGAGTGTGAGGAGGGACAGGGCTTACTGCTGAAGCATCCGTGCACAGTAGCGGGATGTACTAAAGCCTCATATGTGATGTGTTTCAGGAAAATGAGTCATAAGTCACAAAATTGATATTTTTCAAAGTTTTTTTTCACAAGATCACATTATTGGAATGTTCTGATTCTTGGAGAGTTTGTCACTTGTAGTTATGCCAATCAATGTATCAAATGTCAGGACAATCTATATAATATATTCTTTCGTTTTAAAGGTCTTCATATGGACTACATTTAGTTACTTTACTATTTAGTGACCCCCAGAAATATTGGAAACTTTTTTTTTCAAAAACAAAAATATCAAGCTTAAAATCTAGAAATACTCATTATTTTATTACACTGTTTACTATCATTGGAATCGGCTTGACCTCAACATTTCAAATATAATGATATCTCAAAATCTATTTTTTGCGACTTATGACTCATTTTCCTGAAACACATCACATATAACATCTAATCCTCATATTGCCGTCTCAGCTTTTATGACAAAACAAATCTTTCCAGATTTACTCAGAGTATGATCTTTATGACTGGATTTAGCAATATTCTGCTATTTATGTTCACTTATTATCGCTCTTCATCAAGTGTTTCTACTTCAAATTCTTGTATAAACATATTGTATATATAATAATAAGTGCCCGATCGACGGCCTTAAGCGACTATGAGACTTAATCTATCGAGTAAAGACAACGACAACAACAGGATCTAATGGACCTCGCCAGCTTCTGTATTTAATATCAATCTCTCCACACCCGGGTTGCTCACAGGATAACAATGATAGAAATGGTTCATCATATCAAGTGGACATCATTCAAGTGTGCACACACACTAGGTGTATAAGATAGTAATAACAGCAAACACATAGAATAAGTAGTATCACACAGCAATAAAAAGTTTAAAATGTAGACCACCGAAACACTACGACCTCTACCGGTCGAACCCACCACAGCCGCGTCTATACACTTACACTTGCGGGACTCAGGTGACAGCCGCGTAGCCCCAGCTCTGGTTTAGCAAATGCCAATCCAGAGCCGCGCACCACATATTTAAAGATTGGTATAGATGTATAGATAGTTTATAGGACTGGATTTATCAATATTCTGCTAGTGTATATATGTTTAAACAAGAATTTGAAGTCTTATCACTGAGAGAAAATGGTCTCCGGTGAGCGATAATAAGTGAAGTTATCACATGGAAGGATTCGGGCAGGTCCTCCAAATACAATTGAGGACGTTTCAGACGCCTTTAGCAAAAACTACCAAACACAAACCTCCAAAGTGTGGTCAAATGACGTCAAGATGGGGTGGAAAATAATGGTGTAGACAATGTTCAGTTTTGGACGAAGGTTAAGTGAGAGTTTTACAGAGAATGAACCAACAGTGAACTATTAGAACTTGCTTCGGGAGAGACGAGGTCGCGTCCCACGCGTCATCACGTCATCTTTGAGTGGAACATGACGAATGTAACGTCGTGTTTCCTTGGCGACGACGTGCACCCGCTATTCAAATAGTGCTACTACCCCCCCTCCCCCCCCCATCCTTTGTCTCCCCACTCCCGCACACGCCCCCCCCCCCCCCCTCCCCACTTGTGTTTTTTAATGTATTTGGACTCAGCTTAGACATGCAGCTATAATCTCATGAGATACACTACAAAGGCTATAAAATAGAGATATCGTGTAGTTAGGATTACACGTGTCGTATAACATCAATATTTAACACTTTTAAAGTAACAGTTGATCGAGGTATACTAATATAGATATACAGAGTCATAGCATTAATATGAAATACTAGATGTAAATACATTGTGAATTCATTATCTTACACTTGGCCGCATGTTATTAAGTACATTTAATCAAACCCTTACAAGGCAAACAGAAAAGAAACATGTTATTTCTTCAGAATACCTCCTGGCGTCGGGCAATATAAAATATGCCCCGTTAAACAAGAACAATGATTTAATAGTGAATAATTGTCAAAATAACGAAATAAACACCAAGAAGTTAGTACTGTTCCTCGTGAAGAGAAGAATGTGGTGTCATCTCACTGACCATCATCTAGCCATAATTAAGATTGGAATTATATAGATTAGATACCCTGAGAATAGAGATAGAGAAGAAGTGAGAGAGACAGCCTAGAGGCAGAGAAAGGCACTTTATGGTCTCACTCTCAGCTCTCCCGCCCTTGATATAACCATATTAAATGTGTTGATAAGGGCGTAAAGCAACCAATCCCACTCACTCACTCCCTCTCAGCTCTCCCGCCCTTGATATAACCATATTAAATGTGTTGATAAGAGCGTAAAGCAACCAATCCCACTCACTCACTCCCTCTCAGCTCTCCCGCCCTTGATATAACCATATTAAATGTGTTGATAAGGGCGTAAAGCTACCAATCTCACACACTCAAAATGGTTGGGATTAACTGAAGGCACCCTATATTAAATCTTGAACCTTCTCCATTCATTATGATGTGACCAATATTACCAATATTCAGACTTACTATGATATGAACAGAATGCCCGCACCTCCACCCCCACCCCCCCCCCCCCCACCCCCTCCACACACACACACACACATCACTTCCGCCCCTATCCCCCCGCCCCCTCCCACCCCCGCCCCCTCCCACATGTCACAAGCAGACCACGTGACACGCGGGCAGAACGGAGCTCCACCTAGCGTGAGTAGCGGGAATCACGGTTCCCCAGTACCGCCCCTATATGCGTCAAAGACTTCACCGTAATCCTGATAGCCCTCATGTATGGGTGCCGTGTGGAACAGGGTAATCTACAGGTGTCTTCATGGTAGGCGCTCATGGCTCACACACGCGCAGGGCACAACAGGTGACTGGACCGTACACTGCGCAATTACTACACTCATGAATGGAGTAAACTCATTTTGAAATATTTTACCTAATATTTCACCGAGTTGTAAATATAGCAGGTGATGTTGGACGATTGTGTTAAAAACTTAATTGTTTAAAGGATAACACCAGAGCCTTATATTGGGGTGTTTAGCGGTTTGATTGTGACATTATACTTGCCGGATATACATTATACTTGGTATCGTGTTATAGGAGCCCATACCGTGCCACTGTTCCTATACTACACCCAGTGAGCGGCGGGGGGCTGCAGGTGGCAGTGGGAGGAGAGAGACCAGTCTAGGCCCAGGAGAGACCCTTCAAACTGAGGGAAAGCCTGTCATATCACTCCAAACCGCAAATACATTACAATCCCATCAGGAAGGCAGAATACCATTACCTAAGAACCAGTCAGGCGTCCAATCACGGAATACCAGCCTTATCTGATCTGGGTGTGCGCCTCCAGTGAGACAGTGAGACGGGGAGGCGGGGAGAGGGAGAGACGGGGAGAGGGAGAGGCGGTACATACAGGAGGAGGAGTAGACACACGTGGTGAGGCAGCCCGGATAACAACACCACCGCCTGGAGGAGGAGGAGCTGGAGGAGGAGAAGGAGGAGGAGGAGGCAGGACTGGACAGGCGGGAAGCACTGGGTGGAGCACAGTCTACCAGCGCTAGTCATTTCCACCTGAATTATAGTTAATGAATTACAGTCATGTAAGGATTTAATACCAAATTGAATTCAATTGTTTGCCAAATATTTCTGTGACATTGTTGGAGATACACCGCCTGCATGATATGGGAGGATTCGGTTCAGTTCAACAGAGTGAATCTAGTCGTACCACAGCATAATCTGTACATATCCACGCTACGAGGCAGACCTTAAAGCACTGAATGCATGGTGTGATGCCACTATATGTGTTAGCTGGTACATGGGTCGGAGGCAGAGGACAGGACCGGTGTAGTTGCGCACTGGTCCACTAGAGGCACTGTTCACCATATCCCCTATTATCGCTCTGCTGGAGGAACCGGATGGTGCACTGCTGGGCAGCTGGTCCTGTGTACATGAGTGGTACAAGGAGGCACTGGGATACATGGTAGTATACTACCCCAGGAGTGAGTGGACTTGTAAACGCATGTGAGACCTGGACAAGTGCATAACATACATGTATGGTAGTATAGGCCTGCTACTGCCCTAGCAGGAGTTAGTGGACCAGCTATGAACTGTTAACAACATACATATATATGGTAGTATACTACCCCAGGAGTGAGTGGACAAACGCATGTGAGAGCTGAACAAACATATATGGTAGTATACTGCCCTGCCAGCTATAGCAGCTGATCCGAAGTGTTAACAACATACATATATGGTAGTATACTTCTCCAAGGACCCATCAATAGGGGCTGAATCGTTAATAAAATATATATGGTAGTATACTACTTCCCTGGAAGGAGTGAGTGGAAGCGGCCAGTGGCATGCAATAGGAGGTGAGCAAATGTGATAAATAGATGTATACTACCCCAGGAATTGTTAGAACACCAGGAAAGGAGGTGAACTGATACCATACCCTATATATGGTAGTATACTACCCCAGGAGTCGTTAAGCTGTAGGGCTATAGGGTGAACTGTAGGTCTGCAGGTTGGGGTGAGGGCAACACATGGAGGTGGGTGCACATGTGGTAGTGACATGCCGCCCTGGCGCTACATCAGCTGAATTACACAAATCCTCGTCAATAGAATTATATATTCAGCTCCCTTGGATGGACCGACTCTGTAGGAGGAACATACGGTGTAAGGTGCATATATACTGGAGCAGTAGGTGCGCAGCCACGGTGTGCACATGGCTACATATTGTGAATGAATGAAGAGCTACGTATATATACTGTTTACTGCTGCTACTCTAGAGCACCTACACCTGCTATAGGACTCATGAGATAGTTCTTGAAAAGGTACCGTGGATTAATAGTTAATGTTTATAGATGTGTATAGAGCCACACTCTCCTGTCTACACCGTATGACATGCACTCACACCTGCACCACGCATTGCATGTCACTTCCGCCAACAAGCCAACGTTAGCCAACGTGCAGGAACCATCCATGGATGAATATAGTTTATGAGTGTAGAGGGAAACACTGGGCCGCTCTCTGGTACCTTACAGCATTGTCACGCGCGGGGTAGAGTAGGTACCTGAGTGTGGGACGTTAGTGGGGGCTTGTATAGTGGGATCACAGTAAGGTACAATATAGCTATAACAGCTCTCTTACAAGATCATACATACATTGATTTATAAACAAGTGACATTGCCCACTCCAACACATTGAGGGAACACACGCACAGATACACCTGCAGGCTTGTGGAGTGGAGGCACAGGAGGAGTTTGTACTGGGAGACTAAGCCCCCTTTACGGGCTTTCTCACCTGCAGCAGCAGACACTGGAGGACTGATAACTTAACCACAAGGCTAAGTTACAGTACAACATTGACAGCTCTCTTACATCTACACCGTAGGTAAATGATCTAAGTGGGATTCATTAACAAGTGATACAGCCTCCCTCACAGTGTGTGGGTACAAGTGTGGGACTACACGCTGGGATACACTAGAGGACTGGTGGACTCAGTCCTGTCCAGAAAGCCACATTCATCCAGTGTTGCAGTTCACCGCATACAGCGATGAGCTCGCAAGGCTAAGACTAAGGCTAAAAGCGTTTATGTGAACCACCTGACCCCTGAACGTTAGGGCTTTCTACTAGCGACTGGTGGAGTGGAGTACGTTAATGCCACCAGAGCTTCATGTACTGTAACACTGTACATTACACCGTCCCTATACTGCTACTATACTCTACTATACACTGAGTGGTAGAGCCTATGACTTACTGTAATACTACATTACAACGTCCCTATACTGCTACTATAACCTGCTATACACTGAGTGTTACAACCTATGGCTTACTGTAATACTACATTACACCGTCCCTATACTGCTACTATAATCTACTATACACTGAGTGGTACAACCTATGGCTTACTGTAATACTACATTACACCGTCCCTATACTGCTACTATAATCTACTATACACTGAGTGGTACAACCTATGGCTTACTGTAATACTACATTACACCGTCCCTATACTGCTACTATAATCTACTATACACTGAGTGGTACAACCTATGGCTTACTGTAATACTACATTACACCGTCCCTATACTGCTACTATAATCTACTATACACTGGTACAACCTGAGCCATCAGGCTTGACTCCCTTCCGCCCAATCACTGGTGGAGAGGTGGGACCGAGCAGTTAGACACACATCACCAGGAGGAAATAACATATCACACCTCACAGGTGAGTCTAGTGGACATATTGGTTTCATACTTTTGGTTAGTTTTTATTTTCGAGGGAAAAACCTCAAAAATCAGTGAGTCAACTTGACAAATGCCAATCATTGATTAGATCTTGATCAGATAGGAGAAAATTCAGTGTTATATCAGATGTTTTATCAGATGATATCAGATCTCATGTTGGTTGTAGGCCAATCTACTCCACCCATATACCACCCTTTTCTCACCTCAACCATAATCCACTCAACCTATTGCCACCCTGTGGCACATGATTGACAGTCACAAGCAAGGCTCAATTACTTTACAACCCCTTCAAATGAAGGGAAAAATTAAACTAATCTAACCAAGACATACCATTCCAGGTCCAAACTCCACACATCCGTTCATTCCAAGGGAAACTAAAAACTTAAACTTATCAACCTTAAACCTCCGAACCGAACCGAACCCCTTATATCCCTTCATTCCAAGGGAAATTATTTTATCTTGCAACTACATGTCCAGCCTATGCTACAGCATTGTATCATCCACTGGTTTTAACTGATCTACTTGAAACCTAATCCTCACATAATCAACCATATTACTTCAGGCTCAAATACTTTACAACTCCTTCAAATGAAGGGACAAATTAAACTAATCTAACTAGGACATACCATTCCAGGTCCAAACACCACATATCCCTTCATTCTGAGGGAAACTAAAAACTTAAACTAATCAACCTTAAATCTCTACAGGCCCAAACCCCTTATATCCCTTCATTCCAAGGGAAATTAAAACTAAAATTAACCTAATTTCAACACACCTCCCCTATGCTCTTCACATGATCTGCCTTCATTAATCCCAACCCCTCATTACTTTTTATCCTCCTTCCCCCTCCCTCCCTCACCCCCACCTCCCCCTCTTCTCTTTTCTCTCTCTCACCTCTCTCTACCTTCTCTCTCCTCCCCCCTCTAAATACCCTTACTTGTGGACAAGTTCTCACAAATGGTTATCCATACAATATGAATGGTACTGAGGGGTTACAATAAACACCAAAATACACAACATAGTTAGTGAACCAATATACAAAAATTGACTTGTGATTCAGCCCCTTATTATGCTTTAATCTAAGTTCAAGTTTAATGGTTTTTGAGGAAAGTACATAACATAGTATGCCTACATCCCACCTATCATTTGACATCGGACACAAGTAACTGCATCCAAGAAACGTTTCCCTTGGAAACTCAAACTAGTTACATAAAGTTCAGACTAATTGTAAAGTTGTATAGATCAATAGTTTATAAACTAACTGTTTACCTAATACTTGTTATTGTACTTTTCTCCCATACATTAAAAATAATATTTAAAATAAACTAAAAAGAAAAAAAGACTGAAGAGGGGAGAGGAGAGCTAGAAGGGAAGAGAGAGTGAAAGGTGACATCTAAAACTGGTAGAAGGAAAGAGAGGGGGAAACTTCAGGTACAAACTTTCTTCCATCATTTGTTGCACTCATTCACACCCATAAACCAGTGACTTGTCATAACTCCATAACTCTATAACTCTAAACCCACATAACAACAGGATAGGTAACCGATATAGGTATGGTATATTTAGTACACCCCCCACCCCCACCAGTTGGTATTCAGTGTAATATATGGCTACAACACAGGGGAACGAAGGGCAAACATAAATAGTTCCTCCCCTATACGTGTTTTTATCATATTTTTAAAAAAAACTTTCAGTAACACAAAGACAGGAGAATTAGTTTGCAAGAAAAACTCAGGAAGATACTAGAGGACATTGTGCACAAACAATCCCATTCCTAGAACAGGTGTGGGTTAGAACCCTGTACCTGCAGCTTTCTACCCTAGAACAGGTGTGGGTTAGAACCCTGTACCTACAGCTTTCTACCCTAGCACAGGTGTGGGTTAGAACCCTGTACCTGCAGCTTTCTACCCTAGAACAGGTGTGGGTTAGTACCCAGTACCTTCAGCTTTCTACCCTAGCACAGGTGTGGGTTAGAACCCTGTACCTGCAGCTTTCTACCCTAGCACAGGTGTGGGTTAGAACCCTGTACCTACATCTTTCTACCCTAGCACAGGTGTGGGTTAGAACCCTGTACCTGCAGCTTTCTACCCTAGCACAGGTGTGGGTTAGAACCCTGTACCTGCAGCTTTCTACCCTAGCACAGGTGTGGGTTAGAACCCTGTACCTACAGCTTTCTACCCTAGAACAGGTGTGGGTTAGAACCCTGTACCTGCAGCTTTCTACCCTAGAACAGGTGTGGGTTAGAACCCTGTACCTGCAGCTTTCTACCCTAGAACAGGTGTGGGTTAGAACCCTGTACCTGCAGCTTTCTACCCTAACACAGGTGTGGGTTAGAACCCTGTACCTGCAGCTTTCTACCCTAGAACAGGTGTGGGTTAGAACCCTGTACCTGCAGCTTTCTACCCTAACACAGGTGTGGGTTAGAACCCTGTACCTACAGCTCTCTACCCTAGCACAGGTGTGGGTTAGAACCCTGTACCTGCAGCTTTCTACCCTAGCACAGGTGTGGGTTAGAACCCTGTACCTGCAGCTTTCTACCCTAGAACAGGTGTGGGTTAGAACCCTGTACCTGCAGCTTTCTACCCTAGCACAGGTGTGGGTTAGAACCCTGTACCTGCAGCTTTCTACCCTAGCACAGGTGTGGGTTAGAACCCTGTACCTACAGCTTTCTACCCTAGCACAGGTGTGGGTTAGAACCCTGTACCTACAGCTTTCTACCCTGGCACAGGTGTGGGTAAGAACCCAGTACCTGCAGCTTTCTACCCTAGCACAGGTGTGGGTTAGAACCCTGTACCTACAGCTTTCTACCCTAACACAGGTGTGGGTTAGAACCCTGTACCTGCAGCTTTCTACCCTAGAACAGGTGTGGGTTAGAACCCTGTACCTGCAGCTTTCTACCCTAGCACAGGTGTGGGTTAGAACCCTGTACCTGCAGCTTTCTACCCTAGCACAGGTGTGGGTTAGAACCCTGTACCTACAGCTTTCTACCCTAGCACAGGTGTGGGTTAGAACCCTGTACCTACAGCTTTCTACCCTGGCACAGGTGTGGGTTAGAACCCTGTACCTACAGCTTTCTACCCTAGCACAGGTGTGGGTTAGAACCCTGTACCTACATCTTTCTACCCTAGCACAGGTGTGGGTTAGAACCCAGTACCTACAGCTTTCTACCCTAGCACAGGTGTGGGTTAGAACCCTGTACCTACAGCTTTCTACCCTAGCACAGGTGTGGGTTAGAACCCTGTACCTGCAGCTTTCTACCCTAGCACAGGTGTGGGTTAGAACCCTGTACCTACAGCTTTCTACCCTAGCACAGGTGTGGGTTAGAACCCTGTACCTGCAGCTTTCTACCCTAGCACAGGTGTGGGTTAGAACCCAGTACCTGCAGCTTTCTACCCTAGCACAGGTGTGGGTTAGAACCCTGTACCTGCAGCTTTCTACCCTAGCACAGGTGTAGGTTAGAACCCTGTACCTACAGCTTTCTACCCTAGCATAGGTGTGGGTTAGAACCCTGTACCTGCAGCTTTCTACCCTAGCACAGGTGTGGGTTAGAACCCTGTACCTACCGCTTTCAACCCTAGCACAGGTGTGGGTTAGAACCCTGTACCTATAGCTTTCTACGTATTGACCAAATTGCAGCCTAATTTAGCAGAGTTTATTAAAAGTGTACAGCTGCCAATTGTACAATTTCTGAAAATCTGACCCATTTGCTCCAGAGAAGCCTCTATCAGTGAGGAGCCTAGTTCCACCCTATCAACTTGCATTCATTAGTACCAATAAAGCTGAGGCATGGGACAGCTGACAAGCTCTGGGCACAATAACAGGATAACAACAGTCAAATATTACAGTCGCTAAAAGTGGACTTTGAGATATCATCATATGTATGATGTGTTCCAGTAAAATGAGTCACAAGTTGCAAAATTGATGAAAGTGGTATTTTACAAGATCTCTTTATTGAAACTTTCTGATTCTTAGAGGGTGTAGCACTTATAGATATATAAATCTGTGTACCAAATTTCAGGACATTATGTTAAATATATCCTTGCGTTTTTAAGGTCGTCGTATGGAGTATATTTATATACTTTACTGGTAATTACCCATCCAGAAACATTGCTAACTTTTGTTTTCAATTTTTTTCATCAAACTTAAAATATAGAAATACTTATTATGTGTCCTAGTGTTATGACCTAATTTCCTGAAACGGATCACATTTGAAAAGATGCGATCAAGATGATTTCAATGATGGTAGGCATTAAGACACATAATAAGTATTTCTATTCTATATTTAGATGAGTTAGATATTTTTATTTTTGAAACAAAGGTTAGCTATATTTTGGGGTGGATGATTACCAGTAAATTACCTAAAATATACTCTCTTGGATGACCTTAGATATGCAAAGAAACATTTATTGAACTGTATTAAAGTGTGATACAAGTATGTAAACGACCTCAAAGACTATACACCACAAAAATAAAAACATTCCCACAAATACATCTTGTGAATAAATTACTTTGAAAAATATCAAATTTGCGACTTGTGACTTATTTCCCTGAAACACATCACAACTATATGTGAGGGGGAAGGCAGGGAGTGAATATAAGGGTCAGATTTTCAGAAAATGTACAATTGGCAGCTGTACACATATAGTAAATTCTGCTAAATTAGGCTGCAATTTGGTCAATACTAGGTAAATTCGAGTATATTCGGCATTGCATTAATTCTAGCAATCTGTTTGGTTAGGTTGAACTGTATTTTGAACTTTATTTTCGTCTGAAATTTGGGTTATTTGAGAGGATTGCTGAAGTTGAATTGTACATTTTCTGAAAATCTGACCCATAAACAAAATAACAACCGTGTCTGAGGGTGCATAGAGCTGCCCCCCAAGTGGCTGAGGGTGCATAGAGCTGCCCCCTCGCGGCAGGTAGACACAGCGGCACCCGGTGAGGTACATGAGTTATGTCAAGGACTCACACATTAAGGGATTAGCGGAAAGATGAAGGAGATAATCTCCTGCCGGGAGCACACCTGTTGGTGGTGTACAGGTGGGTGGGCCCGACCCTGGAGTAGTGTTCTAGTGGGGCCACCAACGTAGGCTCACAGGGGTGGAGCTCTTTATACATGGAAGTATGGGCCATTTCTACGTATCAACAAATATTGAAAACATAACATAATTGAGGGCATCTTAACACAGATGATTATCTGAATTTTAAGATTCAAGATTTAAAACTGGGTATAAAACACAACGGTACACTTCCTACTGTTGGACCCACACCTACAGTGTACAGTGGTGTTCAAAGCCTGGTGAGTTCAAAGCCTGGAGTGACATATATTGTACTGGAGCCCAGACACTCGCCATGCTACTCCTCACCCATCCATCATACTAGTGGCTGTATAATAGGGGGGTTGTAATGCACCACCCATCCATCATAATAGTGGCTGTATAATAGGGGGGTTGTAATGTACCACTCATCCATCATAATAGTGGCTGTATAATAGGGGGGTTGTAATGCACCACCCATCCATCATAATAGTGGCTGTATAATAGGGGGGTTGTAATGCACCATCCATCATACTAGTGGCTGTATAATAGGGGAGTTGTAATGCACCATCCATCATACTAGTGGCTGTATAATAGGGGGGTTGTAATGTACCATCCATCCATCATAATAGTGGCTGTATAATAGGGGGGTTGTAATGCACCACCCATCACTCATACTAGTGGCTGTATAATAGGGGGGTTGTAATGCACCATCCATCCATCATAATAGTGGCTGTATAATAGGGGAGTTGTAATGTACCATCCATCCATCATAATAGTGGCTGTATAATAGGGGGGTTGTAATGCACCATCCATCCATCATAATAGTGGCTGTATAATAGGGGGGTTGTAATGTACCATCCATCCATCATACTAGTGGCTGTATAATAGGGGGGTTGTAATGTACCACCCATCACTCATACTAGTGGCTGTATAATAGGGGGGTTGTAATGCATCATCCATCCATCATAATAGTGGCTGTATAATAGGGGGGTTGTAATGTACCATCCATCCATCATAATAGTGGCTGTATAATAGGGGGGTTGTAATGCACCACCCATCACTCATACTAGTGGCTGTATAATAGGGGGGTTGTAATGCATCATCCATCCATCATAATAGTGGCTGTATAATAGGGGGGTTGTAATGCACCACCCATCACTCATACTAGTGGCTGTATAATAGGGGGGTTGTAATGTACCACCCATCACTCATACTAGTGGCTGTATAATAGGGGGGTTGTAATGCACCACCCATCCATCATAATAGTGGCTGTATAATAGGGGGGTTGTAATGCATCATCCATCCATCATAATAGTGGCTGTATAATAGGGGGGTTGTAATGCACCACCCATCACTCATACTAGTGGCTGTATAATAGGGGGGTTGTAATGCACCACCCATCACTCATACTAGTGGCTGTATAATAGGGGGGTTGTAATGCATCATCCATCCATCATAATAGTGGCTGTATAATAGGGGGGTTGTAATGTACCATCCATCCATCATACTAGTGGCTGTATAATAGGGGGGTTGTAATGCATCATCCATCCATCATAATAGTGGCTGTATAATAGGGGAGTTGTAATGTACCACCCATCACTCATACTAGTGGCTGTATAATAGGGGGGTTGTAATGTACCACCCATCACTCATACTAGTGGCTGTATAATAGGGGGGTTGTAATGCATCATCCATCCATCATAATAGTGGCTGTATAATAGGGGGGTTGTAATGCACCACCCATCACTCATACTAGTGGCTGTATAATAGGGGGGTTGTAATGCATCATCCATCCATCATAATAGTGGCTGTATAATAGGGGGGTTGTAATGTACCATCCATCCATCATACTAGTGGCTGTATAATAGGGGGGTTGTAATGCATCATCCATCCATCATAATAGTGGCTGTATAATAGGGGAGTTGTAATGTACCACCCATCACTCATACTAGTGGCTGTATAATAGGGGGGTTGTAATGTACCACCCATCACTCATACTAGTGGCTGTATAATAGGGGGGTTGTAATGTACCACCCATCACTCATACTAGTGGCTGTATAATAGGGGGGTTGTAATGTACCACCCATCACTCATAATAGTGGCTGTATAATAGGGGGGTTGTAATGTACCACACATCACTCATACTAGTGGCTGTATAATAGGGGGGTTGTAATGTACCACCCATCACTCATACTAGTGGCTGTATAATAGGGGGGTTGTAATGTACCACCCATCACTCATAATAGTGGCTGTATAATAGGGGGGTTGTAATGTACCACCCATCACTCATAATAGTGGCTGTATAATAGGGGAGTTGTAATGTCACCTTCACAGGTCTGGGCATATATATATATATATATATTTATTATACGCGCATGCTATATGAGAGGTGCTATAAGTGGGGTGCTATAAAAATAGTCATATAGGACGCGTCCTATAAAAACGTAGTTGTCTAAAAATAGCTCTGACTCAGCACTTCCGCTGTCTCCGCAGAGATCCCCGCAGAGATCCCCGCGATCGGTAATCCACCTGTGATTATAAAAATACATAATAAATACCACACCATTAAATAGAGAATTAAATTCTCTATCAAATGATGTAAGGTTTATTATTGTAGCTCAAGAAATGGCTACGATATGAACGTTTTAGTTCAACCAAGTCAGTAAGTAAACACTGCATGATCACACAGTCCTGACAGCTCACCGTTGTAGCCTACTGACGGTGCTCTCAGCGGAGCAGCTTGGGCTCTCTGAGAGTTCTTTAATACTTTTTCAGTGATATCTGATGATGATCAAATTTTATGCACATATAATAAATTAATATAGAATGGAACTCACCAGCAATAATCGAAAATTTATAGGACTTGATTCGTCCACATAAGCACTCTGCCTACGGCATCGTGCTTATGTGGACGAATCTCGTCCTATAAATTTTCGATTATTGCCAGCTCGTCCCATTCTCTCTCTCTCTATATATATATGTGTGTGTGGTACTGTCACATATATAGAGAGAGAATGGGGCAAGCTGGCAATAATCGAACATTTATTGGACGAGATTCATTAATAGTCCAATAAATTTTCGATTATTGCTGGCGAGTTCCATTCTATATTTATTATATTTGCATAACATTTGATCATAATATACTACTTTAATTTGTAAGATATCACTGAAAAAGTATCAAAGAAGTCTCAGAGAGCCCCATTGCCCCGCTGACAGCCCCGCTAGTAGGCAATATTTACTCACTGACATTGTTGAATGAAAACGTTCATATCGTGGACATTTCTTGAGCTACATTAATAAAATGTATATCATTCAATAGAGAACATAATGCCCTATTTAATGATGTCAGGTGTATTATGTATTCCTATTATTATAGTACAAGAATCACAGGTGGATTGCCGATCGTGGGGATTTGTTGCGGAGAGCCAAAAGCTCCGCAAAGCATATCAACAGAGCTATTTTTAGACAACTGGGCTAGATTTTCTATTTGTGCTAAATTGCAGAAATGGAGGTTTTGGGGCTGTATATATTTAGATATAGCTAGAATTCAATATCTGTACATCTCATTGGATTCCTCTCAACCTCAGCTTTCATTCCAACCATACTTTCTTATATGTGCGGTCAATATTTTTTTTCATCTGAAAGTCCAAAAATGCTATTTTTGCATTGTTTTTGACTATGAAATGAAATGGATACAAACCTCAACAATTGTTATTCCGTTCACTTCCTTCTCTATATTAATCTTAATGGTTTTATCTAATACTTTATGTCTTAATCTGTTCCCCCAGAAATTGTTTTGCACAAGTTGGAGATTTGTTCCCTGTCGCCTGGCCCCTTTAATTTTTCCAACTAACAGCATAACGTCCATAGGCCCTTTATTAATACCTGTATTAGATTAATAAATATTAAAGGTAACTGGCTAAACTAGCATTAAACTTGAACCAGAAGATCTTATCGACACACACCCCAAATTTTGTTCAAAAAGATTCATAATGTTTTGTTATAATGTCTGGTTGTGTCTATCACTCCAAAATTCCAATTTTCCGGGCCTATGGACGTTAGGGGGCCTAAATCAATGCTCTTTTAAAGGGAAATATTACTTTTTTGTTGGAATATCCTTTCAAGCATTGCATTAGTACATACTTTCGTGCTGGTAAAAGTTGGAAATTGGGAATTGAATATTTTTCAAATTATTTACCAAAATGCCTTAAAATAACGTCCGTAGGCCCTTTTTTCCAAACTTTCGAGGTAATAAAAACATCTAGAAATGTGTTTCCCATCATTTATAATCATTCCATGTGATTTGATGAATATTACCAAGATGAATGATGTCCTATATGATGACATACATTTTTAGCCTTCAGCATAACGTCCCTTTTGGACTATTGACTGCTGGGCCTGCATGAAGAATTATAGATGGGCAAGCATGAAATAAAAGCTATTCCTCTGTTGTAAACATATTTGCCATGAAGTCTGTATTATTTTTAGTTATTCAAATGACATATTATCTTGAGGATTATACAATGGTGACTTGAAGTTTTAAAAAAAGTATATATGAAATTTTCTTTTAAAAAAACACCCCCAAAAATGTAAATACAAAATTTGAATATTCAAACAAGTATAACTAGGGTATAATGACATTATTAAGAAGGGGTAGTGAAAGAAACCCAGAAGTAATCAATTTAGAGGGTTTATTGTAAATTTGCTGATTTCTTACAACCAGCATAACGTCCATAGGCCCTTTTAGACACAGTTGTAAGATGCATGGTGGACTCAATTATAACATAAGGGTATTGGAAAAGGTGCATATATGCTCGGGAACATGTCAGGAAATGAATTAAAGTCATACAAGGTAATAAAAGCATGATTAGAAAACAAGAGAGGAAAGTACATTTCATATGGACCAAAAATGGAGTTTTTCAGAAACATTCCATACCACATAAATGATTCCCGAATGAAATTGGTTTAATATTCACAGATTATATTTCCCACAGCTTAAGAACTTGATATAAGGACTCAGAAAAATAAGCATGCTCAAAGTATGTGATATATTTAAAGCACAGAATGAGGATTATAGTTATTCCAACTCAAATTACCATTTAAATGCATATCCATGGATATAGACTGTTTCCATAGCAACCAATATGCCGTTTATAGCTATAATATAAATTTTGGATGGCCCTTATTATGTATTATATATTATTATATATTTAAATGGTAATTTGACCATTTCAATTGATTTGTCATCCCACAAAACCCTAATTTAGTGGTATTACACATGAAAATCACATTAAAACTGGTAGAGTTATGACTGTGAACATTTTTCACAGCCGTCTTGTCCGCCATCTTGGATTTCTCTAAAAGCTCAGCTTGACATCATCAAGATTCTAAAAGTACATGCAAAAGTACTGGGGGTACTTTTGCAAGGTTGCCATAAAAAACCCTTGGCAACCAGACTACTATACACTATAGGCTAAACAAGTTAAATTTACTTTTTAACATCCAAATAGAGTGTGTAATAAATAACAAATGGCACTCTGTTCAGGTTCAAACTGATCGAGACACATCAGAAAACGGGAACTCACCCATTTGGGGTTCATCCCGTTTTCTGCTGGGTCTCGATCAGTTTGAACCTGAACAGAGTGCCATTTGTTATTTATTACACACTCTATTTGGATGTTAAAAAGTAAATTTAACTTGTAATTTTAACTTTAATTTTATTACCTTGTATGACTTTAAATACCAATACCACTAGCAGTGGATAGAGTACAGCAGGGTGACTATAGCACAGTCAATACTCCCACACACATAGATACCTATAACTACATCAGCAACTATTTCTATTTTTATACAAATTGATTTCCGGAGCACGTTCCATATATATGTGTGTGATGTGTCACAGGAAAATGAGTCACAAGTCGCAGAATTTATATTTTTTAAACCATTTTATTCACAAGGTGTTTTTGTGGGAATGTTCTCATCCTTACGGTGTGTACCGCTTAAACTTGTATGAACGCATTTACCAAATTTCAAGATATTTAGTATTAAAAACTTTGTGTATTAAATGTATATTTGCATTTTTAAGGTCATCCTATAAAGTAAATTTATCTACATAGCCATCAAATGCAAACTTTTTTTTCAAAAACCGAAAATATCAAACTTAAAATCTATGAATACTTGTTGGTTGTCCGACTGTTTGCTATCATCAGAATGCGCTTGATGTCATCTATTCACATATGATGGTATCTCACAACCACATCACATCAATTAATGTGTGCCAATCTGATGTGCCGTGCAGATATAGATCTACGACTAATGAACAGTTTACATTTGCCTCATGTCCATTTCACACTTAGTTAGTGAGGCGTGGCGCAGCGGATGGAGGGAGTGGGGGGGGGGATGGGGTGTATGTGTGTGTGTGGGGGGGGGGAGTGGGGTGAGTGGGGAGTAGGGTGGGGGTGGGGGGAATGAGTGGGGAGTGGGGAGTGGGGATGTGGGGTGGGGTTAGGAGTGGGGTATGGGGAGTGGCTGGGGGAATGGGTGGGGTGTGGCAAATAGGGGGTGGGGTGTGACGCAGTGGATGGGGACGTGGGGGGGGGAGTAGGTGGGGAGTGGGTGGGGGTGGATTGGGGAGAGTGGGTCGGTGTGGATTGGGGTGTGTGTGTGGGAGGGGGAGTGAGTGGGGTGAGTGGGGAGTAGGGTGGGGGCGATGAGTGGGGAGTGGGGGGTGGGGAGTGGGGGGTGGGGTGAGGAGTGGGGTGAGGAGTGGGGTGTGGGGAGTAGGTGGGGGCGATGAGTGGGGAGTGGGGTGTGGGGAGTGGGGGGTGGGGTGAGGAGTGGGGTGAGGAGTGGGGTGTGGGGAGTAGGTGGGGGAATGGGTGGGGGATTTGGTGGGGTGGAGTGTGTGGGGAGTGGGGAGCGTGGGTGTAGGGGGCTGCTTACTGGAGTCAGTACATAATGGAGGCATTGATACACTGTGTGTAGGATGCACCAGCTACTGCACTACAGATCAATGATAAGTTACATCTGTAGTGACAACTATAATGTATAATATATATATAATATATGTGTAGTGTCAGCTGTAGGCCTGCATAATTAATGCACACACCTCTCCACTGGTACAATATCTCTCTATCTCTCTCACTCTATATATATATAGAAAGAACTAAAAGGGATTTAATCAGTGAGAGTGAGAGCATTTTGAGTGACAGTTGTACTTCTGGCTCATACAGCAGCTGTGTATAGTGTATGATGGGCAGGTGGGACCTGGGAGAGGGGGGGGGTAATGTGGGCGAAGAGGGGGAATGTGGGGGAAGCAGAAACCTATTTTTTGTAAACATGTTTCTGGGTGACATGACTTTTGCTCGCTTTTTGTTTTGTTTTCATTTAGAATTTGTGTACAGTAAACGTATCTTTTCAAATGACAATTGAATCATAGATAGACTGGTACAAAGTACACTGGCTATAACAATCAAAGAGATTCATTAGTAAGACAAGATTATGGGCTCACGGGCAGTGATTCTATGCAGAATAGCCCTGGTCTTCCGCCCACTGCTGTCTAACTGCACTGTATCCTAGAAAACATGGGTGTCATAAACAGTTAATTGGGAATATTAGTCTGTCCTTTTAGGGGGACGCCATTTTACTCATATTGTTGGTATGGGTGAGAGTGCTGAATTATGGGAACCGGGTATATGCCTATTCGGGTATCGTGTGTAGGTACCACACTGCATAGCAGAGCCGATTCCCAGTTACAAGGTTGCATGTATGCGAGGATTCCCCTAACCACACAGTTCAGGACCCTATTTGGGTGATGACGTCACTCAGTGTACAGACCCAGTTGAGTGCAGTAGAGTATACTTCTCATCGGTTACCATGGTGATTCCCCTAACCACAAAGCGCAGGACCCTATTCAGGTGATGACGTCACTCAGTCTAGATAGACTAGACTCAGAGTCAGACGATTTAGCTGTCAAATGTTACTTAACAGAAACCAATACTAAAACTAACCCTAAACCTAAGCTTAAATTGGTTGTCCTAAGTCAGTAAAGCAGGTAGTGGACTGTCCCGAGTAGGTCCCACACTGCATCAAGTGAATGAATGCAGTGTTGAAAGGGCGAGTGCAATGTGGGAACTGCAACACTATGAGCGGTAACTGATGAGATGTATAGTCTGCTGAATTATGGGGGTTTGTCTGGGGGTGAGAAGGTGTTGTCTCATGCCATTATTCATCCTAATGGAGGAACATGTATATGCAAGCGTTGGTACTTGTGACAGTGTTGTTTGACAGTCTATCATCTATATATGTTGCCATAGCAAATGCCTTGAAGATCAAATGAAAAATTACATACAATTAAACGTTATGAACGTAAAATAAGTTACGCATTACAACATCCTGGACTTCTGGGAAATGTAACCCCAGTTAAAATAAAACCTTATATAAAACCTCAATATTAGCACATAATATCATGAATAGAATTGGACTCAGCTGTGAAATTTGGATTGTATTGTATCCCTACACAGAGACCTTCCCACTCTGTGCTGCGGCCTGTGCAGTGCTTCCACCCAATCAACCCTCTGACCTTGCCCGCCGCGCCCAATTGCCTCTATATATTTGTTAACATTACTACATGTCTTATGATATATTGTAAACTGCTTGACTCAATTCAATTCAATTCAGAGATTCTTTTATTTGTTGATCTTAGTACAAATCAGGTAGTACAATGTCTGGTTACAGTTATAAACCGAACCAGGTCTTCCAGCACCATACCAAACATATCAAACACATCCAATATTACAACTTATTTTATAATATATTGTAAACTGTTTGACTACATATCAAACCCATCCAATATTACAACTTATTTCCAAAATAATCATATCATGTTTTATTGTATTTCAGGAGACCTCTGGATGAGTATCAGACACTGACGGTGGACCAGAAGTGATCATATAATGATGATGTCACCAGAAGCACCGGCCGCACCCAGCCCTGGTGGCTCCACCATGAGTGAGACAGACGTACTGGGTACCAACATGTCCTCCACCACCAACATGACCAGCCTGGTGCCTGCCATGTGCCGGGGAGTACCACCCAACCTGGAGGCCCCCATCATGATGGGTCTGTTTGGTGTGTTTGGTAACGTGCTCGCGCTCTACGTGCTCTACAACACACACGCTGAGATGCGCAAGTCCTTCTTCTACACCCTGGTGGCAGGTCTAGCAATCACAGACCTGGTGGGGCAGCTGTCTACTACGCCGGTGGCGGTCGTGGCGTACGCCTCGGGGCTGACCTTCCTGCCGCGGGTGGAAGCCATCTGTACTCTACATGGCTTCCTCATGGTGGGCTTTGGGCTGGTCACACCATTAATAGTCTGCCTGATGGCACTAGAGCGGGTGGGGGCTCTCTGCTGTACCTACTTCTGCTCACGCTTCCTCACCAAGCAGCGGATCCGTACTGCACTCGGGGCTTGCTGGGTTTTCTCCATCAGCTTCGCCGCCCTCCCACTCATCCTCAGCCAACAACTACAGTTTGACCTCCAGTTCCCCTGCAGCTGGTGCTTCCTCAAGTTCCATGTGGCGGCCCATGAGATTCCTCCCCTGGTCAACTGGAACGCCATGTACTCCTGTGCCTATGCAGTCATCAACCTGATGGTGATTGCTGTGACTATTGTGTCCAATATACTGGTGGCCGTCGTACTGCTCAAGGCCAGGAAGCGCCGCCGCGTGCTCACTAACGGTGTCAGCTTCCAGTCCTCAGACCGCAGTAGGGCCGGGGACCGTAAGGGTGGCGGGGAGCGTAAGGGTGGCGGGGAGCGTAAGGGTGGCGGAGACCGTAAGGGCAGCGGGGAGCACTACAAGGTGGAGAGGAGGGAGAGCAAGGACCATAACCTGGAGATACAGATGGTCTGGCTGCTGTGTGGCATGACGCTCGTCTTCACCTGCTGCTGGACACCATTAATGGTAGGTCACGCACTCACTTCTTTAATATATGTAGGTGTGGTATGATAGCACCATATCACACATGTGTGGTATGATAGAACCATACCACACATGTGTGATATGATAGCACCATACCACACATGTGTGATATGATAGAACCATATCACACATGTGTGATATGATAGAACCGTATCACACATGTGTGATATGATAGAACCGTATCACACATGTGTGATATGATAGCACCATATCCCTCATGTAGGATATGATAGCACCATATCCCACATGTGTGATATGATAGCACCATATCCCTCATGTAGGATATGATAGCACCATATCCCTCATGTGTGATACAATAGCACCATATCCCACATGTGTGATACAATAGCACCATATCCCACATGTGTGATACAATAGCACCATATCCCACATGTGTGATACAATAGCACCATATCACACATGTGTGATATGATAGCACCATATCCCACATGTGTGATATGATAGCACCATATCCCACATGTGTGATACAATAGCACCATATCCCACATGTGTGATACAATAGCACCATATCCCACATGTGTGATATGATAGCACCATATCACACAAGTGTGATATGATAGAACCATATCACACATGTGTGATATGGTGCTATCATATCCCACATGTGTGATATGATAGCACCATATCACACATGTGTGATACAATAGCACCATATCCCACATGTGTGATATGATAGCACCATACCACACATGTGTGATATGATAGAACCGTATCACACATGTGTGATATGATAGAACCGTATCACACATGTGTGATATGATAGAACCGTATCACACATGTGTGATATGATAGCACCATATATAACACTAAGACAAAAATGACCAAGGGACTGAGCGGGAAGCCATATCGTTGCGCGGCAGAGGTATCCAACCAAGTGCACATAGCAACGCGATTGGATACCGGTGCCAAGTGACGATATGGCTTTCCCGCATAGACCCACATTTTATTTTTTATTTATTTCACCGTTATTTATCAACATATACCCAAAAATGACAGAAATATTGATATAATTGAATTAATGTTCGGTGTGGTGGATGTCTTTGTTTACATCATGACGTCCTGTCTGCGTATTTCTAAGCGCTGTTTTTTCTGACCTGCATAGGTCAGCACTATATTTTAGAACGCAAAATTATTTAATTCTGCACTGTCATGTACATTTATTTGGCTTACTGTTTTGAAGTAAATTAGTCTACTAAACATATTCCATCATTTATTTTCTTAATTCTGCAACTCATTTGTGCGTTAATACTATTATTGAAAGGGAACTATATTCATTCCATATCAGCCTGAGGCCTGATACAGCTGTCGTATCGGCCTCAGGACTGAGTTGCACTCTCAGGGCTAAGTCAATGGGCCATGCATATTGACAGCACTCATAGGTGAAATAAATGTGTGATATGATAGCACCATATAACATACTTTTCATTTTGAAGCAATAGCTGTATTATTTCCAGAGAAATTAGGGTGAATGACTGACAATTCCACCGTGGGATGTGGCAGTGCATTAATACATAATTTGACTTCCAGTGATTAGGTGTAGTATGATAGCACCATATCACACATGTGTGATATGGTGCTATCATACCACACATGTGTGATATGGTGCTATCATACCACACATGTGTGGTATGATAGCACCATATCCCACATGTGTGATATGATAACACCATACCACACATGTGTGGTATGATAGCACCATATCACACATGTGTGGTATGATAGCACCATATCACACATGTGTGGTATGATAGCACCATATCACACATGTGTGGTATGATAGCACCATATCACACATGTGTGGTATGATAACACCATACCACACATGTGTGATATGATAGCACCATATCACACATGTGTGATATGATAACACCATATCACACATGTGTGGTATGATAGCACCATATCACACATGTGTGGTATGATAACACCATACCACACATGTGTGATATGATAACACCATATCACACATGTGTGGTATGATAGCACCATATCACACATGTGTGGTATGATAACACCATACCACACATGTGTGATATGATAGCACCATATCACACATGTGTGGTACAATAGCACCATATCACACATGTGTGGTATGATAACACCATATCACACATGTGTGATATGATAGCAATGAGAATGTGGTACAAGGGACACTATTGCACTGTGGTTTTTTTTTCGTGGCCCATGAGTTGATAGGAAAGTGTGTTATGAAAAAACAAAAGAACCTTGGAATAGTGTCCCTCATATCACATTCTAATTTAGGTTCTATATTAACTATCATGCTGCTATGTATAAGTATATAGCTGTGTACTGGGGGGAGGAAGAGGGAATGGCAATGTCATACCACACGTGTTGAACTAGTGCAAATTACCACATTACCCCCTACCATACATATAGCATGTGGTACATAGACCAACATAGAGTAAATGAGCCATACTACATGGGCGATATGGCAATACCACATGTGTGTAGTGTATAAAACAGATTTAGCTCTTTATGTTATTCCCTTTCGATTTGTCAAAGAATTAGAGGGTCTAAGATCAAATTAAGCGAAACAAATGAGTTGGATGGGGTTTGGTGATACATAGGTTCTCTTCTGTAGAGGCATGGGTGGCAGTCGTAAGCCTGTGTTTATTTTTGGCGAAAGATTTTAATGGTTTTCGCATGGGCCACAATTTGTCTAGATATAAGCCTACAAATGGTACAAGATGGAGTGGGTGATAATGGGGGCCTTCGCAAAATCAAAACAAACCAACTTGTGACTGACTAGGTGAGGTATAGGATCTTTTGTTAGGGCGGGCCTAGTTCGATATACTTTAATAAAATCAAATATTTAAATGTCATTATACAGTAGAACTTTTCATTTTGAAGCAATAGCTTTATTATTTCCAGAGAAATAAAGGTGAATGATTGACAATTCCACCGTGGAATGTGGCAGTGCATTAATACACAATTTGACTTCCGGTGATCAGGCTTAGCTACTGGACCTACTTGTTGTATGCGCCAAGGGTGGGATAATTTACATGTTATGCACCACCTTGACCAAGTGTGGCATACAATGCTGAAGGTATAGGCAACTACATCACAGGCGTGTAATACAACAGAAGTCAAACAAGTGTTTCTTTACCTGCACCAATTATCGCTCACTCACCCATGTTTACAGTTTGTTTACATTATTTATGTTTACATTGTTTATGTGTTGATGTTTACTATATATTCATGAAACAATTCTTTTATTCCAATGGACAACATTTAGCACTTATTGGGCGAGTTGCCGCTAGACACATAAATACAGAACAAGATCAGAGATCAAGTTCTGTATTTATGTGTCTGTGTGGCAACAAGTCCTATAGGTTTATTATGATACATGCCTAGTGTTGCATGTAAAACGTGCTTAATTAAAAAGATAATAACCTATTTTATCATATCTGGTTTTTGTATAAGAGGAATATAACTAGAAACAGTTGAAACGATAGAGGAAGAAAGCACTTGCACCGGCAAACTTACGCCACCAAACTTACGCCACCAAACTTACGCCACCAAACTTACGCCACCAAACTTGCATCACATGACAATGCGCCGGTAATGTACTAGTCCATTACAGCGTTACAAGTAATGAGCGGCTGTTGGGGCCTCGGTAGTGAATGCGTGTATAATAATAAAAAAAATACAATAAACTAAGGATCAAAAAAAAAAAAAAAAAAAAAAAAAAGGATATTTTCCAATTATATCAAACCGTTGTAAATCTTAGGGAATTCTCTACATGTGTGTTGGTGTACATGGTGGAAACACTTTACCACATCAATATTAAGGACCTCTTAGCTTTTTAGTTCTGGAGAAATGCCCTTTAGGGAAACATATTACTAAAACATGTCCCCAGCCATGGCCCCTACATGAGGGCTCTCCTGTGCACAGCTATTTCTATGTTTTATCCGCTGCCTGTGACCGGGCTCTCAGCGTGTAAGTGTGGCCCTTACATGTGGGTCAAATTTTCAGAAAATGTACAATTCACCTTCACCAATTTTCTCAAAGAACCCAAATCTCAGACGAAAATAAAGGTCAAAATACAGTTCAACCTAACCTAACAGATTGCTAGAATCAATGCAATGCTGAATATACTCAAATCTAGTATTGACCAAATTGCAGCCTAATTGAGCAGAATTTACTAAATGTGCACATTTTCTGAAAATCTGAGCCTTGTGTTGGTGGCCAGTAGTGCAGTCTGCCACATTCCCACGCCTACGACTCCTCTTCATCCTCTATTTACAGCCACCGCGTCCACACAGCC
Organism: Sthenelais limicola; assembly: GCA_942159475.1. Lineage (NCBI taxonomy): Eukaryota > Metazoa > Annelida > Polychaeta > Phyllodocida > Sigalionidae > Sthenelais > Sthenelais limicola. The sequence continues at coordinate 158,613,173 of OW804094.1, read as the reverse complement.
ACAGTGAAATGTGATGTGTTTCAGGAAAATGAGTCATAAGTCGCAAAAAATAGATTTTGAGATATCATTATATTTGAAAAGTTGAGGTCAAGCCGATTCCAATGATAGTAAACAGTCTAATAAAAAAATGAGTATTTCTAGATTTTAAGTTTGATATTTTTGTTTTTGAAAAAAAAAGTTTCCAATATTTCTGGGGGTCACTAAATAGTAAAGTAACTAAATGTAGTCCATATGAAGACCTTTAAAACGAAAGGATATATTACATACATTGTCCTGAGATTTGATACATTGATTGATATAACTATAGGGAATAAACTCCCCCAAAATTAGAACATTCCAATAATGTGATCTTGTGAAGAAAACACTTTGAAAAATATCAATTTTGCGACTTATGACTCATTTTCCTGAAACACATCACAAATGTCCTGCAATAGTGTCCCTGTGACATTGGCGACACCGCGCTATACCATTTATTAACGGTCTTTATTCTTTTAAAAAACGGGGATTTGCATGTGCCACTGCGCATGTCTGTTACAGTGCATCGTGGGATAGATTCTGTTGAAATCTGACATACAAATATTTGACAATATATCATCGAAAATTGCTAGAATGTTTTCAGAAACGTCATAGGTTGAATAAATGATCTATGAAAACCAAATGCATGATGGGAAAGATGGGGACATGTGTTATGGAAACATGTATAATACATAGATATTGACATAAGCGCACTGATAAATAGTCCATGCTGAACATGGCATGTTTTCTATAGATTTTATACTGTACCGTTAGTCCATAATTCCATGTGAATCAAGATTCAAAATGGCGGCTATGCAACCCCCCTATTGAATAATGTTTTCTTTGTGACGTGGTGTTTTCCTGCTCACACTCCATGTGGGGTTTAGATTTAAATTTAAATTCAAATTATTCTTTGTACAAGTAGGATGTACAAGTCTGAAATAATTTACGATCTTACAATCCGGTCATAGACTACGGAAAATAAGTTTATTTTATTTTAATTACAGTTTCCAGAAAGAAAGAAAGAAAGAAATAGAGGTTGCTAAGCTACCTTCTACATCTACATTAAGCAGAGATTAAAAGAAAATGAATGTAACAATAACAGATATAAGCGAGAACTACAGGCATGAGTTGAGGGCGAAACAATTTCTCATCGTGTTCATGTAGAAACAGGAGTGTAAACTTGAGGGTTTTAATATGGGAGCCTATGGGAGCCTATGGGAGCCGAGGTCTGTATGCAATCCCTGCTAATTTCACTCACTCATTTACCCTTTCCTACGGACTTCATATCTAGTAGTAAATAAATTTTTCTTTGTACAAAATGTGTTGAAATTAAGGGTTCATTCGAGAGGGATATCGGTATTACGATATATGTAAAGGAAATTGTCCTGATGAACAGCATAAATGATTGGAAAATCTATAATTTATTTGCCGTCCCACAGAATAGCTGCCTGGCAGTGTTATCTTGTACACATGTGTAAAGCCCAGCCTCCATTACCACAGCCACCTTGTACACAGAGTTAACTACCCATATATGGGTAAAGCCCAGTCTCCATTACCCACCTTGTACACAGTGTTAACTACCCATATATGGGTAAAGCCCAGTCTCCATTACCCACCTTGTACACAGAGTTAACTACCCATATATGGGTAAAGCCCAGTCTCCATTACCACAGCCACCTTGTACACAGTGTTAACTACCCATATATGGGTAAAGCCCAGTCTCCATTACCCACCTTGTACACAGTGTTAACTACCCATATATGGGTAAAGCCCAGTCTCCATTACCCACCTTGTACACAGAGTTAACTACCCATATATGGGTAAAGCCCAGTCTCCATTACCACAGCCACCTTGTACACAGTGTTAACTACCCATATATGGGTAAAGCCCAGTCTCCATTACCCACCTTGTACACAGTGTTAACTACCCATATATGGGTAAAGCCCAGCCTCCATTACCACAGCCACCTTGTACACAGGGTTAACTACCCATATATGGGTAAAGCCCAGACTCCATTACCACAACCACCTTGTACACAGTGGTAACTACCCATATATGGGTAAAGCCCAGTCTCCATTACCACAGCCACCTTGTACACAGTGTTAACTACCCATATATGGGTAAAGCCCAGTCTCCATTACCCACCTTGTACACAGTGTTAACTACCCATATATGGGTAAAGCCCAGTCTCCATTACCCACCTTGTACACAGAGTTAACTACCCATATATGGGTAAAGCCCAGTCTCCATTACCCACCTTGTACACAGAGTTAACTACCCATATATGGGTAAAGCCCAGTCTCCATTACCACAGCCACCTTGTACACAGAGTTAACTACCCATATATGGGTAAAGCCCAGCCTCCATTACCACAGCCACCTTGTACACAGGGTTAACTACCCATATATGGGTAAAGCCCAGACTCCATTACCACAACCACCTTGTACACAGTGTTAACTACCCATATATGGGTAAAGCCCAGTCTCCATTACCACAGCCACCTTGTACACAGGGTTAACTACCCATATATGGGTAAAGCCCAGTGTCCATTACCACAGCCACCTTGTACACAGTGTTAACTACCCATATATGGGTAAAGCCCAGTCTCCATTACCACAGCCACCTTGTACACAGGGTTAACTACCCATATATGGGTAAAGCCCAGTCTCCATTACCACAGCCACCTTGTACACAGTGTTAACTACCCATATATGGGTAAAGCCCAGTCTCCATTACCCACCTTGTACACAAAGTTAACTACCCATATATGGGTAAAGCCCAGTCTCCATTACCCACCTTGTACACAGAGTTAACTACCCATATATGGGTAAAGCCCAGTCTCCATTACCACAGCCACCTTGTACACAGTGTTAACTACCCATATATGGGTAAAGCCCAGTGTCCATTACCACAGCCACCTTGTACACAGTGTTAACTACCCATATATGGGTAAAGCCCAGTCTCCATTACCCACCTTGTACACAGGGTTAACTACCCATATATGGGTAAAGCCCAGTCTCCATTACCACAGCCACCTTGTACACAGAGTTAACTACCCATATATGGGTAAAGCCCAGTCTCCATTACCACAGCCACCTTGTACACAGGGTTAACTACCCATATATGGGTAAAGCCCAGTGTCCATTACCCACCTTGTACACAGAGTTAACTACCCATATATGGGTAAAGCCCAGTCTCCATTACCACAACCACCTTGTACACAGAGTTAACTACCCATATATGGGTAAAGCCCAGTCTCCATTACCCACCTTGTACACAGTTAACTACCCATATATGGGTAAAGCCCAGTCTCCATTACCCACCTTGTACACAGAGTTAACTACCCATATATGGGTAAAGCCCAGTCTCCATTACCCACCTTGTACACAGAGTTAACTACCCATATATGGGTAAAGCCCAGTATCCATTACCACAACCACCTTGTACACAGAGTTAACTACCCATATATGGGTAAAGCCCAGTCTCCATTACCACAACCACCTTGTACACAGTGTTAACTACCCATATATGGGTAAAGCCCAGTCTCCATTACCACAACCACCTTGTACACAGAGTTAACTACCCATATATGGGTAAAGCCCAGTCTCCATTACCACAGCCACCTTGTACACAGTGTTAACTACCCATATATGGGTAAAGCCCAGTCTCCATTACCACAGCCACCTTGTACACAGGGTTAACTACCCATATATGGGTAAAGCCCAGTCTCCATTACCCACCTTGTACACAGAGTTAACTACCCATATATGGGTAAAGCCCAGTCTCCATTACCACAGCCACCTTGTACACAGAGTTAACTACCCATATATGGGTAAAGCCCAGTCTCCATTACCCACCTTGTACACAGAGTTAACTACCCATATATGGGTAAAGCCCAGTATCCATTACCACAACCACCTTGTACACAGAGTTAACTACCCATATATGGGTAAAGCCCAGCCTCCATTACCCACCTTGTACACAGAGTTAACTACCCATATATGGGTAAAGCCCAGTCTCCATTACCACAACCACCTTGTACACAGTGGTAACTACCCATATATGGGTAAAGCCCAGTCTCCATTACCACAACCACCTTGTACACAGAGTTAACTACCCATATATGGGTAAAGCCCAGTCTCCATTACCCACCTTGTACACAGAGTTAACTACCCATATATGGGTAAAGCCCAGTCTCCATTACCCACCTTGTACACAGAGTTAACTACCCATATATGGGTAAAGCCCAGTCTCCATTACCACAGCCACCTTGTACACAGAGTTAACTACCCATATATGGGTAAAGCCCAGTGTCCATTACCACAGCCACCTTGTACACAGAGTTAACTACCCATATATGGGTAAAGCCCAGTCTCCATTACCCACCTTGTACACAGTGTTAACTACCCATATATGGGTAAAGCCCAGTCTCCATTACCACAACCACCTTGTACACAGTGTTAACTACCCATATATGGGTAAAGCCCAGTCTCCATTACCCACCTTGTACACAGAGTTAACTACCCATATATGGGTAAAGCCCAGTCTCCATTACCACAGCCACCTTGTACACAGAGTTAACTACCCATATATGGGTAAAGCCCAGTGTCCATTACCACAGCCACCTTGTACACAGAGTTAACGACCCATGTATGGGTAAAGCCCAGTCTCCATTACCACAGCCACCTTGTACACAGTGTTAACTACCCATAAATGGGTAAAGCCCAGTCTCCATTACCCACCTTGTACACAGAGTTAACTACCCATATATGGGTAAAGCCCAGTCTCCATTACCACAGCCACCTTTTACACAGTGTTAACTACCCATATATGGGTAAAGCCCAGTCTCCATTACCCACCTTGTACACAGAGTTAACTACCCATATATGGGTAAAGCCCAGTCTCCATTACCACAGCCACCTTGTACACAGTGTTAACTACCCATATATGGGTAAAGCCCAGTCTCCATTACCCACCTTGTACACAGTGGTAACTACCCATATATGGGTAAAGCCCAGTCTCCATTACCCACCTTGTACACAGAGTTAACTACCCATATATGGGTAAAGCCCAGTCTCCATTACCACAGCCACCTTGTACACAGAGTTAACTACCCATATATGGGTAAAGCTCAGTCTCCATTACCACAGCCACCTTGTACACAGGGTTAACTACCCATATATGGGTAAAGCCCAGTATCCATTACCACAGCCACCTTGTACACAGTGTTAACTACCCATATATGGGTAAAGCCCAGCCTCCATTACCACAGCCACCTTGTACACAGAGTTAACTACCCATATATGGGTAAAGCCCAGTCTCCATTACCACAACCACCTTGTACACAGAGTTAACTACCCATATATGGGTAAAGCCCAGTCTCCATTACCACAGCCACCTTGCTATACTGCATGGCTAGTCCCACAATGTTAGAGTAGTACAGTCGACTTGTTGGTCTGTAATGGAGATGGATCTTTACTCTCTGGATTATTTATATATATATATTGAAACTTTATTTTCATTTTGTCGTACATAATGTCTATAAATGAATGAAAATAGGACTCTCGTCTCTGTCAAAGATAGTTCCTCCGACAGGCCCTTCTACATCTAAATAGTAAATAATCGTTTACACATAGTTTACAATAGAATAAAGCAAGATAAAATAACATAAAGTACACTTGGCTAGTTAGCCTTGCAGAACGGTCAAATAAGGGTTGGAGTAAGTCTTACATGCTTACATCAGTATAAGTGCTTATTATAACTGTACATTATCAACATTTTGTGACTCAGGGGATGTGTCCTCTTTACTCCCTTAACATATAAGAGTGATATGCTTAATACATTCAAATATCATAGGTTCTGGGTATCATCAAGCTGGCCAATATCGCCAGCAACATTGGCTGAGGATGAATTCAAGTGACATTGACCACGGACCATGTGTGGTGTCCCTGTAACTGCATCATGGGGTGGTATTTATGGGGCATACATTTTTTTGTACAAATCTTTATTCAGGATATGGGTCAAGTCGCCAGAAAATGTACAATTGACCTTCACCAATCCTCTTAAATAATCCAAATTTCAGACGAGAATTAAGTTCAAAATACAGTGCAACCTAACCAAACAGATTGCTAGAATCAATGCAATGCTGAATATACTGGAATTTACCTAGTATTGACCAAATTGCAGTCTAATTTAGCAGAATTTACTAAATGTGTACAACTGTCAATTGTACATTTTCTGAGAATCTGGCCCTATGATTGATTGATCTCCTATACTGGCAGTGTTATGTGAGGCGGCTCCACAATATACCATAATTCTGGTCTTGATTGATGAAGTACCTTTGTGGATCTCATGATTATTAAATGAAATTGAAAATACTTTATTTGGTTAAATGGGAAGGACATCGCTTCAAATTCCGACAGACAACTGCGAAAATAGGTATTGTAGTGTGACTTTTTTATTTTTCCAACGTTTCGGGCTATAGGGTGCCCTTCGTCAGGGAAAGTGAAGGATGATACAAGAGTACGGGGGTCATATTAAAAAATGTGCAAAACCGGAAGTTTTCTGCGTGTAGCCTTGGTTGTGCTTGTGCTGAACGTGCTCCATTTATCGCGGGGGGGTCTCATGGTGAATATGTGGGTCATTTTCTAGTGGGGGGATTGGTGGGTTAAATACTTTATTTGTCTGCGTTATACAATAATGACAAATATAGACAAATCGGTAAACAGGTTTCTGTATAAGATCCACGTCTTCCAACAGTTACCTTTCTTTTCTTCTTTTGAAAAGTTGTTCTAATGCGATAAGACTAAAATATACAGGAAATTAGACATTATATCTATTGATTAATGTCTTTCAGAATATACAATAATAATACTAACAACATTAAGCCGGAATACTATACACTGAAACAAGCCTGATCGTAAAAAAACACTGACCGACTGGACGTTGTTCCTTTCAAATCGTAGATATAGGTTGTAGTATTTTGGGGGTGTTTACTATAGCAATAATACCCGAGGTTTTGGATGGTCTGGGTGGTCTATAGCCTGGTGGACAATTCGAGGGGCGTTAGCCCCGAGAATTTCCACCAGGCAATAGACCACCCAGACCATCCAAAATCGAGGGTATTGGTGCTTTTAGACCCGATTTGGTCAGATTCGACTGAGGGCTATTAAGAAAAAAAGATTCACCGACCTCTAGACCTTTTATTTACCAGTTCTTTCGAGGTCTATAACCCCCGGAAGTTGCCGGAAGTGATTGCCATGGTCTATTGTGAAAAAATACACCCCAGAATCTGACCAAACCTGGTCTAAAGAGCTTTGTGCAGAGAAAGCTTAGCGTATATTAGGTGTGAATGCCTACCGTAGGCCGATGGGCCAACCCCAGGGCTACCCGTCACACACCAGTGAGTTTGTTCATTCAAACCAGTAAACCCAGGGGTGGGAGGGGGAGGTGTTTAAACGACCACTGCGACCACTGTTTATTTGGCTTATTGGAGGGTCAAACTTACTTAATTCATCATTTCATCATTTTGGTGCATCATTTCTCTCTGATGTAGTGCTTCCTTGTGCCAGCTTCTGTAAAGATAAAAGTACAGGTATATCTGGTCTTTTGATAAATAAGTCAAGGGGGTTTGCGAGTCTCGAGACCGAAGTCTCCTTTTATTGAAGAAGAACATAAGAAAAAAAAGAAAAGTGTTCAGTCCGATGGCGCCTGAGGAATGACCAATTGTCAGTCAGGTGACTGGAAAGGCGGGAAGGAAATCAGGCACCGCCACATATATTTCTATATATGGGTCAGATTTTGGGAAAATGTACAATTCGCCTTCACCAATCCTCTCAAATAACCCACATTTAAGACAAAGAAGAGCTTCAAAATGCAGTTTAACATAACAGAACTGATACTTTAAATCAATGCGATACCAAATATACTCAGATATACCTGGTATTCTTCATTTTTCAGCCTAATTTAGGAGAATTTACTAAATGTGTAGACCTGCCAATTGTACATTTTCTGAAAATCTGACCCATTATATCCATATACTACACATACACCAAATGAAACACATCCATATTTGTGATGTGTTTCAGGAAAATGAGTCATAAGTCGCAACATTGGTATTTTTCAAAGTGTTTTTTTCACAGGATCACATTATTGGAATGGTCTGATTTTTGGGGAGTTCATCACCTATAGCTATATAAATCGATGTATCAAATTTCAGGATAATCTATGTGATATATCCGTTCGTTTTAAAGGTCCTCATATGGACTACATTTAGTTACTTTACTGTTTATTAACCCCCAGAAATATTGGAAACTTTTTTTTCAAAAACGAAAATATCAAACTTAAAATTTAGAAATACTTATTAGATTATTAGACTGTTTACTATCATTGGAATCGGCTTGATCTCATCTTTTCAAATATAATGGTATCTCAAAAACGATCTTTTGCGACTTATGACTCATTTTTCTGAAACACATCACATTTGCTGTGAGTGTGTGCGGTGCGTCCCTTAGCTCTCTGCTGCTGCCTCTGGTTAAAATATGTAACTAAACTTACAAGTATTGGAGAAGTTTGTTACACAAGTATACGAGTCAGATTTTTAGAAAATGTACATTTGGAAGATCAACATATTTTGTAAATTCTGCTAAATTGGACTGAAAAATCATCAACACTAGGTATATATGGGTATATTGGTATTGCTTTGATTCAAGCAGTCTGTTTGGTTATGTTGAACACTATTTTGAACCTGATTTCTGTCTTAAATTTGGGTTATTTGAGAGGATTGGTGAAGTTGAATTGTACATTTTCTGGCGATTTCACCCATATCATGGTTCCGGTGGAGCATTTGTAAATATAATTGTTAAATATTTCCTCCTTAAGTAGATTACACAAGGCTGTGGTGGGCCACACCCAATGTTACTCTACCATTATTGACAACAATGTTTGCAGTATTTAGGGGTGAGGAATTACTAGTAAAGTAGTTAAATATATTCATTACGACAACCCTATAAACACATGAATATATTTATTACACAGTCCTGATATTTGATACATGTATTCAGGCTACACGAGGCTTCAAGCAACCCAAAGATTAAAACATTCCCACAAATATATCCTGTGAATAAATCCCTTTGAAAAATAACAATTTTGCAACTTGTGACTCATTTTCTTAAAACACATCACATAATTGTTAATATTTCCTGCTCAAGTAGACTATATGAGACCACACCCAATCTTACTATACGGTTGGTCAGGTTACACAGGCCATGTGCATGACCAGACACGTTACCTAGAAGACATCATGTTACATATTGCTGGATATAACACATAGAATATCACATAAATTAGTCAATTTAATCATAACTACTTACACTGAGTCTTAAATGTATGCTATTGGGATGTGATAAAACTTTGGGCATGTCGTTAAAACTGGATAAAACCTATGAAATATAACAAAATTTAGTCAATTTAATCATAACTACTTACACTGAGTTTTAGATGTACGCTATTAGCAATGTGATAAAACTTTGGGCATGTTTTAAATGCCATAATAAGAGAGCACAGATCGGGGGATATATATCTTATGGTCACATATTCTTAAGGGCTGGTTCCATTGGTACGGATACGGATACGGATACGGCAAAATTTGTTTCCATGTTTCCATGTGTGCGGATCCGTACACGTCAACAGGTACGGATACGTTAAAACAGATCGCTCCATCTAAAGATCGGGATGTTTCCATACTCCATTCGTATGGTTTCCCTCTTTGATGTCATTACATTCTAGATGTATGGGTTCACTCCAAGATAGTTTACCTTATCCGTATGACGGATTCGTATCCGTACTAAGATTCATATCCGTACCAATGGAACCAGCCCGTTACTATAATAAGTACTAATATAAAATACTGATAGTTTTAGGAAAACATCTTCATCATCATCAGTCTGTCTTAACATTTTTATTTTTTTAGATATTTGATTTAACCAGGAAATAAGTAATTTGTGAATACGTTGTCACCTATAAGTACCTTAAGTTTAGTTCTATTTGTATGCTGTGATATATGTTTAATCCTTATTTGATCAATATTTACCTTTGATTTATGTCTTGCAAACCTCAGACTAAAAAACCAAGTGAAATTTGCATTACGTAAAACCACCAACCTATCATATGTGTGTAGACACGCCCACCTACCATGTGTGTGTAGACACGCCCACCTAGCATGTGTGTGTAGACACGCCCACCTACCATGTGTGTGTAGACACGCCCACCTGTCATGTGTGTGTAGACACGCCCACCTACCATGTGTGTGTAGACACGCCCACCTACCATGTGTGTGTAGACAAACCCACCTACCATGTGTTTGTAGACACGCCCACCCATCATGTGTGTGTAGACACGCCCACCTACCATGTGTGTAGACACGCCCACCTACCATGTGTGTGTAGACACGCCCACCTACCATGTGTGTAGACACGCCCACCTACCATGTGTGTGTAGACACGCCCACCTACCATGTGTTTGTAGACACGCCCACCTATCATGTGTGTGTAGACACGCCCACCCATCATGTGTGTAGACACGCCCACCTATCATGTGTGTAGACACGCCCACCTATCATGTGTGTGTAGACACACCCACCTACCATGTGTGTGTAGACACGCCCACCCATCATGTGTGTAGACACGCCCACCTACCATGTGTGTGTAGACACGCCCACCTGTCATGTGTGTGTAGACACGCCCACCTACCATGTGGTTGTGGACCCACCCACCTGTCATGTGTGTGTAGACACGCCCACCTATCATGTGTGTGTAGACACGCCCACCTATCATGTGTGTGTAGACACGCCCACCTATCATGTGTGTGTAGACACGCCCACCTACCATGTGTGTGTAGACACGCCCACCTACCATGTGTGTGTAGACACGCCCACCTGTCATGTGTGTGTAGACACGCCCACCTACCATGTGTGTGTAGACACGCCCACCTACCATGTGTGTGTAGACACGCCCACCTATCATGTGTGTAGACACGCCCACCTGTCATGTGTGTAGACACGCCCACCTGTCATGTGTGTGTAGACACGCCCACCTGTCATGTGTTTGTAGACACGCCCACCCATCATGTGTGTGTAGACACGCCCACCCATCATGTGTGTGTAGACACGCCCACCCATCATGTGTGTAGACACACCCACCCATCATGTGTGTGTAGACACGCCCACCTGTCATGTGTGTGTAGACACGCCCACCTACCATGTGTGTAGACACGCCCACCCATCATGTGTGTGTAGACACGCCCACCTACCATGTGTGTGTAGACACGCCCACCTGTCATGTGTGTGTAGACACGCCCACCCATCATGTGTGTGTAGACACGCCCACCTACCATGTGTGTGTAGACACGCCCACCTACCATGTGTGTAGACACGCCCACCTACCATGTGTGTGTAGACACGCCCACCTACCATGTGTGTGTAGACACGCCCACCTACCATGTGTGTGTAGACACGCCCACCTACCATGTGTGTGTAGACACGCCCACCTGTCATGTGTGTGTAGACACGCCCACCTACCATGTGTGTAGACACGCCCACCCATCATGTGTGTGTAGACACGCCCACCCATCATGTGTGTGTAGACACGCCCACCCATCATGTGTGTGTAGACACACCCACCCATCATGTGTGTGTAGACACGCCCACCTACCATGTGTGTAGACACGCCCACCTACCATGTGTGTGTAGACACGCCCACCTACCATGTGTGTGTAGACACGCCCACCTATCATGTGTGTGTAGACACACCCACCCATCATGTGTGTGTAGACACGCCCACCTACCATGTGTGTAGACACGCCCACCCATCATGTGTGTGTAGACACGCCCACCTACCATGTGTGTAGACACGCCCACCCATCATGTGTGTGTAGACACGCCCACCCATCATGTGTGTGTAGACACGCCCACCTACCATGTGTGTGTAGACACGCCCACCTACCATGTGTGTGTAGACACACCCACCTATCATGTGTGTGTAGACACGCCCACCTACCATGTGTGTGTAGACACGCCCACCCATCATGTGTGTGTAGACACGCCCACCTACCATGTGTGTAGACACGCCCACCTACCATGTGTTTGTAGACACACCCACCTACCATGTGTGTGTAGACACACCCACCTACCATGTGTTTGTAGACACGCCCACCCATCATGTGTGTGTAGACACGCCCACCTACCATGTGTGTAGACACGCCCACCTACCATGTGTCTGTAGACACGCCCACCTATCATGTGTGTGTAGACAAACCCACCCATTTGAATTGAATTGAATTGAATTGAAAAATCTTTTATTTGTCATAAATATCATAGCAGTTACATTATAAATAGAAAATTGACAAATAGGTCGACAGACTTCTGGGATAGTCCCAGTTCTTCCAGTCGTTACCATTATTTTTGGAAGAATATAAAACATGAACTAAACTAGAGGTTATAAATGGCAAGTTTGCGTATTAGAACAGGAGTAAATATGTATTTTTGGTCCACGTTAATTAAGTACATAATTAAGTGTGTTAACATTTAAAAGCTATACTAAGAGTAAAAATATACGATCTGCTATGTCTTTTCCATACGATACAGTAGGAATGAAATACATAGTATGGCAAATTGTTAGGTTATGATATAATACAGTATCATATGTGAGTAATATTAAGATTTGACAGTTCGATGTATTTAATATTCATTGAAGTTAGTAGGTTATATTTACTTAACCAGTCAATGGACACAACCTCTATTGTAGCCTGTCGGATGTACTTTCCTGAGGCTTTACATCTCATTTGTTTTAGTCTTCTTACTACTGAAAACTATAAATGACATAAGTATAGGGAATAAAGTAATAAAATAAAAATACAAAATAATAATGCGACATGTAGTTAATTAATTGAGATTCTGGTCGATACATATTTCTTTTTCTGGGGGCTTCACACTCCTGGTCCCTTTACTCTTTATTCTTGTATATTATTTCGATTTGTTTTCTGAATTCTTTTTTAGAGTCAACTGACTGAACATTTGTTTCTAGTGAGTTCCAGGCTTGTTTTGCTCTATATGAAAAGCAGTTTTGATATAGAGTTGATTTTGGGTGATTTAGAATGAATTTTTTTCTGTTTTTGGCATGACTTCTAGTGGGTAATTTTCGACAATCTAAATTTGAGATATTTTGGGCTAGGTAATGGGCGCTTTCAAGAGTGTGGATCTCCCTTCTCACTTCGTTCGACAATATATTCATATCTTTCATTTGCTGAGTGACATTTGTTCTTTTACTTAGGTTTAGAACAGATCTGATAGCAGAGTTTAAGAGAGAGTCTATTCTCTTTAGCAGCTGCTTGTTTGTAGAGTAATAAAATATATCTCCCTGATCTATATTGGGGATAATTAACATTTTTACAATATTTATTTTTTCTTTTTTGGGTAACATGTACCTAGCATTAGATAATAATTTAACCTTCCACTTTAGCTTATCTATAAGCTTCTTAGTGTGTGACTTGAATGACAGTTGGTCGTCGATTATGAGACCTAGGTATGTATATTCACATACTTGAGCCAATGTTTCAGTTCCCAGGGTAAGATTATTATTATTATTTTGGGTATTTTTGGAATTTCTTTCTTTCTTTTTGAAGGTGACATATTGAGTTTTCGATACGTTCATTGATATTTTATTTATTTTACACCAAGTGTCTATCCAGTCCAGATCTTGTTGTAGTTTTTCGAATATTTGTGATTCGTTTTTACTGCTATAAAAAAGAACAGTATCATCTGCATAGTGTTGTATTACTGAATTTTGTACCACTTGGTGTAAATCGTTGATATATATGGAGAATAGGATCGGGCCTAATATGGTTCCTTGAGGTACGCCGAATGAGAGGTAACCCTGGGGGGAGATGAAACCATTGGCTTTTACACACTGCTCACGATTTGACAAATAATTCTCGAACCATTTATTTTCATTCTCTTGTATTCCCAATTTATGTAATTTTTCTAGTAATTTTTTGTGATGTACGGTATCAAAAGCTTTTTTGAAGTCTAAAAATACAGCAGTTGTTAACTTATTATCATTTAAATTATTATAAACTACTTCCAAAAGGTCAATATGGGCTTGGGAGACGGAATGTTCCTGTCTAAATCCATATTGTTTTTGGTAGTATAGATCGTTTTCCTCTAGGTAGGCTGAAAGTTGATTCTGAATAATCTTTTCTAATATTTTTGCTGGCATATTAATGCCAGAAATGGGTCGATAATTATTTGTATTACTCTTAGGACCTTTTTTGTGAAGGGGGGTCACTACTGATTTTTTGAATGCATTTGGTACTACTCCATCTCGCATAGATAGATTCATGATATGACTCAGTTGATTAACCAGTGCCTGTAAGCAAGGTTTAAGAATTTTGCCTGGAATGAATTCTAGACCTGAATTTTTATGCGGATCAATTTTTGTGATTATTTTTAATAAATCTTTTGAGGTAACGGGCTTAAATTTAAAAGGTGTATCATAGGTTTGATTACCCTTTTTGGCTTGAAGTTCATGCATTAACTTGATGCTGTCCTCCGAGGGATCAGGGATTTTCCTCGCAAGAGAGGGTCCGACATCTAAAAAATAATCGTTAAATGCATTTGGTACATTTTTTGACTCTATGTTGTTATCATCTGAGTCAGTGAGGCTTATTTTGGTTGATACTTTTTGCTTTTCTGGACATACAACACTGTTTATTGTTTTCCATATAGCTCTGGGATTATTTCTATTCATATATATTTCATGACGAAGTATGGAGGCCTTCTTATTTCTTGTCAAAGTATTAACTTGGTTTCTAAGTTGTTTTGCTTCTATTAATAAATCTTTGTTTGCTAGCTTCTTTGCTTTTCTAAATTTTCGATCTCGTTCATTAATGAGTGTTGTTATCTCAGGGGTGATCCAATCTGGCTTTCTCCTGACTCTATGGAAATTTTTGATTGGGCACATTCTATCTAGGAAATGTGTTATTTTAAATATTAGCATCTCCCAGCATTTGTTGGGGTCTGCGCATTGATAGAAGGTAGTCCAATCTTGGTCCCTCAAGATTTCATTAAGAATTTTTTGATCTAAATTTTTTGTATTTCTTGCTTTGAATGTATTTGTTTTGTAAGTGTTCCTATTTTTTTTTAGAGTAATAAAGGTTGGAAAATGATCCGATGTACTATTCTCTATGATTCCAGATGATAACACAATTTTTGAGTTTGTATATATGTGATCTAGTAGTGTATTTGAGGACATTGTTGTTCTGGTCGGTATATCAATGAATTGAGTCAGGCTATATTTGTCAAATATAGCTTGTAATTCCTGAACTCTACTTCCATTTTTCTGGTTCAATAGATCAATATTTAGATCACCTGTTACAATAATATCAAGTGAATTGTTAAGTTTAGACAATATGTCATCGATTTGTTTTAAAAAGGCATTTACCTGGCCTCCTGGGGGCCTATAGATATTTACCACAATATACGATTTTGACTTATTTTTCTTCACTATGACAATCTGAGCTTCAAGATCTGAATTGGTGGTTGATAACAGATTATAGGTATCAGAGTCAACTTCAAACTCATTGTTAACATAAATACAGAGGCCACCTCCCCTTTTCTTACCTGGTCGATCTTGTCTGACCAATTCGTAGTTGTCTAGGCGGAACATGTTCGTATGCGTTTTTTCCTGTAACCAGGTTTCTGTGAGACAGACAATATTAATCTTGTTCATTGACAGTTCGATACAATGTTGTAAATTACTAAAATTCTTTTGTAGGCTTCTAATATTCCAACCAACAAGGCTAAAACCCTTGCTGGTTGCAAAATTAGAGAAATTATCGAGTCTAACTCCTGATGACATTTAGATATTATGACGAGTACTGCGGTAATGACTGACATATAGTATAATTATAAACAGTTATAGAAGGATCTAATTCACATATTTGTAGAGGCTAGAGTTTATGTAAGAGGTCGGAATATATTGTCTTTGTTGATTTTGGTGGATTAGTCTATATACGGTATCATTGACGAATGTTCTGGTTGGTCTCTTTATAGTTCCGATTGGTACTGTCGTAACTTGTGACGAGCGATATTAGGGAATATTTCAGTTTTTGGTTTAATTTCATACGATTTTCAAATAAATTGAAATGAATACTCTACTCCATCATGCTGCTTCTTGTTTTTGTGTCGTTAGCTCGTTTTTGACATCTCTAACGAGGTTTCCTTGGACGTTCTGTCCTTTCAATCTTTGTGACGATAGCTTGTTTGGTTCCGTAAGCAAGTTTGGGAAGCGGAAGCCCGCACCCCACTTCCTGTTTAGGGTCATTTCGAAGAAATGTTCATATGGTTCAGCGATAATTTTTGCTTTCAAATTCAGATTTTGATCAAACTTGTTGTATATTAGATCGTGCAATAGTTGTGTTTCATTTTCTTGGAATTTTTTATCCGGTTCGATATCGCCTCCGAGGTACTTGGCTTTGTACGGTGACGCCGTTCTCCGAATCTGCTCGGCAGTTCCGGTTTCTCCCGCGCTGTGGGCTTTTAGACATTGATATGCCTGTTCTACCGATTGGTACCTTACCTTGTCGTAGTCAAATGGTGCTGTGTAAAAGTTCGACAGATATGAATATTCCCCATAATATCCAAGAGCCTTGCCTTCATCCACTTCGATCATTGAAGCAAAGTCCGGGGTACATTTGTCAGGCAGCCTGAATAGATCTGGGATAGTATAGTTCTTGCCTTCTAAGATGATGTGGTTGTAGAAGATCGTTGCCTCGTGGTTGTTCTTTTTTAATAAGGCTAGACAGTTCTGTAACACGGTTTTCTCATGGGGAAAAATCTGTAGTCCTGTGAGATTAATCCAGGAATAATAATATTTGTCCTCACGTTTTGATAAAGCATATAGATTATCAGCAAGAACTTTTCTGTCATCTTCATTTTTCAGTTTGATCAGTATTGGCCTGATTTTGCTTTCACTCTTCAAGCCTATTCGATAAACCTCGTCGAGATCTTCATCTTTAAATTCCTGATTAATATGCTGATACAGGGTAAGTATTTCCAATCTCGTATCCTCTCCATCTGTTTCTACTAACTCCTCTAGAATAACAATTTTATTGTTATATTCTGATTTTTTCTTTCTATTTTCATGTCTTTAATCGTGCCTGTGTTGAGGCTGTTTCCATCTCTGAGGATTCTGTTTCTGGGGATGTCTTATTCCCTGTTTTGGTGGGCTCTGCTGCTTTTTATTCCAATTCCATTCTGGCGTTGGGGTTTGGATACTATTAATCTTCTCTTGCAATTCAGATTGCATTTTTTGCATGGATTGTAGTGATTCGGATATTTCGTCTTGTTTAGTTACCAAATCATCCCTTGATTTTTCAAGGTAGTCCCTTATTTTCGTATTTATTTCAGGTTTCAACGATTGGAGAAACTCGTTCTGGTCTTTTCTTATGTTAGCAACTTTACTATCTATCGTAGTAATTTCTGACCTCATATCTATGTTGTCTGCAAGGACGGTGGCCATATTTCCTTCAGCAGATTTTACATGTGAATCCAGACTTGCTGCTAATTTTTCTATGACATTATTCTGTGTTTTTAGTTGTTCATGGTGAACTTTCAGTTGCTCGTGAAATAGAGCTGCCAATGAATTTGGAGGTATGTGTTGGTACAGAAAATCTGGGTTAAATGAAGCAACACTGGATTGTGGTGGGTGTGGTTGTACTCCTCCCAGACTTGTGAACGGCTGCATGACTTGTGTGTTTTGCCTCTGTTGTTGATGAGGTACATCATGCTGGCAGTAAGTATTGTGATTTGCCTGCACTGAGTGTTGATTAGCAGGTAATTGTTGGTTTGAGGCACTTTGGGCATTTTGTCCTGGTTGATAATGGTTTATTTGTGTAGTTTGATGATGAGGAGAAGGTACCTGATGTTGGTGTTGATGTTGTAGGTTATCTTCCTGCTCGTGCGATGAGCGATATTTGAGCATTTGATACAGCTTCTCGGCTTCAGAGAGCAGTCGTTGGGGTCCATTGTTGACGGCCTGTGATGATGGGAGGCCCGTTGGATTCGCAGGACAACCCGGGATGGGCGTCGAGGTGCGATAATCCATTTGCTCAAGGTGAGATGATTAACTGTTCCTTATGTATTTTAATCCTAATTTCTGGGTACGATGGCAACTGTTGATGTAAGAAGTAAGTATAGTTCTTAAGTTCCGGTATTTTCTTACCGATGCACTTCGATTTGTGGATAATCCGACTCATGGGCGATAATCTCAGATAATCTCCATCCGGGTTTCCAAAAATGGCGCCAACAGTGTTCGATTTCAAATCCTTGAGATTGTTCTTGTTCGTAGATGGTTTTCTCAGTACTTATTGCCGATTTGTCATGGCTATAGCTGATCTGTGAATATTCATAGAAATAATTATGGTATTTTCACTAATCCATTCCTAGTAATTACTGTTTCGTCAGCATTACCGCATTGCTGAGGCTTAGGCACGTCTCGTCATGTCAGAATCATGTGTGTGTAGACACGCCCACCTACCATGTGTGTGTAGACACGCCCACCTAGCATGTGTGTGTAGACACGCCCACCTGTCATGTGTGTGTAGACACGCCCACCTACCATGTGTGTGTAGACACGCCCACCTACCATGTGTGTGTAGACACGCCCACCTACCATGTGTGTGTAGACACGCCCACCTGTCATGTGTGTGTAGACACGCCCACCTACCATGTGTTTGTAGACACGCCCACCTATCATATGTGTGTAGACACGCCCACCTACCATGTGTGTGTAGACACGCCCACCCATCATGTGTGTGTAGACACGCCCACCTACCATGTGTTTGTAGACACGCCCACCTATCATGTGTCTGTAGACACGCCCACCTATCATGTGGTTGTGGACCCACCCACCTATCATGTGGACACGCCCACCCATCATGTGGACACGCCCACCTATCATGTGTGTGGACACGCCCACCTATCATGTGGACACGCCCACCTATCATGTGGACACGCCTACCTATCATGTGGACACGCCCACCCATCATGTGGACACGCCCACCTATCATGTGGACACGC
The DNA here is from genome assembly GCA_942159475.1 of Sthenelais limicola. Classification (NCBI taxonomy): domain Eukaryota; kingdom Metazoa; phylum Annelida; class Polychaeta; order Phyllodocida; family Sigalionidae; genus Sthenelais; species Sthenelais limicola. The sequence continues at coordinate 158,594,023 of OW804094.1, read as the reverse complement.
CCACCTATCATGTGGACACGCCTACCTATCATGTGGACACGCCCACCTATCATGTGTGTAGACATGCCTACCATGGTATGGAACATGAGTGGAGCAACCTGTATCCATCCACATCCATTTGATTGATACTAAAAACGTCAATATTGGAAAGATTTGAAGTAATAACCTGCCATATGTATATTACACCAAGCAGACTCTACCCCACCACACTACATATACTGGCAGGTGAAAAGGAACAGGATTGATGTCCATTTAAAGTGAACAATCACAACATTCCAGGCAATATCTGCTCCGCCGCTGTTCCCCTGTGTGGCCTGCTACCAATCACTCACACGTGGGAGCTATGTACAGCGGTGAGCTGTCAGGAGCAGAACATTTTCAATTATACACAGCCATTGGTAGCGTACTGGACACACATCAATCACTCTGTGCCTTCCACCCGCGCCCACTCCACTCTCAGCACAATGTAACTTCAGCAAAACACTAAGTAACATTATAAATTTATATTATAAATATTGTATTTTTATTCTGAATCTTATACAGTTACCTCTTTACAAAATATTGAGATGTACATTAGTTGTGTCCGATTCGTTTAAACAATAATTATTATTATTTGTAATACTAACCTCTAACTATGTGGAAATGGGTTAATAGTTTGTGTCATACACAGTTCAACACACCCTCCTCCAACCACCAGTATTAATTACCTATCGACCTGCACAAGTCGCAATGTTCTAAGCAACTGAAACCAACACATTCATGTAATAGACGGGAAGAGCGATTTCCACGAAAAGAGGTAGAAAAGAGGGGTTTCTGTAGGTAGAAAATAGTATGTTCTCGGAATGTGTTCTTTTACAAACCGTTTTACTCATCTGTAGAGTTCTGGCCACCCTCTCTGGAGGACATTACATGTGGTTTGTGAAGGTATCTGGGGTGGAAATGTCATTTTGAAGCCTTTTTTGTATTTGGATCTACACAGGGGTGGCAGAGGGTGAGCGTATTGGAGAGGGGGAGGGGAGGGAGAGGTAGTAGGAGGGGAGAGTTGGTTTTTTTAAAGATTTTATTTACACTGGGTTGGCATTATCCCAGAAATTCTGGGTTCTTCTAATGCGCCCAGTTTACAAAAGGATAAGGCCAATAATTCGAGAGAAACAAACTTCTTAAATGATAAATTTAGGTCTAGAACCATAGATCTACGAGATATTTAGAGTAGAGTCAGTTATGGTAAACTTGGATAATATAATGAAAATCCATGAATACTCACTGTCATAGAGTGTGATCATGTAACTACAAGCAAGAGCATAGATGATGGAAATTTTAACACATATAGCATGTTTGGTAAGTACAAAGTACAATAGTAATTGGCAGGTCAAAAGAAAACAATAGTAAAAAACAAGTCAGAGTATAACATAATTTCATAATGCAAGGATTGTCTGAGAATATTTGTACTTGATGTATGAAAATGTTAACATGACCTGAATAAAATATCTTTAAAATCAAAATCAAATCAAAATGAGTAGTCACTAACATAGAGTGTGATCCGAACATGTACAGATATTTAGGTCATTGTATCATTAAGGAGTTTATGTTGAAGTGATTTGAAAGTCTCTACATTTGCAATGTTTCGAGTTCTAGGTGGTAATTCATTCCAGGCAGAGGCAGTTTTATATAGAACAGAGATACAACCTATTTGAGTTTTAAATTTAGGTACAATTAGGAGTATGGCATCATTTGCTCTAGTATTTCTGCTTTCCGTAAAGTCACAATATTTAACAATCTTACTTCTTTGATAGGCATATGTGATGTGTTTCACGAAAATGAGTCATAAATCGCAAAAAATGGATTTTGAGATATCAACATATTTGAAAAGATGAGATTAAGTCGATTCCAATGATAGTAAACAGTCTAATAATCTAATATGTATTTCTAGATTTTAAGTTTGATATTTTCGTTTTTGAAAAAGAAAGTTTCCAATATTTCTGAGGGTCACTAAACAGTAAAGTAACTAAATGTAGTCCATATGAGGAACTTTAAAACCAAAAGATATATTGCATAGATTGTCCACAAATTTGATACATCGATTGACATATCCATACCTGACACACTCTACAAATATCAGAACATTCCAATAATGTGATCCTGTGAAGAAAACGCTTTGAAAAATATTAATTTTGCGACTTATGCCTCATTTTCCTGAAACAAATCACATATGTTTGTAGATGATAGTTTCTTCTATCAAACAGGCAAGGGATCTTAAGTTCTCTGTGGGTTTCTAAAGTCGAACGTCTATCAAAAGGTTGTAGTATAATTCTCAGAGCTTTGTTTTGCAATTTCTGAAGTTTGTCCAAATTTGTATGATGGTGAGTTATGGTGGATAATATCGCCATAGTCGAAAAAAGGTAGGATTTTTTTACTTAAAAACCAAGAGAGTTGCAGGTTTGGTTAGGAAAGTGCGAACTTTTAAAAGCAGAAAGATTTTATGTGAGATAATCCTGACTAGGTTTTTAACATGATATTGATGAATTGATGAGTAAGAAAAAGGGAGAGGGTGGGGAAATAGGAGAGGGAGAGGGGGAGGAAAAGAAGAGGGGAGGGAGAGGATGGGAGGAGGAGGAGCATGAGGAAGAGGGGAGGGAGAGGGGGGAATCGGAGATGGGGTTGGGAGAGAAAAACAGGTATGAGAGACAGAGAAGAGGGGAAGGGAAAAGTGGGAGAGGGGGAAGTGTGGGGTGAGAGTGGGACCGTCCAAAGGACGGGTACTTTGCTAGTTCATTATAAATGCCTTTGATAACGTATAAAGTACATTTAAAGCCATGCTGTGGAGTTATCCAACTAGTGGTTTATGCATGCAACGTATCCCACTCTAGGTACATTGTTACATATAAAATGCATAATAAACGATATATTTCAGCCTCTAAAGTACCGAATAGAAGGTTATAGGCTCCGTCTGTAAGATAGGAGTGTGTGTGTGTGTGTGTGTGGGGGGGGGGGGGGGGGGGTGCTGTGTGTGTGTGTGGGGGGGGGGGTGCTATAATTATTATTATAAATACAATTATATCACTTTTCCCTGATAAACCCGATTGTATTAATGGTTGGAGGGCAGAGTTAATGGATTGTCCCAATATAGATCCCATGTGTGGTTGGACCAGCCAGTGAAGGCATCAATAGAAGGCTCCGTCCTGAGCAATAGCGTGATATACCACACACATATATATAGATCTGACCCATATGGGTCAGATTTTCAGACAATGTACAATTCACTTTCAAAATTCCCTGAAATAACCCACATTTCAGACGAAAATAAAGTTCAAAACATAGTTCAACCTAACCAAACACATTGCTAGAATCAATGCAATGCCGAATATACCCGAATTTACCTAGTATTGACCAAATTGCAGCCTAATTTAGCAGAATTTACTAAATGTGTAAAGCTGCAATTTGTAGATTTTCTGAAAATCTGACCCATATATTCCTAATGGATGACAGATATAGCTAGTAGTAATCATTTTTCTGCCTAATTTAACAGAATTTACTAAATGTGTAGAGCTGTAGATTGTACATTTTCTGAAAATCTGACCCGTATATTCAGGAGATCACAGCAAGCTGGCATTCTCTGCCCTGTCACCATCAATGCACCATTACCGCCACCCCGCAAACACAGCAACACTTTACATGTTGTTGTTGTGCGCTGGAAACAAATGTTGATTTCCTCGTGAGTGATTCTGCACTTCCTGGACACTGATCTTACACACTGTGAGTCTTCCACCCACTGCACCCATCCCCCACCAGAGGGCGTAAAAGCTTTCTCACATTTCACGGCTGAGGTGCGACACACAAGGCTACATTGAGGCTGCATTGTATGGATCATTCCTCCTGCTGCTGCTCTACCCACTACTTCTCTACCCTCCCTTTGCTGAACCCCCTCCGGTACCCCATCTACGTCTTTACCCTCCTCCTGCCCCTCCTCCACCTGTACCTCCTCCTGTACCCCCTCCTGTACCTCCTGTACCCCCTCCTGTACCTCCTGCTGTACCTCCTCCTGTAACTCCTGTACACCCTCCTGTACACCCTCCTGTACACCCTCCTGTACCCCCTCCTGCCCCTCCTCCACCTGTACCTGCTCCTGTACCCCCTCCTGTACCTCCTGTACCACCTCCTGTACCACCTCCTGTACCTCCTCCTGTACCACCTCCTGTACCACCTCCTGTACCCCCTCCTGTACCACCTCCTGTACCTGCTGCTGTACCTGCTGCTGTACCTCCTGTACCTCCTGTAACTGCTGCTGTACCTCCTGTACCTCCTGTACCCCCTCCTGTACCTCCTGTACCTCCCGTACCTCCTGTACCCCCTCCTGTACCTGCTCCTGTACCTCCTGTACCCCCTCCTGTACCCCCTCCTGTACCTGCTCCTGTACCTCCTGTACCTCCTGTAACTGCTGCTATACCTCCTGTACCTCCTGTACCCCCTCCTGTACCTCCTGTACCTCCCGTACCTCCTGTACCCCCTCCTGTACCCCCTCCTGTACCTGCTCCTGTACCTCCTGTACCCCCTCCTGTACCTCCTGTACCTGCTCCTGTAACTGCTCCTGTACCTCCTGTAACTGCTGCTGTACCTCCTGTACCTCCCGTACCTCCTGTACCCCCTCCTGTACCTCCTCCTGTACCCCCTCCTGTACCCCCTCCTGTACCCCCTCCTGTACCTGCTCCTGTACCTGCTCCTGTACCTCCTGTACCTCCTGTACCCCCCTGTACCGCCCGTACCTCCTGTACCTCCTGTACCCCCTCCTGTACCTGGTCCTTCAACCCCCCCCCCGTCACTTCACCCCCTCCCCCCCCCCCCCCACCCCGTGTACGCCCTGACCCCTGTACAACGGTGCTATAGTAGCACAGATCCTGTTCCCATCCAACACTTGATATAATGATATAATGATATACTCACACATATAATACCGGGGCATAACCGCACACATATATACACATAGGGGTGCATTGTTACACACACAGGGGCATATATATAATACCTGCACGCACACACCCACATACAGGGGGGCCTGTAGTCCCACACACTAGTGTAGCCGTGTGTAACCCACGCTCCACTGCACACATTCTGCACTTGTTATATTTTGTCCGCTAACTCATGAGTCGGGAAACCAGAAGGTGTATGCCATTGGGTCATTTATTCAGTATTTTTGGATATCAGAAAATGGATCAACTCATTTATTGATATCAAAAATGCTTTTATCCATATCAATGAATGAATTGTTGATATCTGAAAATCAATTGTTGATATCTGAAAATGCATTTTTGATATCAAGAAATACATGCCATTATTGATATCAACAATTGAATTCTTGATATCAATAATAGGATTTACGGATATCAAGAATTGCATTTATTGATATCAAAAAAGCATTTCTTGATATCAATAATTCAATTTTAGAATACAACTAAGGTCTCAACTTAATCAGAAATGACTTCCAAAATGACCCAATGGCGTTCCATAATGGTGCACAATCACCGCAGCAGCAAATAAATCCTACCACATTTACTAATGTTATACTAGGACTCATAGCGCTGAATTCATCAATGATTCCTAATCAGTTTTATTATTGATGATTAAATTATTTTATTCTGTCAGCTTGTTTGAGGGCATCCGTCCTCACAAATCAGGATTGAGATTTTGCTGTGTATTCCTCCTGTCCCAGATCCATAATTACAAACTATAGGTCAACCAATCCTGTCTTTGTTTTAAAATGTTTTTATTCAGCCAGAGACATTATGTTGTCATACACTATTCTCAGTTTTAGCTGATGGAAAAGTTAGCATTCATAGAGTCGTACATCAAGATAATATAAATAATATTGTTATTTAATTAGAAAAAAAAGGTCAATCATTACAGACGTATTTAAAGTCTAGAAAGGTGATGAAATAAAATAATACAAATATAAGAACCTTCACCAGGGTATAACATCAATATTCCATAGACAAAAGAGCAAAAAGTTCCTGGTAAACAATGGAAAGAAAATGAAACAAAACAATATGTTTGTAGTAGGTTATAGTAGATAGACGTGGCCGTATAAACCTTTACGACCGTGTAATGTGTATAATAGTTATAATAGTTAGTCATTAAGACAATAACCAAGTGCTATTTCTGACATATACTTATGATATTCAATAGACCTACAATATTTGTAGGTGACACAATATTGGTGTATTTTTTTAGAACTAAAGGATACTTTTTCTTATGTCTATATGATATTTAATACAATCACATGTAAATACACTCTATCCAGCAGGGGTGGTCTCATGCGTTGCCTTAGTGTTACACTTATATGATCACATTTCTTTCTTCCTTTCTATATATGGGTCAGATTTTCAGATGTACAATTGGCAGGTGTACACATTTAGTAAATTCTGCTAAATTAGGCTGCAATTTGGTCAATACTAG